>OZ012741.1:225451711-226000906 GCA_963859935.3 Lathyrus sativus | reverse complement strand
CAAGACCTTCCATGGTTATGAAGCAAGTTTTCTACTCTAGAGCTCTGCCTAGCTCCTAGACCCTATAACCTTCAACAGCTGCCAGCAAGATGCTCTTCACCAACTCTGGAAATTGGTCTTCATTCTCTTAATCTTCAAGGGGCTTCATCAACAAAGTCTTCAGCTCAAACACCAAACCCCAAGCAGGCCTAATACCCCCACACAGTCAGATAATAACCCTAGAGAGGGCACACCACACAATCAAGCAAATACAGGAATATACTAGTAGAAATAGTAAACTAGGGGAAGCCTAATACTTTCTAAGGTATCTATCATTTATCCCTAATACCCCTATAGTCCCATACCCCAAAATTCAAACTACAACTCCTAAAAGAAATGATTCATCACACCTATGTTATCTCTAAACCCTAGTTTTGATTCTCCTAATCACACCTAAACAAACCATCTAACATTTAGTCCTAAAATCATGAATTAAATCTCATATGAAAATTAAAGTCCTAAGTGAAGTACTCTAAAAAGAATGGGTCCAAAATATCAAAGGATCTAGCTAAACTAAAATCAACAAGATCAAGTATTAAACTAAACATCATTTAAAACCTATTTAAAAGAAAAATATACTAAAAATGCAAGAATAAAATAAAATGCTAATTTTATTATATGACAATTTTCTTGACAGAAATAAGAAAAAGATGCAAAAACAACCACTTAAAAATATGGAATTTTCAATTTGTTATGATTTTTCAAACAATTAACAAAAATGAATGAAATTAAAATGAATTAGAGTGGTTAGGGGTGCAGTCAGCAATTATTTGCATTGAAAAATGAAGGATGGGCCCAGACTGGGGGTGCGCATAGCAAGGTGCGTCTGGGCCCAGCTAAGTCATAAAAAAAACTAAAGAAAATAAAATGAAAACGGTGCGAAAAGCAAAAAATTCAGTTCAAATCACATGGGCCTGGATACTGGGGGTGTGATTAGCAATTGATTAGGCCCAGTCTGAAAACATAAGTGAAACGACGCGTTTCACATTTTCTGAGTTCCCTCTCATTCCAACTTCAAATCTTGGCCGCGTGATCTGAGTTTCAGTCAACAAGGAAGACGCCATCCAACGATCATCATGTTTCTTCTCCAAATAACCTAGGGTTTCCACCATTATTGAGCCATGAGCAAGCTTGCACGAACCAGGTTTCACCATCATCATACACGTTCGTTTCTCCATGAAATTCAGATCCATAAAAAGCAAAATTGCTCTACATCTTCTCCTCTACACAACCATGGTTTCAGTTTTCTCTAAAACTCAATCTAGAGCCAAACCCGATAGGTAGAAGACCTTGGTTCCAACACTTTACACTGAGATCAACCTTGATGATTCTTGCTAACTCTTACACTAATGCGTTCTACATGCTATGCTGATCATTCTAATCTATCTAGCTAAGATTAACATGCCCTAACCTAAGTGTTCTAAGGCTCAACAGAATTAGTGCTCCAATGGTGAACTCCATGAAATGCTCTCAAATCCATCAGAATCATTCATCTAACTATCCCTAACAGTTCTAACCTAAGAATTCCACATCATGCTAACTAATCTATGCTAATTCAAAGAAAACACTAACCTGGTGTAATCTTGAAAACAGATGGAGAAATCCTTGGATTCACAACTTGCAATGCTTTGGACTTGATCAATGGACTTGGTTCTTGGTTTTGTATGCAGAAATTCTTGCTCAAATGCTTTGGATTGCCATAACCACTTCTTTTTGCAATTTGGAGGATGAACTTGTATAGCACGAATTCTACTTCAATTCAGCCAGATCTTGATGGAAACTTGCTCTATGATGAATATAGATGAGGATAGGATCAAGAATTTTGGAAAATGATGAAGATTTGATAGAGTTTGGAATGAATTTGCAAAATTGAGGAATGGAGTGAAACTTGGTGTTTTGGGTCAAAATGAAGTGCAACCCCTTCATGGATCAGCTCTAGGGTTTATATATATGCCTATGGAAACATCTAGAACCTGCTAGAAACCTCTTGTGCACAAATCCCTTGAATTTTGGCATGTGTAACTTCATACATAAGCAACCAATGGTAACTTCCAAATTCTGAACTAAACTCAAAAATCTAATATTTCCAATCATCTCAAAACATTATTTCCAATCAAAATGACCTATAATTTTATCCCATTTGGACATGGTATGAAAAATCTCATTTTTAGGTCACTTTTATTCATTAAATTCACCTTTTAATTGACCAAATTTGGAACCTTGAGCTATGAGCATTTCCAAACTTTCATGATCACTTTTATAGACTCAAAATGTCATTTGGAGCAAGTTTTATGTTGTGAAGTTTTTCATTTGAAGCTTCCTTGTATGAGTTTTGGGCATAGGCTTGAAATGACCTGTAATTCTCAAATGACCAAAATACCCTTTGCTTGCCAAGGCCATAAGTAGAGTTCCACAAATCATATGAATACATACCATACCTTTCTAGAAATCTAAGACAATGAGGAACAACTCTCATGTTGACCAGAAATCTATTTGAAAGCTCCTTGAGGGGTAAAAATTGCTTAGAAGACAAGTAACTTTCACAGACAAAATTTCAGATACCTCAGATGACCTGTAACTTGCAAGAACCATAACTTGAGTTCTATAAATCTCCTTGATGTCTTCCACCACTCAAATTAAAGGTCTTGAGATCCTCTACAAGTTTCATGTTAGCCAAGGATCCATTTGAATCTTGAATTTTGAATTATCTTGCTTGGAAGTTTGACCTAAATTAGGGGATTTTACACAGAAACCCTAATTTAGAAACTCCTCTTCTTCTTGATTTCTCTTGATTTATCCTTGGCACAACACCACATCCATATCTACATGTCAAATTATGAACCCCACATCTCTCAAATAGACCTTGATGCCTTTCAATCAATCATTTGACCTAGGGTTGACCTAGGGTTGACCCAGATGAAACCCTAGTTGACTGTCTTCAACTGCAACCCTTGTGATCACATCAATGACTTGTTTCACTTTCAAAATGACTCTCCATGTCTTCCATGATGTCTATATATACTCCATGACCTCAATTCACAGCTCACAACTTCTTTGATGATCTTCAAATACACTCAAGGTAGGAGAGAGATCCATTGCTTGATCCACTCACTTCTTAGATTTCAATTTCTTTCTGATGACTTGGATAGGCCTGAATTTGAATAGGAACCTCTTGATAGGCTCATAGAGATGAGAATAGTCCTTGGTCCCTTATTGGATGACTTGCCCATGCTATGCTATGCTATGCAGATGAATTATGTATATGATCTACTATGCAAATGACAACACAATATAAACCAAGTGAAATAGGTTGAGCAAATTTTAGGGTGCAACAACTACTACCATCAAAAGGATGATAAACAAAACACTCGCATAATATGGCATCAACTAGATGACGGACCCACCACCAAAAGGATGATGAAGCAAACTCACACCGGTTACTACCACTAAAAGGATGATAGAGCAAACACTCGCGCAATTTGACATCAACAAGATGAAAGACCCACCACCAAAAGGATGACGGAGTAAACTCACCCTGACTACTCCCACTAAAAGGATGATAGAGAAAAACACTCGCACAATTTAGCATCAACGAGATGACAAACTCACCATCAAAAGGATGACAGAGCAAACTCACACCGGCTACTACCACTAAAAGGATGATAGAGAAAAACACCCGCGCAATATGGCATCAACAAGATGACAGACCCACCACCAAAAGGATGACGGAGCTAACTCACACCAGCTACTACCACCAAAAGGATGATAGAGCAATCCCTCACTCAATCTCACATCAAAAAGATGACAGACCCACCACCAAAAGGATGACGGAGCTAACTCACACTGGCTACTTCCCCCAAAAGGATGATAGAGAAAACAGTCGCACAACCTGACATCAACAAGATGACAGACCCACCACCAAAAATATGATAGAGTAAAATCACACCGGCTACTACCATCAAAATGATGATAGGGCAAACACTCGCACAATCTGACATCAATAAGATAACAGACCCACCACCAAAAGGATGGTGGAGCAAACTCACACCGGCTAATTCCACCAAAAGGATAATAGGGCAAAACCCTCGCACAATCTGGAATCAACGAGTTGACAGACCTACCACCAAAAGGATGACGGAGCAAACTCACACCAGCTACTACCACCAAAAGGATGATAGAGAAAAAGACTCACAGAATCTGGCATCAACGAGATGACAGACTCACCACCAAAAGGATGACAGAGCGACCTCACACCGGCTACTACCACAAAAAGGATTATAGAGCAAAACACTTGCACAATCTATCATCAGCAAGATGACAGACCCACCACTAAAAGGATGACGAAGCAAACTCACACCGGCTACTACCACCAAAAGGATGATAGAGAAAAAGACTCGCATAATCTGACATAAACGTGATGACAGACCCACTACCAAAAGGATGATGGAGCGAATTTGCACATCGACTTCTACCACCAAAAGAATGATAAATAAAACACTCACATAATATGGCATCAATTAGATGATAGACCCACCACCAAAAGGATGATGAAGCAAACTCACACCGGTTACTACCATTAAAAGGATGATAGAGCAAACACTCGCGCAATTTGACATCAACAAGATGACAGACCCACCCCCAAAAGGATGACGGAGCAAACTCACACTGGCTACTCCCACTAAAACGATGATCGAGAAAAACACTAACACTATCTGGCATAAACAAGATGACAGACCCACCACCAAAAGGATGATGGAGCAAACTCACACCGGCTACTTCCACCAAAAGGATAATAGGGCAAAACCCTCGCACAATCTGGCATCAACGAGTTGACAGACCTACCATCAAAAGGATGACGGAGCAAACTCAGACCAGCTACTACCACCAAAAGGATGATAGAGAAAAAGACTCGCACAATCTGGCATCAGAAAGATGCCAAACCCACCACTAAAAGGATGATGAAGCAAACTCACACCGACTACTACCACCAAAAGGATGATAGAAAAAAAGACTCGCACAATCTGACATAAACAAGATGACAGACCCACCACCAAAAGGATGATGGAGCGAATTCACACATCGACTACTACCATCAAAAGGATGATAAAGAAAACACTCGCATAATATGGCATCAACTAGATGACAGACCCACCACCAAAAGGATGATGAAGCAAACTCACACCGGTTACTACCACTAAAAGGATGATAGAGCAAACACTCGCGCAATTTGACATCAACAAGATGAAAGACCCACCACCAAAAGGATGACGGAGTAAACTCACACCGGCTACTCCCACTAAAAGGATGATAGAGAAAAACACTCGCACAATTTAGCATCAACGAGATGACAGACTCACCATCAAAATGATGACAGAGCGAACTCACACCGGCTACTACCACGAAAAGGATGATAGAGAAAAACACCCGCGTAATATGGCATCAACAAGATGACAGACCCACCACCAAAAGGATGACGGAGCTAACTCACACCGGCTACTACCACCAAAAGGATGATAGAGCAATCCCTCACTCAATCTCACATCAAAAAGAGGACAAACCCACCACCAAAAGGATGACGGAGCTAACTCACACCGGCTACTTCCCCCAAAAGGATGATAGAGAAAACAGTCGCACAATTTGACATCAACATGATGACAGACCCACCACCAAAAATATGATGGAGCAAACTCACACCGGATACTACCAGCAAAAGGATGATAGAGAAAACACTCGCAAAATCAGACATCAATAAGATAACAGACCCACCATTAAAAGGATGACGAAGCAAACTCACATCGGCTACTACCACCAAAAGGATGATAGAGAAAAAGACTCGCACAATCTGGCATAAACAAGATGACAGACCCACCACCAAAAGGATGATGGAGCGAATTCACACATCGATTACTACCACCAAAAGGATGATAAAGAAAACACTCGCATATTCTGGCATCAACTAGATGACAGACCCACCACCAAAAGGATGATGAAGCAAACTCACACCGGTTACTACCACTAAAAGGATGATAGAGCAAACACTCGCGCAATTTGACATCAACAAGATGAAAGACCCACCACCAGAAGGATGACGGAGTAAACTCACACCGGCTACTCCCACTAAAAGGATGATAGTGAAAAACACTCACACAATTTGGCATCAACGAGATGATAGACTCACCATCAAAAGGATGACAGAGCAAACTCACCGGCTACTACCACTAAAAGGATGATAGAGAAAAACACTCGCGCAATATGGCATCAACAAGATGACAGACCCACCACCAAAAGGATGACGGAGCTAACTCACACCGGCTACTACCACCAAAAGGATGATAGAGCAATCCCTCACTCAATCTCACATCAAAAAGATGACAGACCCACCACCAAAAGGATGACGGAGCTAACTCACACCGGCTACTTCCCCTAAAAGGATGATAGAGAAAATAATCGCACAATCTGAAATCAACAAGATGACAGACCCACCACCAAAAATATGATAGAGCAAACTCACACCGGCTACTACCACCAAAAGGATGATAGGGCAAACACTCGCACAATCTGAAATCAATAAGATAACAGACCCACCACCAAAAGGATGGTGGAGCAAACTCACACCGGCTACTTCCACCAAAAGGATAATAGGGCAAAACCCTCGCACAATTTGGAATCAACGAGTTGACAGACCTACCACCAAAAAGATGACGGAGCAAACTCACACTAGCTACTACCCCCAAAAGGATGATAGAGAAAAAGACTCGCAGAATCTGTTATCAACAAGATGACAGACTCACCACCAAAAGGATGACAGAGCAAACTCACACCGGCTACTACCACAAAAAGGATTATAGAGCAAAACACTCGCACAATCTAACATCAGCAAGATGACAGACCCACCACTAAAAGGATGACGAAGCAAACTCACACTGGCTACTACCATTAAAAGGATGATAGAGAAAAAGACTCGCACAATCTGACATAAACAAGATGACAGACCCACCACCAAAAGGATGATGGAGCGAATTCACACATTGACTACTACCACCAAAAGGATGATAAAGAAAACACTCGCATAATATGGCATCAACTAGATGACACACCCACCACCAAAAGGATGATGAAGCAAACTCACACCGGTTACTACCACTAAAAGAATGATAGAGTAAACACTCGCGCAATTTGACATCAACAAGATGACATACCCACCACCAAAAGGATGACGGAGCAAACTCACACCGGCTACTCCCACTAAAACGATGATAGAGAAAAACACTCACACAATCTGGCATAAACAAGATGACAGACCCTCCACCAAAAGGATGATGGAGCAAACTCACACCGGCTACTTCCACCAAAAGGATAATAGGGCAAAACCCTCGCACAATCTGGCATCAACGAGTCGACAGACCTACCATCAAAAGGAGGACGGAGCAAACTCACACCAGCTACTACCACCAAAAGGATGATAGAGAAAAAGACTTGCGCAATCTGGCATCAACGAGATGCAAGACCCACCTCCAAAAGGATGAGAGAGCGAACTCACACCGGCTACTACCACAAAAAGGATTATAGAGAAAAACACTCGCACAATCTGACATCAACAAGATGCCAGACCCACCACTAAAAGGATGACGAAGCAAACTCACACCGGCTACTACCACCAAAAGGATGATAGAAAAAAGACTCGCACAATCTGGCATAAACAAGATGACAGACCCACCACCAAAAGGATGATGGAGCGAATTCACACATCGACTACTACCACCAAAAGGATGATAAAGAAAACACTCGCATAATCTGGCATCAACTAGATGACAGACCCACCACCAAAAGGATGATGAAGCAAACTCACACCGGTTACTACCACTAAAAGGATGATAGAGCAAACACTCGCGCAATTTGACATCAACAAGATGAAAGACCCACCACCAAAAGGATGACGGATTAAACTCACACCGGATACTTCCACTAAAAGGATGATAGAGAAAAACACTCGCACAATTTGGCATCAACGAGATGACAGACTCACCATCAAAAGAATGACAGAGCAAACTCACGCCGACTACTACCCCTAAAAGGATGATAGAGAAAAACACCCGCGCAATATGGCATCAACAAGATGACAGACCCACCACCAAAAGGATGACGGAGCTAACTCACACCGGCTACTTCCCCCAAAAGGATGATAGAGAAAACAGTCGCACAATCTGACATCAAAAGATGACAGACCCACCACCAAAAATATGATGGAGCAAACTCACACCGGCTACTACCACCAAAAGGATGATAGAGCAAACACTCGCACAATCAGACATCAATAAGATGACAGACCTACCACCAAAAGGATGATGGAGCAAACTGACACCGGCTACTTCCACCAAAAGGATAATAGGGCAAAACCCTCGCACAATCTGGCATCAACGAGTTGACAGACCTACCATCAAAAGGATGACGGAGCAAACTTACATCAGCTACTACCACCAAAAGGATGATAGAGAAAAAGACTCGCACGATCTGGCACCAACGAGATGACAGACCCACCACCAAAAGGACGACAGAGCGAACTCATACCGGCTACTACCACAAAGAGGATTATAGAACAAAACACTCGCACAATCTGACATCAGCAAGATGACAGACCCACCACTAAAAGGATGACGAAGAAAACTCACACCGGCTACTACCACCAAAAGGATGATAGAGAAAGAGACTCGCACAATCTGGCATAAACAAGATGATAGACCCACCACCAAAAGGATGATAGAGCGAATTTACACATCGACTACTACCACCAAAAGGATGATAAAGAAAACACTCGCATAATCTGGCATCAACTAGATGAAAGACCCACCACCAAAAGGATGATGAAGCAAACTCAAACCGGTTACTACCACTAAAAGGATGATAGAGCAGACACTCGCGCAATTTGACATCAACAAGATGACAGACCTATCAACAAAAGAATGACAGAGCAAACTCACATCGGCTACTCCCACTAAAATGACGATAGAGAAAAACACTCACACAATCTGGCATAAACAAGATGACAAACCCACCACCAAAAGGATGATGGAGCAAACTCACACCGGCTACTTCCACCAAAAGGTTAATAGGGCAAAACCCTCGCACAATCTGGCATCAACGAGTCGACAAACCTACCATCAAAAGGAGGACGGAGCAAACTCACACCAGCTACTACCACCAAAAGGATGATAGAGAAAAAGACTTGCACAATCTGCCATCAACGAGATGCCAGACCCATCTCCAAAAGGATGACAGAGCGAACTCACACCGGCTACTACCACAAAAAGGATTATAGAGCAAAACACTCGCACAATCTGACATCAGCAAGATGCCCGACCCACCATTAAAAGGATGACGAAGCAAACTCACACCGGCGACTACCACCAAAAGAATGATAGAAAAAAGACTCGCACAATTTGGCATAAACAAGATGACAGACCCACCACCAAAAGGATGATGGAGCGAATTCACACATCGACTACTACCACCAAAAGGATGATAAAGAAAACACTCGCATAATCTAGCATCAACTAGATGACAGACCCACCACCAAAAGGATGATGAAGCAAACTCACACCAGTTACTACCACTAAAAGGATGATAGAGCAAACACTCGCGCAATTTGACATCAACAAGATGAAAGACCCAACACCAAAAAGATGACGGAGTAAACTCACACCGGCTACTCCCACTAAAAGGATGATAGAGAAAAACACTCGCATAATTTGGCATCAACGAGATGATAGACTCACCATCAAAAGGATGACAGAGCGAACTCACACCGGCTACTACCACTAAAAGGATGATAGAGAAAAACACCCACGCAATATGGCATCAACAAGATGACAGACCCACCACCAAAAGGATGACAGAGCTAACTCACACCGGCTACTAACACCAAAAGAATGATAGAATAATCCCTCACTCAATCTCACATCAAAAAGATGACAGACCCACCACCAAAAGGATGACGGAGCTAACTCAAACCGACTACTTCCCCCAAAAGGATGATAGAGAAAACAGTCGCACAATCTGACATCAACAAGATGACAGACCCACCACCAAAAATATGATAGAGCAAACTCACACCGGCTACTACCACCAAAAGGATGATAGGGAAAACACTCGCGCAATCTGACGTCAATAAGATAACAGACCCACCACCAAAAGGATGGTGGAGCAGACTCACACCGGCTACTTCCACCAAAAGGATAATAGGGCAAAACCCTCGCACAATCTGGAATCAACGAGTTGACAGACCTACCACCAAAAGGATGACGGAGCAAACTCACACCAGCTACTACCACCAAAAGGATGATAGAGAAAAAGACTTGCACAATCTGCCATCAACGAGATGCCAGACCCATCTCCAAAAGGATGACAGAGCGAACTCACACCGGCTACTACCACAAAAAGGATTATAGAGCAAAACACTCGCACAATCTGACATCAGCAAGATGCCCGACCCACCATTAAAAGGATGACGAAGCAAACTCACACCGGCGACTACCACCAAAAGAATGATAGAAAAAAGACTCGCACAATTTGGCATAAACAAGATGACAGACCCACCACCAAAAGGATGATGGAGCGAATTCACACATCGACTACTACCACCAAAAGGATGATAAAGAAAACACTCGCATAATCTAGCATCAACTAGATGACAGACCCACCACCAAAAGGATGATGAAGCAAACTCACACCAGTTACTACCACTAAAAGGATGATAGAGCAAACACTCGCGCAATTTGACATCAACAAGATGAAAGACCCAACACCAAAAAGATGACGGAGTAAACTCACACCGGCTACTCCCACTAAAAGGATGATAGAGAAAAACACTCGCATAATTTGGCATCAACGAGATGATAGACTCACCATCAAAAGGATGACAGAGCGAACTCACACCGGCTACTACCACTAAAAGGATGATAGAGAAAAACACCCACGCAATATGGCATCAACAAGATGACAGACCCACCACCAAAAGGATGACAGAGCTAACTCACACCGGCTACTAACACCAAAAGAATGATAGAATAATCCCTCACTCAATCTCACATCAAAAAGATGACAGACCCACCACCAAAAGGATGACGGAGCTAACTCAAACCGACTACTTCCCCCAAAAGGATGATAGAGAAAACAGTCGCACAATCTGACATCAACAAGATGACAGACCCACCACCAAAAATATGATAGAGCAAACTCACACCGGCTACTACCACCAAAAGGATGATAGGGAAAACACTCGCGCAATCTGACGTCAATAAGATAACAGACCCACCACCAAAAGGATGGTGGAGCAAACTCACACCGGCTACTTCCACCAAAAGGATAATAGGGCAAAACCCTCGCACAATCTGGAATCAACGAGTTGACAGACCTACCACCAAAAGGATGACGGAGCAAACTCACACCAGCTACTACCACCAAAAGGATGATAGAGAAAAAGACTCGCAGAATCTGGCATCAACGAGATGACAAACTCACCACCAAAAGGATGACAGAGGGAACTCACACCGGCTACTACCACAAAAAGGATTATAGAGCAAAACACTCGCACAATCTAACATCAGCAAGATGACAGACCCACCACTAAAAGGATGACGAAGTAAACTCACACCGGCTACTACCACCAAAAGGATGATAGAGAAAAAGACTCGCACAATCTGACATAAACAAGATGACAGACCCAACACCAAAAGGATGATGGAGCAAACTGCAACCGGCTACTTCCACCAAAAGGATAATAGGGCAAAACCCTCGCACAATCTGGCATCAACAAGTTGACAGACCTACCATCAAAAGGATGACGGAGCAAACTCACATCAGCTACTACCACCAAAAGGATGATAGAGAAAAAGACTCGCACGATCTGGCACCAACGAGATGACAGACCCACCACCAAAAGGACGACAGAGCAAACTCATACCGGCTACTACCACAAAGAGAATTATAGAACAAAACACTCGCACAATCTGACATCAGCAAGATAACAGACCCACCACTAAAAGGATGACGAAGCAAACTCACACCGACTACTACCACCAAAAGGATGATAGAGAAAGAGACTCGCACAATCTGGCATAAACAAGATGATAGACCCACCACCAAAAGGATGATAGAGCGAATTTACACATCGACTACTACCACCAAAAGGATGATAAAGAAAACACTCGCATAATCTGGCATCAACTAGATGAAAGACCCACCACCAAAAGGATGATGAAGCAAACTCAAACCGGTTACTACCACTAAAAGGATGATAGAGCAGACACTCGCGCAATTTGACATCAACAAGATGACAGACCTATCAACAAAAGGATGACAGAGCAAACTCACACCGGCTACTCCCACTAAAATGACGATAGAGAAAAACACTCACACAATCTGGCATAAACAAGATGAAAGACCCACCACCAAAAGGATGATGGAGCAAACTCACACCGACTACTTCCACCAAAAGGATAATAGGGCAAAACCCTCGCACAATCTGGCATCAACGAGTCGACAGACCTACCATCAAAAGGAGGACGGAGCAAACTCACACCAGCTACTACCACCAAAAGGATGATAGAGAAAAAGACTTGCAAAATCTGGCATCAACGAGATGCCAGACCCATCTCCAAAAGGATGACAGAGCGAACTCACACTGGCTACTACCACAAAAAGGATTATAGAGCAAAACACTCGCCCAATCTGACATCAGCAAGATGCCAGACCCACCATTAAAAGGATGACGAAGCAAACTCACACCGGCTACTACCACCAAAAGAATGATAGAAAAAAGACTCGCACAATTTGGCATAAACAAGATGACAGACCCACCACCAAAAGGATGATGGAGCGAATTCACACATCGACTACTACCACTAAAAGGATGATAAAGAAAACACTCGCATAATCTGGCATCAACTAGATGACAGACCCACCACCAAAAGGATGATGAAGCAAACTCACACCAGTTACTACCACTAAAAGGATGATAGAGCAAACACTCGCGCAATTTGACATCAAGAAGATGAAAGACCCAACACCAAAAAGATGACGGAGTAAACTCACACCGACTACTCCCACTAAAAGGATGATAAAGAAAAACACTCGCATAATTTGGCATCAACGAGATGATAGACTCACCATCAAAAGGATGACAGAGCGAACTCACACCGGCTACTACCACTAAAAGGATGATAGAGAAAAACACCCACGCAATATGGCATCAACAAGATGACAGACCCACCACCAAAAGGATGACAGAGCTAACTCACACCGGCTACTACCACCAAAAGGATGATAGAACAATCCCTCACTCAATCTCACATCAAAAAGATGACAGACCCACCACCAAAAGGATGACGGAGCTAACTCAAACCGACTACTTCCCCCAAAAGGATGATAGAGAAAACAGTCGCACAATCTGACATTAACAAGATGACAGACCCACCACCAAAAATATGATAGAGCAAACTCACACCGGCTACTACCACCAAAAGGATGATAGGGAAAACACTCGCGCAATCTGACGTCAATAAGATAACAGACCCACCACCAAAAGGATGGTGGAGCAAACTCACACCGGCTACTTCCACCAAAAGGATAACAGGGCAAAACCCTCGCACAATCTGGAATCAACGTGTTGACAGACCTACCACCAAAAGGATGACGGAGCAAACTCACACCAGCTACTACCACCAAAAGGATGATAGAGAAAAAGACTCGCAGAATCTGGCATCAACGAGATGACAGACTCACCACCAAAAGGATGAGAGAGGGAACTCACACCGGCTACTACCACAAAAAGGATTATAGAGCAAAATACTCGCACAATCTAACATCAGCAAGATGACAGACCCACCACTAAAAGGATGACGAAGCAAACTCACACCGGCTACTACCACCAAAAGGATGATAGAGAAAAAGCCTCGCACAATCTGACATAAACAAGATGACAGACCCACCACAAAAAGGATGATGGAGCGAATTTACACATCGACTACTACCACCAAAAGGATGATAAAGAAAACTCTCGCATAATATGGCATCAACTAGATGACAGACCCACTAACAAAAGGATGATGAAGCAAACTCACACCGGTTACTACCACAAAAAGGATGATAGAGCAAACACTCGCGCAATTTGACATTAACAAGATGACAGACCCACCACCAAAAAAATGACGGAGCAAACTCACACCGGCTACTCCCACTAAAACGATGATAGAGAAAAACACTCACACAATCTGGCATAAACAAGATGACAGACCCAACACCAAAAGGATGATGGAGCAAACTCACACCGGCTACTTCTACCAAAAGGATAATAGGGCAAAACCCTCGCACAATCGGGCATCAACGAGTTGACAGACCTACCATCAAAAGGATGACGGAGCAAACTCACACCAGCTACTACCACCAAAAGGATGATAGAGAAAAATACTCGCACAATCTGGCATCAATGAGATGACAGACCCACCACCAAAACGATGACAGAGCAAACTCACACCGGCTACTACCACAAAAAGGATTATAGAGAAAAACACTCGCACAGTCTGACATCAGCAAGATGCCAGACCCACCACTAAAATGATGACGAAGCAAACTCACACCGGCTACTACCACCAAAAGGATGATAGAAAAAAGACTCGCACAATCTGGCATAAACAAGATGACAGACCCACCACCAAAATATGATGGAGCAAATTCACACATCGAGTACTACCACCAAAAGGATGATAAAGAAAACACTCGCATAATCTGGCATCAACTAGATGACAGACCCACCACCAAAAGGATGATGAAGCAAACTCACACCAGTTACTACCACTAAAAGGATGATAGAGCAAACACTCGCACAATTTGACATCAACAAGATGAAAGACCCACCACCAAAAGGATGACGGAGTAAACTCACACCGGCTACTCCCACTAAAAGGATGATAGAGAAAAACACTCGCACAATTTGTCATCAACGAGATGACAGACTCACCATCAAAAGGATGTCAGAGCAAACTCACACCGGCTACTACCACTAAAAGGATGATACAGAAAAGCACCCGCGCAATATGGCATCAACAAGATGATAGACCCACCACCAAAAGGATGACGGAGCTAACTCACACCTGCTACTTCCCCCAAAAGGATGATAGAGAACACCGTCGCACAATCTGACATCAACAAGATGACAGACCCACCACCAAAAATATGATGGAGCAAACTCACACCGGCTACTACCACCAAAAGGATGGTAGAGCAAACACTCGCACAATCAGACATCAATAAGATGAAGACCCACCACCAAAAGGATGATGGAGCAAACTGACACCGGATACTTCCACCAAAAGGATAATAGGGCAAAACCCTCGCACAATCTAACATCAACGAGTTGATAGAAAAATGACTCGCACAATCTGGCATAAACAAGATAACAGATCCACCACCAAAAGGATGATGGAGCGAATTCACACATCGACTACTACCACCAAAAGAATGATAAAGAAAACACTCGCATAATCTGGCATCAACTAGATGACAGACCCACCACCAAAAGGATGATGAAGCAAACTAGCACCAGTTACTACCACTAAAAGGATGATAGAGCAAACACTCGCGCAATTTGACATCAACAAGATGAAAGACCCACCACCAAAAGGATGACGGAGTAAACTCACACCGGCTACTCCCACTAAAAGGATGATAGAGAAAAACACTCGCACAATTTGGCATTAACGAGATGACAAACTCACCATCAAAAGGATGACAGAGCAAACTCACACCGGCTACTACCACTAAAAGGATGATAGAGAAAAACACCCGCGAAATATGGCATCAACAAGATGACAGACCCACCACCAAAAGGATGACGGAGCTAACTCACACCGGCTACTTCCCCCAAAAGGATGATACAGAACACAGTCGCACAATCTGACATCAACAAGATGACAGACCCACCACCAAAAGGATGACGGAGCAAACTCACACCGGCTACTCCCACAAAAACGACGATAGAGAAAAACACTCACACAATCTGGCATAAACAAGATGACAGACCCACCACCAAAAGGATGATGGAGCAAACTCGCACCGACTACTTCCACCAAAAGGATAATAGGGCAAAACCCTCGCACAATCTGGCATCAACGAGTTGACAGACCTACCATCAAAAGGATGACGGAGCAAACTCACACCAGCTACTACCACCAAATGGATGATAGAGAAAAAGACTCGCACAATCTGGCCACAACGAGATGACAGACCCACCACCAAAAGGATGACAGGACAAACTCACACCGGCTACTACCACAAAAAGGATTATAGAGCAAAACACTCGCACAATCTGACATCAGCAAGATGCCAGACCCACCACTAAAAGGATGACGAAGCAAACTCACACCGGCTACTACCACCAAAAGGATGATAGAGAAAAAGACTCGCACAATCTGGCATAAACAAGATGTCAGACCCACCATCAAAAGGATGATGGAGCGAATTCAAACATCGACTAATACCACCAAAAGGATGATAGAGAAAAAGACTCGCACAATTTGACATCAACAAGATGACAGACCCACCACCAAAAGGATGACGGAGCAAACTCACACCGGCCACTAAAACGATGATAGAGAAAAACACTCACACAATCTGGCATAAACAAGATGACAGACCCACCACCAAAAGGATGATGGAGCAAACTCGCACCGACTACTTCCACCAAAAGGATAATAGGGCAAAACCCTCGCACAATCTGGCATCAACGAGTTGACAGACCTACCATCAAAAGGATGACGGAGCAAACTCACACCAGCTACTACCACCAAAAGGATGATAGAGAAAAAGACTCGCACAATCTGGCCACAACGAGATGACAGACCCACCACCAAAAGGATGACAGGACAAACTCACACCGGCTACTACCACAAAAAGAATTATAGAGCAAAACACTTGCACAATCTGACATCAGCAAGATGCCAGACCCACCACTAAAAGGATGACGAAGCAAACTCACACCGGCTACTACCACCAAAAGGATGATAGAGAAAATACTCGCATAATATGGCATCAACTAGATGACAGACCCACCACCAAAAGGATGATAAAGCAAACTCACACCGGTTACTACCACTAAAAGGATGATAGAGCAAACACTCGCGCAATTTGACATCAACAAGATGATAGACCCACCCCCAAAAGGATGATGGAGCAAACTCACACCGGCTACTCCCTCTAAAACGATGATAGAGAAAAACACTCACACTATCTGGCATAAACAAGATGAGAGACCCACCACCAAAAGGATGATGGAGCAAACTGACACTGGCTACTTCAACCAAAAGGATAATAGGGCAAAACCCTCGCACAATCTGGCATCAACGAGTCGACAGACCTACCATCAAAAGAAGGACGGAGCAAACTCACACCAGATACTACCACCAAAAGGATGATAGAGAAAAAGACTTGCACAGAGCGAACTCACACCGGCTACTACCACAAAAAGGATTATAGAGCAAAACACTCGCACAATCTAACATCAGCAAGATGCTAGACCCACCACTAAAAGGATGACGAAGCAAACTCACACCGGCTACTACGACCAAAAGGATGATAGAGAAAAAGACTCGCACAATCTGGCATAAACAAGATGACAGACCCACCATCAAAAGGATGATGGAGCGAATTCAAACATCGACTAATACCACCAAATGGATGATAAATAAAACACTCGCATAATTTGGCATCAACTAGATGACAGACCCACCACCAAAAGGATGATGAAGCAAACTCACACCAGTTACTACCACTAAAAGGATGATAGAGCAAACACTCGTGCAATTTGACATCAACAAGATGAAAGACCCACCACCAAAAGGATGACGGAGTAAACTCACACCGGCTACTCCCACTAAAAGGATGATAGAGAAAAACACTCGCACAATTTGGCATCAACGAGATGACAGACTCACCATCAAAAGGATGACAGAGCAAACTCACACCGGCTACTACCACTAAAAGGATGATAGAGAAAAACACCCGCGCAATATGGCATCAACAAGATGACAGACCCACCACCAAAAGGATGACGGAGCTAACTCACACCGGCTACTTCCCCCAAAAGGATGATAGAGAACACAGACGCACAATCTGACTTAACAAGATGACAGACCCACCATCAAAAATATGATGGAGCAAACTCACACCGGCTACTACCACCAAAAGGATGATAGAGCAAACACTCGCACAATCAGACATCAATAAGATGACAGACCCACCGCCAAAAGGATGATTGAGCAAACTGACACCGGTTACTTCCACCAAAAGGATAATAAGGCAAAACCCTCGCACAATCTGGCATCAACGAGTTGACAGACCTACCATCAAAAGGATGACGGAGCAAACTCACACCAGCTACTACCACCAAAAGGATGATAGAGAAAAAGACTCACACAATCTGGCATCAACGAGATGACAGACCAACCACAAAAAGGATGACAGAGCGAACTCACACCGGCTACTACCACAAAAAGGATTATAGAGCAAAACACACGCACAATCTGACATCAGCAAGATGACAGACCCACCATTAAAAGGATGACGAAGAAAACTCACATCGGCTACTACCACCAAAAGGATGATAGAGAAAAAGACTCGCACAATCTGGCATAAACAAGATGACAGACCCACTACCAAAAGGATGATGGAGCGAATTCACACATAGACTACTACCACTAAAAGGATGATAAAGAAAACACTCGCATGATCTGGCATCAACTAGATGACAGACCCACCACCAAAAGGATGATGAAGCAAACTCACACCGGTTACTACCACTAAAAGGATGATAGAGCAAACACTCGCGCAATTTGACATCAACAAGATGACAGACCCACCACCAAAAGGATGACGGAGCAAACTCACACCGGCCACTAAAACGATGATAGAGAAAAACACTCACACAATCTGGCATAAACAAGATGCAGACCCACCACCAAAAGGATGATGGAGCAAACTCACACCGATACTTCCACCAAAAGGATAATAGGGCAAAACCCTCACAAAATCTGGCATCAACGAGTTGACAGACCTACCATCAAAAGGATGACGGAGCAAACTCACACCAGCTACTACCACCAAAAGGATGATAGAGAAAAAGACTCGCACAATCTGGCATCAACGAGATGACAGACCCACCACAAAAAGGATGACAGAGCGAACTCACACCGGCTACTACCACAAAAAGGATAATAGAGCAAAACACACGCACAATCTGACATCAGCAAGATGACAAACCCACCATTAAAACGATGACGAAGCAAATTCAAACATCGACTACTACCACCAAAAGGATGATAAAGAAAACACTCGCATAATATGGCATCAACTTGATGACAGACCCACCTCCAAAAGGATGATGAAGCAAACTCACACCGGTTACTACCACTAAAAGGATGAAAGAGCAAACACTCGCGCAATTTGACATCAACAAGATGACAGACCCACCCCCAAAAGGATGACGGAGCAAACTTACACCGGCTACTCCCACTAAAACGATGATAGAGAAAAACACTCACACAATCTGGCATAAACAAGATGACAGACCCACCACCAAAAGGATGATGAAGCAAACTCACACCGGCTACTTCCACCAAAAGGATAATAGGGCAAAACCCTAGCACAATCTGGCATCAACGAGTCAACAGACCTACCATCAAAAGGAGGACGGAGCAAACTCACACCAGATACTACCACCAAAAGGATGATAGAGAAAAGGACTTGCACAATCTGGCATCAACGAGATGCCAAACCCACCTCCAAAAGGATGACAGAGCGAACTCACACCGGCTACTACCACAAAAAGGATTATAAAGCAAAACACTCGCACAATCTGACATCAACAAGATGCCAGACCCACCACTAAAAGGATGACGAAGCAAACTCACACCGGCTACTACCACCAAAAGGATGATAGAAAAAAAGACTCACACAATCTGGCATAAACATGATGACAAACCCACCATCAAAAGGATGATGGAGCGAATTCACACATTGACTAATACGACCAAATGGATGATAAAGAAAACACTCGCATAATGTGGCATCAACTAGATGACAGACCCACCACTAAAAGGATGATGAAGCAAACTCACACCAGTTACTACCACTAAAAGGATGATAGAGCAAACACTCGCGCATTTGACATCAACAAGATGACAGACCCACCACCAAAAGGATGACGAAGCAAACTCACACCGGCTACCCCCACTAAAAGGATGATAGAGAAAAACACTCACAATTTGGCATCAACGAGATGACAGACTCACTATCTAAAGGATGACAAAGCGAACTCACACCGGCTACTACCACTAAAAGGATGATAGAGAAAAACACCCGCGCAATATGGCATTAACAAGATGACAGACCCATCACAAAAAGGATGATGGGGCAAACTCACACGGTTACTACCACCAAAAGGATGATAGAGCAATCCCTCACACAATCTCACATCAAAAAGATGATAGACCCACCACCAAAAGGATGACGGAGCTAACTCACACCCGCTACTTCCCCCAAAAGGATGATAGAGAAAACAGTCGCACAATCTGACATCAACAAGATGACAGACCCACCACCAAAAATACGATGGAGCAAACTCACACCGGCTAATACCACCAAAAGGATGATAGAGCAAACACTCGCACAATCAGACATCAATAAGATGACAGACCCACCGCCAAAAGGATGATTGAGCAAACTGACACCGGTTACTTCCACCAAAAGGATAATAAGGCAAAACCCTCGCACAATCTGGCATCAACGAGTTGACAGACCTACCATCAAAAGGATGACGGAGCAAACTCACACCAGCTACTACCACCAAAAGGATGATAGAGAAAAAGACTCACACAATCTGGCATCAACGAGATGACAGACCAACCACAAAAAGGATGACAGAGCGAACTCACACCGGCTACTACCACAAAAAGGATTATAGAGCAAAACACACGCACAATCTGACATCAGCAAGATGACAGACCCACCATTAAAAGGATGACGAAGAAAACTCACATCGGCTACTACCACCAAAAGGATGATAGAGAAAAAGACTCGCACAATCTGGCATAAACAAGATGACAGACCCACTACCAAAAGGATGATGGAGCGAATTCACACATAGACTACTACCACTAAAAGGATGATAAAGAAAACACTCGCATGATCTGGCATCAACTAGATGACAGACCCACCACCAAAAGGATGATGAAGCAAACTCACACCGGTTACTACCACTAAAAGGATGATAGAGCAAACACTCGCGCAATTTGACATCAACAAGATGACAGACCCACCACCAAAAGGATGACGGAGCAAACTCACACCGGCCACTAAAACGATGATAGAGAAAAACACTCACACAATCTGGCATAAACAAGATGCAGACCCACCACCAAAAGGATGATGGAGCAAACTCACACCGATACTTCCACCAAAAGGATAATAGGGCAAAACCCTCACAAAATCTGGCATCAACGAGTTGACAGACCTACCATCAAAAGGATGATGGAGCAAACTCACACCAGCTACTACCACCAAAAGGATGATAGAGAAAAAGACTCGCACAATCTGGCATCAACGAGATGACAGACCCACCACAAAAAGGATGACAGAGCGAACTCACACCGGCTACTACCACAAAAAGGATAATAGAGCAAAACACACGCACAATCTGACATCAGCAAGATGACAAACCCACCATTAAAACGAAGACGAAGCAAATTCAAACATCGACTACTACCACCAAAAGGATGATAAAGAAAACACTCGCATAATATGGCATCAACTTGATGACAGACCCACCTCCAAAAGGATGATGAAGCAAACTCACACCGGTTACTACCACTAAAAGGATGAAAGAGCAAACACTCGCGCAATTTGACATCAACAAGATGACAGACCCACCCCCAAAAGGATGACGGAGCAAACTTACACCGGCTACTCCCACTAAAACGATGATAGAGAAAAACACTCACACAATCTGGCATAAACAAGATGACAGACCCACCACCAAAAGGATGATGAAGCAAACTCACACCAGCTACTTCCACCAAAAGGATAATAGGGCAAAACCCTAGCACAATCTGGCATCAACGAGTCAACAGACCTACCATCAAAAGGAGGACGGACCAAACTCACACCAGATACTACCACCAAAAGGATGATAGAGAAAAGGACTTGCACAATCTGGCATCAACGAGATGCCAAACCCACCTCCAAAAGGATGACAGAGCGAACTCACACCGGCTACTACCACAAAAAGGATTATAAAGCAAAACACTCGCACAATCTGACATCAACAAGATGCCAGACCCACCACTAAAAGGATGACGAAGCAAACTCACACCGGCTACTACCACCAAAAGGATGATAGAAAAAAAGACTCGCACAATCTGGCATAAACAAGATGACAAACCCACCATCAAAAGGATGATGGAGCGAATTCACACATTGACTAATACCACCAAATGGATGATAAAGAAAACACTCGCATAATGTGGCATCAACTAGATGACAGACCCACCACTAAAAGGATGATGAAGCAAACTCACACCAGTTACTACCACTAAAAGGATGATAGAGCAAACACTCGCGCATTTGACATCAACAAGATGACAGACCCACCACCAAAAGGATGACGAAGCAAACTCACACCGGCTACCCCCACTAAAAGGATGATAGAGAAAAACACTCACAATTTGGCATCAACGAGATGACAGACTCACTATCTAAAGGATGACAAAGCGAACTCACACCGGCTACTACCACTAAAAGGATGATAGAGAAAAACACCCGCGCAATATGGCATCAACAAGATGACAGACCCATCACAAAAAGGATGATGGGGCAAACTCACACCGGCTACTACCACCAAAAGGATGATAGAGCAATCCCTCACACAATCTCACATCAAAAAGATGATAGACCCACCACCAAAAGGATGACGGAGCTAACTCACACCCGCTACTTCCCCCAAAAGGATGATAGAGAAAACAGTCGCACAATCTGACATCAACAAGATGACAGACCCACCACCAAAAATACGATGGAGCAAACTCACACCGGCTAATACCACCAAAAGGATGATAGAGCAAACACTCGCACAATCAGACATCAATAAGATGACAGACCCACCACCAAAAGGATGATGGAGCAAACTCACACTGGCTACTTCCACCAAAAGGATAATAGGGCAAAACCCTCGCACAATCTGGCATCAACGAATTGACAGACCTACCATCAAAAGGATGACGGAGCAAACTCACACCAGCTACTACCACCAAAAGGATGATAGAGAAAACGACTCGCACAATCTGGCATCAATGAGATGACAGACCTACCACCAAAACGATGACAGAGCAAACTCACACCGGCTACTACCACAAAAAGGATTATAGAGCAAAACAAACGCACAATCTGACATCAGCAAGATGACAGACCCATCATTAAAAGGATGACGAAGCAAACTCACACCGGCTACTACCACCAAAAGGATGATATAGAAAAATACTCGTACAATCTGGCATAAACAAGATGACAGACCCACCACCAAAAGGATGATGGAGCGAATTCACACATCGACTACTACCACCAAAAGGATGATAAAGAAAACACCCGCATAATATGGCATCATCTAGATGACAGACCCACCACCAAAAGGATGATGAAGCAAACTCACACCGGTTACTACCACTAAAAGGATGATAGAGCAAACACTTGCGCAATTTGACATTAACAAGATGGCAGACCCACCCCCAAAAGGATGACGGAGCAAACTCACACCGGCTACTCCCACTAAAACGATGATAGAGAAAAACACTCACACAATCTGTCATAAAAAAGATGACAGACCCACCACCAAAAGGATGATGGAGCAAACTCACACCGGCTACTTCCACAAAAAGGATAATAGGGCAAAACCCTCGCATAATCTGGCACCAACGAGTCGACAGACCTACCATCAAAAGGAGGACAGAGAAAACTCACACCAGATACTACCACCAAAAGGATGATCGAGAAAAAGACTTGCACAATCTGGCATCAACGAGATGCCAGACCCACCTCCAAAAGAATGACAGAGCGAACTCACACCGGCTACTACCACAAAAAGGATTATAGACCAAAACACTCGCACAATCTGACATCAGCAAGATGCCAGACCCACCACTAAAAGGATAACGAAGCAAACTCACACCGGCTACTACCACCAAAAGGATGATAGAGAAAAAGACTCACACAATCTGGCATAAACAAGATGTTAGACACACCACCAAAAGGATGATGGAGCGAATTCAAACATCGACTACTACCACCAAAAGGATGATAAAGAAAACACTCGCATAATATGGCATCAACTTGATGACAGACCCACCACCAAAAGGATGATGAAGCAAACTCACACCGGTTACTACCACTAAAAGGATGATAGAGCAAACACTCGCGCAATTTGACATCAACAAGATGACATACCCACCCCCAAAAGGATGACGGAGCAAACTTACACAGGCTACTCCCACTAAAACGATGATAGAGAAAAACACTCACACAATCTGGCATAAACAAGATGACAGACCCACCACCAAAAGGATGATGGAGCAAACTCACACCGGCTACTTCCACCAAAAGGATAATAGGGCAAAACCCTAGCACAATCTGGCATCAACGAGTCAACAGACCTACCGTCAAAAGGAGGACGGAGCAAACTCACACCAGATACTACCACCAAAAGGATGATAGAGAAAAAGACTCGCACAATCTGGCCACAACGAGATGACAGACCCACCACCAAAAGGATGACAGGACAAACTCACACCGGCTACTACCACAAAAAGGATTATAGAGCAAAACACTCGCACAATCTGACATCAGCAAGATGCCAGACCCACCACTAAAAGGATGACGAAGCAAACTCACACCGGCTACTACCACCAAAAGGATGATAGAGAAAAAGACTCGCACAATCTGGCATAAACAAGATGACAGACCCACCATGAAAAGGATGATGGAGCGAATTCAAACATCGACTAATACCACCAAATGGATGATAAATAAACCACTTGCATAATTTGGCATCAACTAGATGACAGACCCACCACCAAAAGGATGATGAAGCAAACTCACACCAGTTACTACCACTAAAAGGATGATAGAGCAAACACTCGCGCAATTTGACATCAACAAGATGAAAGACCCACCACCAAAAGGATGACGGAGTAAACTCACACCGGCTACTCCCACTAAAAGGATGATAGAGAAAAACACTCGCACAATTTGGCATCAACGAGATGACAGACTCACCATCAAAAGGATGACATAGCAAACTCACACCGGCTACTACCACTAAAAGGATGATAGAGAAAAACACCCGCGCAATATGGCATCAACAAGATGACAGACCCACCACCAAAAGGATGACGGAGCTAACTCACACCGGCTACTTCCCCCAAAAGGATGATAGAGAACACAGTCGCATAATCTGACATCAACAAGATGACAGACCCACCACCAAAAATATGATGGAGCAAACTCACACCGGCTACTACCACCAAAAGGATGATAGAGCAAACACTCGCACAATAAGACATCAATAAGATGACAGACCCACCACCAAAAGGATGATTGAGCAAACTGACACCGGTTACTTCCACCAAAAGGATAATAGGGCAAAACTCTCGCACAATCTGGCATCAACGAGTTGACAGACCTACCATCAAAAGGATGACGGAGCAAACTCACACCAGCTACTACCACCAAAAGGATGATAGAGAAAAAGACTCGTACAATCTGGCATCAACGAGATGACAGACCAACCACAAAAAGGATGACAAAGCGAACTCACACCGGCTACTACCATAAAAAGGATTATAGAGCAAAACACACGCACAATCTGACATCAGCAAGATGACAGACCCACCGTTAAAAGGATGACGAAGAAAACTCACATCGGCTACTACCACCAAAAGGATGATAGAGAAAAAGACTCGCACAATCTTGCCTAAACAAGATGACAGACCCACCACCAAAAGGATGATGGAGCGAATTCACACATCGACTACTACCACTAAAAGGATGATAAAGAAAACACTCGCATGATCTGGCATTAACTAGATGACAGACCCACCACCAAAAGGATGATGAAGCAAACTCACACCGGTTACTACCACTAAAAGGATGATAGAGCAAACACTCACGCAATTTGACATCAACAAGATGACAGACCCACCACCGAAAGGATGACGGAGCAAACTCACACCGGCCACTAAAACGATGATAGAGAAAAACACTCACACAATCTGGCATAAACAAGATGACAGACCCACCAACAAAAGGATGATGGAGCAAACTCGCACCGACTACTTCCACCAAAAGGATAATAGGGCAAAACCCTCGCACAATCTGGCATCAACGAGTTGACAGACCTACCATCAAAAGGATGACGGAGCAAACTCACACCAGCTACTACCACCAAAAGGATGATAGAGAAAAAGACTCGCACAATCTGGCCACAACGAGATGACAGACCCACCACCAAAAGGATGACAGGACAAACTCACACCGGCTACTACCACAAAAAGAATTATAGAGCAAAACACTCGCACAATCTGACATCAGCAAGATGCCAGACCCACCACTAAAAGGATGACGAAGCAAACTCACACCGGCTACTACCACCAAAAGGATGATAGAGAAAATACTCGCATAATATGGCATCAACTAGATGACAGACCCACCACCAAAAGGATGATAAAGCAAACTCACACCGGTTACTACCACTAAAAGGATGATAGAGCAAACACTCGCGCAATTTGACATCAACAAGATGATAGACCCACCCCCAAAAGGATGACGGAGCAAACTCACACCGGCTACTCCCTCTAAAACGATGATAGAGAAAAACACTCACACTATCTGGCATAAACAAGATGACAGACCCACCACCAAAAGGATGATGGAGCAAACTGACACCGGCTACTTCAACCAAAAGGATAATAGGGCAAAACCCTCGCACAATCTGGCATCAACGAGTCGACAGACCTACCATCAAAAGAAGGACGGAGCAAACTCACACCAGATACTACCACCAAAAGGATGATAGAGAAAAAGACTTGCACAATCTGGCATCAACGAGATGCCAAACCCACCTACAAAAGGATGACAGAGCAAACTCACACCGGCTACTACCACAAAAAGGATTATAGAGCAAAACACTCGCACAATCTGACATTAGCAAGATGCCAGACCCACCACTAAAAGGATGACGAAGCAAACTCACACAGGCTACTACCACCAAAAGGATGATAGAGAAAAAGACTCGCACAATCTGGCATAAACAAGATGACAGACCCACCATCAAAAGGATGATGGAGCGAATTCAAACATCGACTAGTACCACCAAATGGATGATAAATAAAACACTCGCATAATTTGGCATCAACTAGATGACAGACCCACCACCAAAAGGATGATGAAGCCAACTCACACCAGTTTCTACCACTAAAAGGATGATAGAGCAAACACTCGTGCAATTTGACATCAACAAGATGAAAGACCCACCACCAAAAGGATGACGGAGTAAACTCACACCGGCTACTCCCACTAAAAGGATGATAGAGAAAAACACTCGCACAATTTGGCATCAACGAGATGACAGACTCACCATCAAAAGGATGACAGAGCAAACTCACACCGGCTACTACCACTAAAAGGATGATAGAGAAAAACACCCGCGCAATATGGCATCAACAAGATGACAGACCCACCACCAAAAGGATGACGGAGCTAACTCACACCGGCTACTTCCCCCAAAAGGATGATAGAGAACACAGTCGCACAATCTGACTTAACAAGATGACAGACCCACCATCAAAAATATGATGGAGCAAACTCACACCGGCTACTACCACCAAAAGGATGATAGAGCAAACACTCGCACAATCAGACATCAATAAGATGACAGACCCACCGCCAAAAGGATGATTGAGCAAACTGACACCGGTTACTTCCACCAAAAGGATAATAAGGCAAAACCGTCGCACAATCTGGCATCTACGAGTTGACAGACCTACCATCAAAAGGATGACGGAGCAAACTCACACCAGCTACTACCACCAAAAGGATGATAAAGAAAAAGACTCGCACAATCTGGCATCAACGAGATGACAGACCAACCACAAAAAGGATGACAGAGCGAACTCACACCGGCTACTACCACAAAAAGGATTATAGAGCAAAACACACGCACAATCTGACATCAGCAAGATGACAGACCCACCATTAAAAGGATGACGAAGAAAACTCACATCGGCTACTACCACCAAAAGGATGATAGAGAAAAAGACTCGCACAATCTGGCATAAACAAGATGACAGACCCACTACCAAAAGGATGATGGAGCGAATTCACACATAGACTACTACCACTAAAAGGATGATAAAGAAAACACTCGCATGATCTGGCATCAACTAGATGACAGACCCACCACCAAAAGGATGATGAAGCAAACTCACACCGGTTACTACCACTAAAAGGATGATAGAGCAAACACTCGCGCAATTTGACATCAACAAGATGACAGACCCACCACCAAAAGAATGACGGAGCAAACTCACACCGGCCACTAAAACGATGATAGAGAAAAACACTCACACAATCTGGCATAAACAAGATGCAGACCCACCACCAAAAGGATGATGGAGCAAACTCACACCGACTACTTCCACCAAAAGGATAATAGGGCAAAACCCTCACAAAATCTGGCATCAACGAGTTCACAGACCTACCATCAAAAGGATGACGGAGCAAACTCACACCAGCTACTACAACCAAAAGGATGATAGAGAAAAAGACTCGCACAATCTGGCATCAACGAGATGACAGACCCACCACAAAAAGGATGACAGAGCGAACTCACACCGGCTACTACCACAAAAAGGATTATAGAGCAAAACACACGCACAATCTGACATCAGCAAGATGACAAACCCACCATTAAAACGATGACGAAGCAAATTCAAACATCGACTACTACCACCAAAAGGATGATAAAGAAAACACTCGCATAATATGGCATCAACTTGATGACAGACCCACCTCCAAAAGGATGATGAAGCAAACTCACACCGGTTACTACCACTAAAAGGATGAAAGAGAAAACACTCGCGCAATTTGACATCAACAAGATGACAGACCCACCCCCAAAAGGATGACGGAGCAAACTTACACCGGCTACTCCCACTAAAACGATGATAGAGAAAAACACTCACACAATCTGGCATAAACAAGATGACAGACCCACCACCAAAAGGATGATGGAGCAAACTCACACCGGCTACTTCCACCAAAAGGATAATAGGGAAAAACCCTAGCACAATCTGGCATCAACGAGTCAACAGACCTACCATCAAAAGGAGGACGGAGCAAACTCACACCAGATACTACCACCAAAAGGATGATAGAGAAAAGGACTTGCACAATCTGGCATCAACGAGATGCCAAACCCACCTCCAAAAGGATGACAGAGCGAACTCACACCGGCTACTACCACAAAAAGGATTATAAAGCAAAACACTCGCACAATCTGACATCAACAAGATGCCAGACCCACCACTAAAAGGATGACGAAGCAAACTCACACCGGCTACTACCACCAAAAGGATGATAGAAAAAAAGACTCGCACAATCTGGCATAAACAAGATGACAAACCCACCATCAAAAGGATGATGGAGCGAATTCACACATTGACTAATACCACCAAATGGATGATAAAGAAAACACTCGCATAATGTGGCATCAACTAGATGACAGACCCACCACTAAAAGGATGATGAAGCAAACTCACACCAGTTACTACCACTAAAAGGATGATAGAGCAAACACTCGCGCATTTGACATCAACAAGATGACAGACCCACCACCAAAAGGATGACGAAGCAAACTCACACCGGCTACCCCCACTAAAAGGATGATAGAGAAAAACACTCACAATTTGGCATCAACGAGATGACAGACTCACTATCTAAAGGATGACAAAGCGAACTCACACCGGCTATTACCACTAAAAGGATGATAGAGAAAAACACCCGCGCAATATGGCATCAACAAGATGACAGACCCATCACAAAAAGGATGATGGGGCAAACTCACACCGGCTACTACCACCAAAAGGATGATAGAGCAATCCCTCAAAAAGATGACAGACCCACCACCAAAAGGATGACGGAGCTAACTCACACCCGCTACTTCCCCCAAAAGGATGATAGAGAAAACAGTCGCACAATCTGACATCAACAAGATGACAGACCCACCACCAAAAATACGATGGAGCAAACTCACACCGGCTAATACCACCAAAAGGATGATAGAGCAAACACTCGCACAATCAGACATCAATAAGATGACAGACCCACCACCAAAAGGATGATGGAGCAAACTCACACTGGCTACTTCCACCAAAAGGATAATAGGGCAAAACCCTCGCACAATCTGGCATCAACGAATTGATAGACCTACCATCAAAAGGATGACGGAGCAAACTCACACCAGCTACTACCACCAAAAGGATGATAGAGAAAACGACTCGCACAATCTGGCATCAATGAGATGACAGACCTACCACCAAAACGATGACAGAGCAAACTCACACCGGCTACTACCACAAAAAGGATTATAGAGCAAAACACACGCACAATCTGACATCCGCAAGATGACAGACCCATCATTAAAAGGATGACGAAGCAAACTCACACCGGCTACTACCACCAAAAGGATGATATAGAAAAATACTCATACAATCTGGCATAAACAAGATGACAGACCCACCACCAAAAGGATGATGGAGCGAATTCACACATCGACTACTACCACCAAAAGGATGATAAAGAAAACACTCGCATAATATGGCATCATCTAGATGACAGACCCACCACCAAAAGGATGATGAAGCAAACTCACACCGGTTACTACCACTAAAAGGATGATAGAGCAAACACTTGCGCAATTTGACATTAACAAGATGACAGACCCACCCCCAAAAGGATGACGGAGCAAACTCACACCGGCTACTCCCACTAAAACGATGATAGAGAAAAACACTCACACAATCTGTCATAAAAAAGATGACAGACCCACCACCAAAAGGATGATAGAGCAAACTCACACCGGCTACTTCCACCAAAAGGATAATAGGGCAAAACCCTCGCATAATCTGGCACCAACGAGTCGACAGACCTACCATCAAAAGGAGGACAGAGAAAACTCACACCAGATACTACCACCAAAAGGATGATCGAGAAAAAGACTTGCACAATCTGGCATCAACGAGATGCCAGACCCACCTCCAAAAGAATGACAGAGCGAACTCACACCGGCTACTACCACAAAAAGGATTATAGACCAAAACACTCGCACAATCTGACATCAGCAAGATGCCAGACCCACCACTAAAAGGATAACGAAGCAAACTCACACCGGCTACTACCACCAAAAGGATGATAGAGAAAAAGACTCACACAATCTGGCATAAACAAGATGACAGACACACCACCAAAAGGATGATGGAGCGAATTCACACATCGACTACTACCACCAAAAGGATGATAAAGAAAACACTCGCATAATATGGCATCAACTTGATGACAGACCCACCACCAAAAGGATGATGAAGCAAACTCACACCGGTTACTACCAATAAAAGGATGATAGAGCAAACACTCGCGCAATTTGACATCAACAAGATGACAGACCCACCCCCAAAAGGATGACGGAGCAAACTTACACAGGCTACTCCCACTAAAACGATGATAGAGAAAAACACTCACACAATCTGGCATAAACAAGATGACAGACCCACCACCAAAAGGATGATGGAGCAAACTCACACCGGCTACTTCCACCAAAAGGATAATAGGGCAAAACCCTAGCACAATCTGGCATCAACGAGTCAACAGAACTACCACTAAAAGGATGATAGAGCAAACACTCGCGCATTTGACATCAACAAGATGACAGACCCACCACCAAAAGGATGACGAAGCAAACTCACACCGGCTACCCCCACTAAAAGGATGATAGAGAAAAACACTCTCACAATTTGGCATCAACGAGATGAAAGACTCACTATCTAAAGGATGACAGAGCAAACTCACACCGGCTACTACCACTAAAAGGATGATAGAGAAAAACACCCACGCAATATGGCATCAACAAGATGACAGACCCACCACAAAAAGGATGATGGGGCGAACTCACACCGGCTACTACCACCAAAAGGATGATAGAGCAATCCCTCACACAATCTCACATCAAAAAGATGACAGACCCACCACCAAAAGGATGACGGAGCTAACTCTTACCTGCTACTTCCCCCAAAAGGATGATAGAGAAAACAGTCGCACAACCTGACATCAACAAGATGACAGACCCACCACCAAAAATACGATGGAGCAAACTCACACCGGCTACTACCACCAAAAGGATGATAGAGCAAACACTCGCACAATCAGACATCAATAAGATGACAGACCCACCACCAAAAGGATGATGGAGCAAACTCACACTGGCTACTTCAACCAAAAGGATAATAGGGCAAAACCCTCGCACAATCTGGCATCAACGAGTTGACATACCTACCATCAAAAGGAGGACGGAGCAAACTCACACCAGATACTACCACCAAAAGGATGATCGAGAAAAAGACTCGCACAATCTGGCATCAACGAGATGACAGACCCACCTCCAAAAGGATGACAGAGCGAACTCACACCGGCTACTACCACAAAAAGGATTATAGAGCAAAACACTCGCACAATCTGACATCAGCAAGATGCCAGACCCACCACTAAAAGGATGACGAAGCAAGCTCACACCGGCTATTACCACCAAAAGGATGATAGAGAAAAAGACTCGCACAATCTAACATAAACAAGATGACAGACCCACCACCAAAAGGATGACGGAGCAAATTCACACATCGACTAATACCACCAAATGGATGATAAAGAAAACACTCGCATAATCTGGCATCAACTAGATGACAGACCCGCCACCAAAAGGATGATGAAGCAAACTCACACCAGTTACTACCACTAAAAGGATGATAGAGCAAACACTCGCGCAATTTGACCTCAACAATATGACAGACCCACCACCAAAAGGGTGACGGAGGAAACTCACACCGACTACTCCCACTAAAAGGATGATAGAGAAAAACACTCACACAATTTGGCATCAACGAGATGACAGACTCACCATCTAAAGGATAACAGAGCGAACTCACACCGCCTACTACCACTAAAAGGATGATAGAGAAAAACACCCGCGCAATATGGCATCAACAAGATGACAGACCCACCACAAAAACGATGATGGGGCGAACTCACACCGACTACTACCACCAAAAGGATGATAGAGCAAACACTCGCACAATCAGACATCAATAAGATGACAGACCTACCACCAAAAGGATGATGGAGCAAACTGACACCGGCTACTTCCACCAAAAGGATAATAGGGCAAAACCCTCGCACGATCTGGCATCAACGAGTTGACAGACCTACCATCAAAAGGATGACGGAGCAAACTCACACCAGCTACTACCACCAAAAGGATGATAGAGAAAAAGACTCGCACAATCTGGCATCAATGAGATGACAGACCCTCCACCAAAAGGATGACAAAGTGAACTCACACCTGCTACTACCACAAAAAGGATTATAGAGCAAAACACACGCACAATCTGACATCAGCAAGACGACAGACCCACCATTAAAAGGATGACGAAGCAAACTCACACCGGCTACTACCACCAAAAGGATGATAGAGAAAAAGACTCGCACAATCTGGCATACACAAGATGACAGACCCACCACCAAAAGGATGATGGAGCGAATTCACACATCGACTACTACCACCAAAAGGATGATAAGGAAAACACTCGTATAATCTGGCATCAACTAGATGACAGACCCACCACGAAAAGGATGATGAAGCAAACTCACACCGGTTACTACCACTAAAAGTATGATAGAGCAAACACTCGCGCAATTTGACATCAAGAAGTTGACAGACCCACCACCAAAAGGACGACGGAGCAAACTCACACCGGCTACTCCCACTAAAAGGATGATAGAGAAAAACACTCGCACAATTTGGCATCAACGAGATGACAGACTCACCATCTAAACGATGACAGAGCAAACTCACACCGGCTACTACCACTAAAAGGATGATAGAGAAAAACACCCGCGCAATATGGCATCAACAAGATGACAGACCCACCACAAAAAGGATGATGGGGAGAACTCACACCGGCTACTAGCACCAAAAGGATGATAGAGCAATCCCTCACACAATCTCACATCAAAAAGATGACAGACCCACCACCAAAAGGATGACGGAGCTAACTCACACCCGCTACTTCCCCCAAAAGGATGATAGAGAAAACAGTCGCACAATCTGACATCAACAAGATGACAGACCCACCACCAAAAATACGATGGAGCAAACTCACACCGGCTACTACCACCAAAAGGATGATAAAGCAAACACTCGCACAATCAGATATCAATAAGATGACAGACCCACCACCAAAACGATGATGGAGCAAACTCACACTGGCTACTTCCACCAAAAGGATAATAGGGCAAAACCCTCGCATAATCTGGCATCAACGAGTTGACAGACCTACCATCAAAAGGATGACGGAGCAAACTCACACCAGCTACTACCACCAAAACGATGACAGAGCAAACTCACACCGGCTACTACCACAAAAAGGATTATAGAGCAAAACACACGCACAATCTGACATCAGCAAGATGACAGACCCGTCATTAAAAGGATGACGAAGCAAACTCACACCGGCTACTACCACCAAAAGGATGATAGAGAAAAAGACTCGTACAATCTGGCATAAACAAGATGACAGACCCACCACCAAAAGGATGATGGAGCGAATTCACACATCGACTACTACCACCAAAAGGATGATAAAGAAAACACTCGCATAATATGGCATCATCTAGATGACAGACCCACCACCAAAAGGATGATGAAGCAAACTCACACCGGTTACTACCACTAAAAGGATGATAGAGCAAACACTCGCGCAATTTGACATTAACAAGATGACAGACCCACCCCCAAAAGGATGACGGAGCAAACTCACACCGGCTACTCCCACTAAAATGATGATAGAGAAAAACACTCACACAATCTGGCATAAACAAGATGACACACTCAACACCAAAACGATGATGGAGCAAACTCACACCGGCTACTTCCACCAAAAGGATAATAGGGCAAAACCCTCGCATAATCTGGCACCAACGAGTCGACAGACCTACCATCAAAAGGAGGACGGAGCAAACTCACACCAGATACTACCACCAAAAGGATGATTGAGAAAAAGACTTGCACAATCTGGCATCAACGAGATGCCAGACCCACCTCCAAAAGGATGACAGAGCGAACTCACACCGGCTACTACCACAAAAAGGATTATAGAGCAAAACACTCGCACAATCTGACATCAGCAAGATGCCAGACCCACCACTAAAAGGATGACGAAGCAAACTCACACCGGCTACTACCACCAAAAGGATGATAGAGAAAAAGACTCGCACAGTCTAACATAAACAAGATGACAGACCCACCACCAAAAGGATGACGGAGCAAATTCACACATCGACTAATACCACCAAATGGATGATAAAGAAAACACTCGCATAATCTGGCATCAAATAGATGACAGACCCACCACCCAAAGGATGATGAAGCAAACTCACACCAGTCACTACCACTAAAAGGATGATAGAGAAAAACACCTGCGCAATATGGCATCAACAAGATGACAGACCCACCACCAAAAGGGTGACAGAGCAAACTCACACCGGCTACTCCCACTAAAAGGATGATAGAGAAAAACACTCACACAATTTGGCATCAACGAGATGACAGACTCACCATCTAAAGGATGACAGAGCGAACTCACATCGCCTACTACCACTAAAAGGATGATAGAGAAAAACACCCGCGCAATATAGCATCAACAAGATGACAGACCCACCACAAAAACGATGATGGGGCGAACTCACACCGGCTACTACCACCAAAAGGATGATAGAGCAAACACTCGCACAATCATACATCAATAAGATGACAGACCCACCACCAAAAGGATGATGGAGCAAACTGACACCGGCTACTTCCACCAAAAGGATAATAGGGCAAAACCCTCGCACGATCTGGCATCAACGAGTTGACAGACCTACCATCAAAAGGATGATGGAGCAAACTCACACCAGCTACTACCACCAAAAGGATGATAGAGAAAAAGAATCGCAAAATTTGGCATCAATGAGATGACAGACCCTCCACCAAAAGGATGACAGAGCGAACTCACACCGGCTACTACAACAAAAAGGATTATAGAGCAAAACACACGCACAATCTGACATCAGCAAGATGATAGAGCAACCATTAAAAGGATGACGAAGCAAACTCACACTGGCTACTACCACCAAAAGGATGATAGAGAAAAAGACTCGCACAATCTGACATAAACAAGATGACAGACCCACCACCAAAAGGATGACGGAGCAAATTCACACATCGACTAATACCACCAAATGGATGATAAAGAAAACACTCGCATAATCTGGCATCAACTAGATGACAGACCCACCACCCAAAGGATGATGAAGCAAACTCACACCAGTCACTACCACTAAAAGGATGATAGAGAAAAACACCTGCGCAATATGGCATCAACAAGATGACAGACCCACCACCAAAAGGGTGACGGAGCAAACTCACACCGGCTACTCCCACTAAAAGGATGATAGAGAAAAACACTCACACAATTTGGCATCAACGAGATGACAGACTCACCATCTAAAGGATGACAGAGCTAACTCACATCGCCTACTACCACTAAAAGGATGATAGAGAAAAACACCCGCGCAATATAGCATCAACAAGATGACAGACCCACCACAAAAACGATGATGGGGCGAACTCACACCGACTACTACCACCAAAAGGATGATAGAGCAAACACTCGCACAATCAGACATCAATAAGATGACAGACCCACCACCAAAAGGATGATGGAGCAAACTGACACCGGCTACTTCCACCAAAAGGATAATAGGGCAAAACCCTCGCACGATCTGGCATCAACGAGTTGACAGACCTAACATCAAAAGGATGATGGAGCAAACTCACACCAGCTACTACCACCAAAAGGATGATAGAGAAAAAGACTCGCACAATCTGGCATCAATGAGATGACAGACCCTCCACCAAAAGGATGACAGAGCGAACTCACACCGGCTACTACAACAAAAAGGATTATAGAGCAAAACACACGCACAATCTGACATCAGCAAGATGATAGAGCAACCATTAAAAGGATGACGAAGCAAACTCACACTGGCTACTACCACCAAAAGGATGATAGAGAAAAAGACTCGCACAATCTGACATAAACAAGATGACAGACCCACCACCAAAAGGATGATGGAGCGAATTCACACATCGACTACTACCACCTAAGAGATGATAAAGAATACACTCGCATAATCTGGCATCATCTAGATGACAGACCCACCACCAAAAGGATGATGAAGCAAACTCACACCCGTTACTACCACTAAAAGGATGATAGAGCAAACACTCGCGCAATTTGACATCAACAAGATGACAGACCCACCACCAAAAGGATGACGGAGCAAACTCACACCGGCTACTCCCACTAAAACGATGATAGAGAAAAACTTTCACACAATCTGGCATAAACAAGATGACAGACTCACCACCAAAACGATGATGGAGCAAACTCACACCGGGTACTTCCACCAAAAGGATAATAGGGCAAAACCCTCGCATAATCTGGCACCAACGAGTCGACAGACCTACCATCAAAAGGAGGACGGAGCAAACTCACACCAAATACTACCACCAAAAGGATGATAGAGAAAAAGACTTGCACAATCTGGCATCAACGAGATGCCAGACCCACCTCCAAAAGGATGACAGAGCGAACTCACACCGGCTACTACCACAAAAAGGATTATAGAGCAAAACACTCGCACAATCTGACATCAGCAAGATGCCAGACCCACCACTAAAAGGATGACGAAGCAAACTCACACCGGCTACTACCACCAAAAGGATGATAGAGAAAAAGACTCGCACAATCTAACATAAACAAGATGACAGACCCACCACCAAAAGGATGACGGAGCAAATTCATACATCTACTAATACCACCAAATGGATGATAAAGAAAACACTCGCATAATCTGGCATCAACTAGATGACAGACCCACCACCCAAAGGATGATGAAGCAAACTCACACTAGTCACTACCACTAAAAGGATGATAGAGAAAAACACCTGCGCAATATGGCATCAACAAGATGACAGACCCACCACCAAAAGGGTGACGGAGCAAACTCACACCGGCTACTCCCACTAAAAGGATGATAGAGAAAAACACTCACACAATTTGGCATCAACGAGATGACAGACTCACCATCTAAAGGATGACAGAGCTAACTCACATCGCCTACTACCACTAAAAGGATGATAGAGAAAAACACCCGCGCAATATAGCATCAACAAGATGACAGACCCACCACAAAAACGATGATGGGGCGAACTCACACCGACTACTACCACCAAAAGGATGATAGAGAAAACACTCGCACAATCAGACATCAATAAGATGACAGACCCACCACCAAAAGGATGATGGAGCAAACTGACACCGGCTACTTCCACCAAAAGGATAATAGGGCAAAACCCTCGCACGATCTGGCATCAACGAGTTGACAGACCTACCATCAAAAGGATGATGGAGCAAACTCACACCAGCTACTACCACCAAAAGGATGATAGAGAAAAAGACTCGCACAAACTGGCATCAATGAGATGACAGACCCTCCACCAAAAGGATGACAGAGCGAACTCACACCGGCTACTACAACAAAAATGATTATAGAGCAAAACACACGCACAATCTGACATCAGCAAGATGATAGAGCAACCATTAAAAGGATGACGAAGCAAACTCACACTGGCTACTACCACCAAAAGGATGATAGAGAAAAAGACTCGCACAATCTGACATAAACAAGATGACAGACCCACCACCAAAAGGATGACGGAGCAAATTCACACATCGACTAATACCACCAAATGGATGATAAAGAAAACACTCGCATAATCTGGCATCAACTAGATGACAGACCCACCACCCAAAGGATGATGAAGCAAACTCACACCAGTCACTACCACTAAAAGGATGATAGAGAAAAACACCTGCGCAATATGGCATCAACAAGATGACAGACCCACCACCAAAAGGGTGACGGAGCAAACTCACACCGGCTACTCCCACTAAAAGGATGTTAGAGAAAAACACTCAAACAATTTGGCATCAACGAGATGACAGACTCACCATCTAAAGGATGACAGAGCTAACTCACATCGCCTACTACCACTAAAAGGATGATAAAGAAAAACACCCGCGCAATATAGCATCAACAAGATGACAGACCCACCACAAAAACGATGATGGGGCGAACTCACACCGACTACTACCACCAAAAGGATGATAGAGCAAACACTCGCACAATCAGACATCAATAAGATGACAGACCCACCACCAAAAGGATGATGGAGCAAACTGACACCGGCTACTTCCACCAAAAGGATAATAGGGCAAAACCCTCGCACGATCTGGCATCAACGAGTTGACAGACCTACCATCAAAAGGATGATGGAGCAAACTCACACCAGCTACTACCACCAAAAGGATGATAGAGAAAAAGACTCGCACAATCTGGCATCAATGAGATGACAGACCCTCCACCAAAAGGATGACAGAGCGAACTCACACCGGCTACTACAACAAAAATGATTATAGAGCAAAACACACGCACAATCTGACATCAGCAAGATGATAGAGCAACCATTAAAAGGATGACGAAGCAAACTCACACTGGCTACTACCACCAAAAGGATGATAGAGAAAAAGACTCGCACAATCTGACATAAACAAGATGACAGACCCACCACCAAAAGGATGACGGAGCAAATTCACACATCGACTAATACCACCAAATGGATGATAAAGAAAACACTCGCATAATCTGGCATCAACTAGATGACAGACCCACCACCCAAAGGATGATGAAGCAAACTCACACCAGTCACTACCACTAAAAGGATGATAGAGAAAAACACCTGCGCAATATGGCATCAACAAGATGACAGACCCACCACCAAAAGGGTGACGGAGCAAACTCACACCGGCTACTCCCACTAAAAGGATGTTAGAGAAAAACACTCAAACAATTTGGCATCAACGAGATGACAGACTCACCATCTAAAGGATGACAGAGCTAACTCACATCGCCTACTACCACTAAAAGGATGATAAAGAAAAACACCCGCGCAATATAGCATCAACAAGATGACAGACCCACCACAAAAACGATGATGGGGCGAACTCACACCGACTACTACCACCAAAAGGATGATAGAGCAAACACTCGCACAATCAGACATCAATAAGATGACAGACCCACCACCAAAAGGATGATGGAGCAAACTGACACCGGCTACTTCCACCAAAAGGATAATAGGGCAAAACCCTCGCACGATCTGGCATCAACGAGTTGACAGACCTACCATCAAAAGGATGATGGAGCAAACTCACACCAGCTACTACCACCAAAAGGATGATAGAGAAAAAGACTCGCACAATCTGGCATCAATGAGATGACAGACCCTCCACCAAAAGGATGACAGAGCGAACTCACACCGGCTACTACAACAAAAAGGATTATAGAGCAAAACACACGCACAATCTGACATCAGCAAGATGATAGAGCAACCATTAAAAGGATGACGAATCAAACTCACACTGGCTACTACCACCAAAAGGATGATAGAGAAAAAGACTCGCACAATCTGACATAAACAAGATGACAGACCCACCACCAAAAGGATGATGGAGCGAATTCACACATCGACTACTACCACCTAAGAGATGATAAAGAATACACTCGCATAATCTGGCATCAACTAGATGACAGACCCACCACGAAAAGGATGATGAAGCAAACTCACACCCGTTACTACCACTAAAAGGATGATAGAGCAAACACTCGTGCAATTTGACATCAACAAGATGACAGACCCACCACCAAAAGGATGACAGAGCAAACTCACACCGGCTACTCTCACTAAAACGATGATAGAGAAAAACACTCACACAATCTGCCATAAACAAGATGACAGACCCACCACCAAAAGGATGATGGAGCAAACTCACACCGGGTACTTCCACCAAAAGGATAATAGGGCAAAACCCTCGCACAATCTGGCATCAACGAGTCGACAGACCTACCATCAAAAGGAGGACGGAGTAAACTCACACCAAATACTACCACCAAAAGGATGATAGAGAAAAAGACTTGCACAATCTGGCATCAACGAGATGCCAGACCCACCTCCAAAAGGATGACAGAGCGAACTCACACCGGCTACTACCACAAAAAGGATTATAGAGCAAAACACTCGCACAATCTGACATCAGCAAGATGCCAGACCCACCACTAAAAGGATGACGAAGCAAACTCACACCGGCTACTACCACCAAAACGATGATAGAGAAAAAGACTCGCATAATCTGGCATAAACAAGATGCCAGGCCCACCACCAAAAGGATGATGGAGCAAATTCACACATCGACTACTACCACCAAATGGATGATAAAGAAAACACTCGCATAATCTGGCATCAACTAGATGACAGATCCACCACCAAAAGGATGATGAAGCAAACTCACAGTAGTTACTACCACTAAAAGGATGATAGAGCAAACACTCGCGCAATTTGACATCAACAAGATGACAGACCCACCACCAAAAGGATGACGGAGCAAACTTGTAACACCCCACTTCCCAAAACAAATAAAATATGAATAACATAATAAAAATCAGAGTTTCCTTCCCAAGTGGGATATCACATAAAAATCACGTTTCCTTATAAAAAAGGTTTTTCTCCAAATACAGCGGAATATTTAAATAATACAATTAAATAAAAATTTTGATACGTTCGCAGGAAAAAAAATAGGAGTTCAACATGAAACAATAAAAATGCCCAAGTCCCGTGCTACGTATCAGAGCATCCTAGACTCGACAGTCACACCAATATCCAAGCTAGCTAAGCACCTGGATTATCTGTACTTCCGAAGAAGCACAGACCACAACAACAACAAGGGGTGAGAAATCATGATCAAAAATATAATGGTAATGTAATACATGTAATAAGGCAGTAAAACACACCAACACATCAATTATTCACCCCAACAACACCATATAACGAACCTACTGTTCAAATTACAATATAACATATTATAATGCAATTATGCAACTCAACACCATGCATGCGATACCGACTCATTGGTTCATTCAATCGAACCTGGATAGATCACTTACGCTCCTCCTGAGACATGATCTATCCCCCACCATTCTCCACAAAGGAGTACGGATGAATCACTTACGCTCCTCCTGAGACATGATTCATCCCACCAAAACACCATGATATGCAAGACACCAATGCATAATTATTATATTCTGGCACGCTAAGTGCACACGATCCTCCTGATCATATCATCATACAACAATGCATATGTATAGATATATTACACCAACACCATATAAATCAATCAGATAGTAAACGAATTCATACTATCACACCGGATATAACTACGTCCCCCCCCACTCGGGGATACACGATCCTACTGATCACTACACACATATACATTACTAATTGCTCACCAACAATATTAAGGGAAACGCGTACTATCCCCAAGTACACAAGTTATATCCCATACTCATCATTTTCACACTACAGCAAGGCTAGAAGGATCACACGAGACCAATTCAGACATCTCACCAAAAGTCTCTGAGGTTACTCAGAACCTCCCTAAACCAACACCTCAGCCTATACACCAAAATCAATAATTCATCAACATCAATCCACAATCACAAACATGCCAATAGATATTATACTTACCAATTATCCTATAATTTCTACTCTAGAACCGACATTACGGTACATTACCGACATTTCAGAGTCACTCTGAATCTCACCAAGGTCCTAACCATAGTCATTAACGACGCTATAGGGAAACAACACATAACTTTTCCCAAAGCTATAATCACGGTCATTGCCAACACTACGGTAACAACACATAATCTCATCAGCTTTATATTCCTAGTTACTATCAACACTACAGTAACATCAACAATCCAACAAAATGGATCAATACTACAGTAACATCATCACCATATATATATATTCCCCAAAATGCATCATCAGCATTCATCAATCCCCCAACATCAACAATAATCATAGCATGCCAATATAAAACTTTATATAACGATAAATTCCTACGGGGTTAAGGAATCCCCTCTACCCTATACATGTATAAACCATTCCCAATCAAATTTCTCCCCCCTTACCTTGACAATTGGTCTCTTGGCCTTCTCCTTCCTCTTCCGTTCTTCGTTCCCTTTTTCCTTCGTTCTTTTTCACTTTCCTCGTTCTTTCCTCTTCTCTCTTTCTATCGCTCTTTTTTCTCAATTTTCTAAAATGTATCGTAACTCTCCTAACCCCTCATATTCTATTTCCCTTTTTAATTATTCTAATCCCAATAATAATAACTAATAAAATAATATAATATTAATAATCTTAATAATAATAATAATACTAATATAATCTTACTAATATTAATAATACCACATATTAATAATAATAATAATAATAATAATAATAATAATAATATTAATAATTCTAATAATAATAATAATGATAATAATAATAATAATCTTAATAATAATAATACTATTAATAATAACAATAATAATAATATTATTATCTCTCCAATAATCATAATAATACTTTTAATAATAATAATAATAACACTAATAATAATAATAGTAATAATAATAATAATAATAATAATACTATTATTATTATCACACCAATATCCCACGCCTATGGTAATCCCTTTCCTCTCCATTCCAACTTTTCTAATATCTCCTTGCTACCCCTTCATATTTCCTTCCTCACGGTTTCTATCGTGACTTTTCATATTTCCATTCTAACTTCCCAATAACCCTTTCACCTCTTATTTTACTTATTCCAACCACTAATATTCCCAATAATAATTCTAATAATAATAATTATAATAATCATTATAATAATAATAATAATATAATATAATATAATACTATTATAATATTATAGTAATATTCAACATAATAATAATAATAGTGATACACCCAACAATAATTATAATTATAATAATAATAATATTATCACACCAATAATAATAATAATATTAATAAAAATAATATAATAATAATATAATAATACTAATATTATTATTTCACCAAAATAATAATAATATTAATAATAGTAACAAATATAATAAATATAATAATAATAATAACACCCCCACCAATGTTACTATTATTTTTATATTACTATATTTCACACCAAAATATCACCAATAGTCCTCCCACATTAGGGACACCCACCAAACATCATCAAATACACCCCCACCAAAGGGCACACCAACATATAATTTTTAAAATAATAATAAAGTGACTAAATAATTAAAATGGGTGTTACAACTCTCCCCCACTTTAATTATTTTCGTCCTCGAAAATTACCTGATGGAAATAGCTCCGGATACGCTTCTCGCATCCTGCTTTCCAACTCCCAGGTCACACTGCCTCCTGCAGCACCTCCCCAAGCTACCTTCACCAAAGGTATCTCTTTCCCTCGGAGCTGTTTCATCTTACGGTCCTCGATCCTCAACGGCATCGTCTCAATAGTAAGATTCTCCCGAACCTGAACATCATCTCTCTGAATCACATGAGATGGATCAGAAACATATTTTCGCAATTGCGACACATGAAACACATCATGTAGATTCGACAACTCCGGCGGCAACGCCACCCTATAGGCCACAGCACCAACTCTTTGCAAAATTTCATAAGGTCCAATAAACTTAGGATCCAGCTTCTTGGACTTCAACGCCCGACCCACACCAGTCATCGGGTTAACTCTTAGGAATACGTGATCACCTACACAGAATTCCAACTCTTTCCTCCGATTATCATGATAACTCTTCTGCCTACTCTGAGACACTTTCATTTTCTCACGAATCATCTGAATCGTCTCAGTAGTCTGCTGAACAATTTCTGGTCCAAGCACCACACTCTCACCGGTCTCATACCAACACAGAGGAGTCCTACACCTCCTCCCATACAAAGCTTCAAAGGGTGCCATTCCAATACTCGAATGGTAACTATTATTGTACGTGAATTCAATCAATGATAAATGAGTGTCCCACGCACCACCCTTTTCCAATACACAAGCTCTTAATAAATCCTCAAGCGACTGAATAGTCCTTTCCGATTGACCATCAGTTTGTGGATGATAAGCTGAACTTAATTTCAACTTAGTACCCAAAGCTTCTTGCAAGCTCTTCCAAAATTCTGAAGTAAACCTCGGATCTCTATCCGACACAATACTGGACGGAACACCATGTAACTTCACAATTACCCGAATATAAATCTCCGCCAGCTTCGTCAACGGAAAACTAATATTAATTGGCACAAAGTGTGCAGACTTCGTTAACCGATCCACAATCACCCATATAGCATCAAAACCTCTCGCCGTATTTGGCAATCCTGTTACAAAGTCCATAGAAATGCAATCCCATTTCCAAACCGGAATTTCCAACGGTTGCATAAATCCAGAAGGTCTCTGGTGTTCTACCTTCGATTTCTGACACGTCAAACAGGCATAAACAAATTGAGCAATGTCTCTTTTCATACCAGACCACCAAAATAATTTCTTTAAATCATGATACATCTTCGTAGCTCCGGGATGAATACTCAGATTACTACGGTGTCCTTCACACAAAATCAGCTTTTTCAGTTCCTCATCATCTGGTACACAAATCCTGCCTCTAAATCTCAACACACCTGTACTATCCAATTTAAAGTCACTATCGGAGTCACTTCCTACTCCAGGCATCAAATCTACCAATTTCACATCCAACTTCTGATTCTCTCTAATCATATCCAAGAAGTCATTATTTACCTGCAACATACCCAACATTACACTCTCTGCAGTAGTTTCACAAACCATGCTCAAATCTCTGAATTGTTCAATTAACTCAATTTCTTTCACCATCAGAGCTGCCATATGAATTGTCTTTCTACTCAAAGCGTCTGCCACTACATTGGCCTTTCCCGGATGATAACTCAAACTGAAGTCATAATCCTTCAAAAATTCTAACCATCTTCTCTGCCTCATATTCAGCTCTTTCTGATCAAACAGGTATCTCAGACTCTTATGATCACTAAACACTTCAAATCTTGAACCATACAGGTAATGCCTCCAAATTTTCAACACAAAAACAACCGCAGCTAACTCAAGATCATGAGTAGGATAATTTCGCTCATGCACTCTCAGTTGCCGCGAAGCATATGCTACTACCTTACCATTCTGCATAAGAACTCCTCCTAATCCCATCTTAGACGCATCACAGTACACCACAAACGGTTCACTCGGAGTCGGTAACACTAACACCGGTGCCGTAGTCAATCTCTTTTTCAACTCTTCAAAACTTTCTTCACAAGCAGCGTCCCATACGAAAACTTGGTTCTTTCTCGTCAACTGAGTTAATGGCAACGCCAAATTAGAGAACCCTTCAATAAACCTGCGGTAATAACCAGCTAAACCCAAAAAGCTCCTAATTTCTGTCGCTGTTGTCGCTACTCGAAAAATGCATCGCGCAACGACGGGGAGGCGAAGAAGAAAGGACAGAAGAGTCGCCACCGAATTTTATTTATCCCATGAGGGGAAAGGAAAATATCGAGAAAACCTTAAGAAAGAAATGGATAAGATGGTCTCGCAACCAAGAACGGGTTCGGAAGCCGGTTATGCGAGGGGAAGGTATTAGCACCCCTCGCATCCATCGTACTCGATGGGAACCTTTTGTTTGTCGATGTGTGAATTTATTTGCTTAAACATTATACTATAAGAAGTGTTCCACGGGGTAAAGAAAGGTTAGAAACAAGAAAGTTAGGAGGAAAGAGAGAACAGGGAAGAAAAGAGAAAGAACAGACTCGGTAGGACTTTGCAGTCCTATGCCTACGTATTCTCAATAGATGTGAGAAAGTCAGAGTCGACGTAGTTCGGGGAACTACAGATATATGGGGTAATGTGCTCGGCAAGGATTGTGGCCCTTGTGCCTACGTATCTTTACTCAAAAAGAAGTAAAGAATCAGAGCAGCCGTAGTTCGGCTTACGGTTTGTTGATGTTTTTTATGGATGATGCTATCGTGCGCATTCTAGCAGTTAGGTGTTTTGCTGCTCGCTCGTTGGAGACTTAGGCGTTACCTGTTTGCGGTAGAACGGACGTGACATATCCTTTTGAAAGATTGATTAGTTTTCGCCACGCGGGGCAAGAAGTCACGTTTGATTGATTAGATTGTTTTTTAGGGGGCGAGACGGGTCCTCGGATAGTAACCCCTACGGGTAGTACCCAATTCGTTATCTCAAAGTTTTTGTTATAAAAAAAAAAAAAAGGTGTCGCGAACGAGGCGTCTTCGTATTGAAAGACGAGCGTCGAAACCACCCTCACTACAGTGGGCATCCCTATGCTCGGAGAAGAAGAGGTCTACACCCAATCCTGTCTCTTTAATTCAATGCAAAGAGAACTTCGTTCTCTTATTAAAGATGTTTCTGGTTTTGAATGGTAAGTGCTTTGCGACAGAGAACCCTACGGTAAACGTCAGCACTCGGGATAGGAGAAGGCCTACGCCTAACCACTCCACGACCATTCAAGTTTTTGTTGTGAAAATGATTTGAAAATGCACTCGGTGCGAGACCGAGGTTTTTAGGTGACAAGGGTTACGGGAGGAAATTGTGAAAGTGAGATGGTGGATAAATGTGTGTCTTCGTATCAAAAGACGAGTGTCGAGACCACCCTCACTACAGTGGGCATCCCTATCACTCGGAGAAGAAGAGGTCTACACCCAATCTTCTCTCTTTAATTCGATACAAAGAGAAATTAATTTATCATTGAAAGTGTGCTCGGTACGGGACCGAGGTTTTAGGAGGAAATGCTGGAAGCGCCTTTGTATTGACAGCCGAGCATCGAGACCACCCTCACTACAGCGGGCATCCCTACGCTCGGAGAAGAAGGGGTCTACACCCAATCCTCTCGTTTAAATCAATACAAAGAACTGATTTTAGGGAGACGAGATTTGAAAATGGACGGGAAACGTCTTCGTATTGAAAGATGAGTGTCAGAACCACCCTCACTACAGTGGGCATCCCAACACTCGGAGAGGAAGAAAGTCTACACTTAATCCCCTCTTTTTAATTCAATACAAAGAAATTTGATTGTGAAAATTGCTTGACAAAGTTTTGAATCGAGTCGGGACAAGTAATGAAGAGAGAAAAGAGGTGGTCTCAGATCCAACATTACTCATCAATAATTTGACTGGTAATGAATTACGGAGGTCTCGTCATCGACCGAAATGAGGAAATAAATCCCCAACAATAAAATGCTAAAAGAAGTTCTAAGAAAAATATTAATTCTAAAAGAAATTGAGATTTAGAAAAGTATATACAAAACTCTAAAAGAATTAACTGGAAAATAATATATTTACAAATCTTAAAACAAACTTATTTTAGAAAATAATTAGAAAGAAAAAAAAACTTATATATAAAAATAACTTGTTTTCTTTGAAAATATACTTACAACTCTTAACAATTATTATAAAACTCTAAAATTAATTAAAATATTAAAACTAAAAATTACTCTGAAAGATGAGATTTGAAAAACCGGAGGGGGTATGAATCAAACGGTGGTGTGTCATGGATAAAATGGAAGTTTATGAGCATCAAATAGGCTTAAAAGCCCATCGTCATTTGCTTAATCACAAATGAGCCCAAAAATTTGCTCAGCACTTGGGAGCACCAACACAGCTGAACAAAAAAAGAAGCTCTGTTTCAAAATTGAAAGCCAACATCGCACTCGTAAAAGGAAAAAGGGTGGGCCGGTACATCAAACAGCTTTTACACTCACAGATTCACGCTCCCAACGTTCGCTCTTTTCTCTCTTTTCTCCGCCGTTCCGATTCGCCGATTAACTCTGGATTTGGGTTCGACCTCCTTCTTCCTCTCAGTCTCCTCTCTGCGTTCTATTTCGATATGGGTTTTTCTTGAAAAAGCTTGAAATTGTTTGATTGGGGATTTTTTTGAAGGTGAAGGAGAAGATTGCAAGTCTAGGTTTGGGATGCGATTTGGGAAAGAAAAGAATAACGATTTGGTGTGGGTGTTGGCTTGCGAACCTGAAGGAGGTAAAGGGTTGAAGTTTAAGGTTAGAGCAGGCGGTGGTATGAAGGATTGTTTTGGAAAGAAGTTGAAGTGAGTTGAAAGGATTTCTGGGTTTGAAGCTGGTTTGAGGTGAGATTGTTGAAACTGGGTTGTAAAGAAGATGGGGGAAGATATTGATTACGAGGAATCGCGAGTCTTGGTTTGGAAGTTGATAGATCCGGGTTTATTTCGTGCTCTAGTTGAAGCTTTATGAAGGTTTGTATAGGTTTTTTCATGGCGAGTTCTGGGTCGGTTATTGTTGATGAAATTTGTGATGGCTTTGTTTAGTTTAATGGAGATTTGAAGTTGAAATAACAATGAGTAGCTATTTTCGGTTCATGCTTGTTGGCTGTGTGGTTTTACTGGGTTTGTTGTTTGAAGAATGACGAGTGGTGATGGTATTCTGTTTGATGTTAATGGTGAGGGTTTTGGGGTTCATGAAGTTGAAGAACACGGTTTTTGGAGGTTCAAGAACGATGATGAACATGGATGAAGGTTGGAGATTCACGGTTTCACGGATGTTAACGGTGGATAGAAGATGTTCTGATGTTTATTGATTATAGGTTGGAATGGAAGTTGAGGATTCATGGTTTCACGGTCTCAAGCCTGTTGAAGAGGGTTATTGGCATTTCAGAAAATGAAGGGGTATCGAGGTTTGTTGGGGTCAGGGTTCTCAAGGATTAGGGTTTGGAGGCTGAAAATTTTTTTAGGGTTGTCTGTTGGGGTGTGGGACTAAGGTTTTGAGGTTCCTTTTTATCCACAACAACCCACCGCCTCTCTCTCGCAGGCTTGTCATCAGAAAACAAAGCGACAATAGCTTAAAAATATGAAGACAAAGAAAAAGACAAAGGAATACTTACAGAGCTGGAGTGAATCCGACAGATTCTCACGCTATTGATGAAGAGTTTGGATGATGCAAAGCTCCTTGTTGCGCCGATGCCACCAGATTATCAATACCGAAAGCAGATAAGCTCCTTTTTCAACCTCTCTTTTTCAGTTCTTTATGTGTGTTTTCGTGTTATGATGGTTGACTATGGTGGTTTGTCTTATGACAGTTGAATGGGGAGGAATGTGAAGATGAATTTGGTGAAGAGCTTGGGGGTTGTGCAGCAAGAGTTCTAGGTTTTTTTTTTCCAGCCTCCTTTCTGAATGAATAGTCACAAAATATATATCACATGAGATTAGGGTTTTGCTTATGTTTGTATCACCCCTGCTATCACTTTCTGATGTTAAGATTATGTCTTTCTATTTTAGTAAATTTGGCCCTGCTGTCCTCTGCTATCCTATTTTCTTGTTTTTGAATTTTATTTTTTTAATTTGAAAATAACTGATATTTTTACCCTGAATTTTTACTGTTTGGTTTGTGTTTTCAGGTTTCGATTGTGAGCACAATATGGAAGGTTATTTGTGTTCTTGTAGGCAACCAGTTCTGCAGAAGACCTGGAAGAAGAACGGTTGTCTCCTGCCTCATTACCACCACCAGCAAGTCGCCTAGCAGTTTCTTCATTTTTCTGACGAGCAAGTTCTGCCTGATGCTGTCTACGAAGTTCCTCTTAGACATCAAGGGTTCTGCACCGCTGTGAACAGCCTTTGATTTGGCCTTTTCTTCTTCTTCATCCTCATTGAAAGAATAAGCCACATCTTTTAAGGCTTTGGAGCTCATTGAAGTCACAACATCTGCCTTGTCTTTGTTGATGATCACGGTGTCAGAGGTATATCCGTTGTTGTACAAACAACAAGTTTAACATTTTGATCTTTTGAGTTGCTGCATACTGAGACTGTTGCTGCTGTTTGGGATGCGTTAACAGAGTCGTACATAAGTGTTAATTCCTCTCAATGTTTTGCAGGTTGTGGAATTGAAACACACTTTGGATTATGGTTTGCTATTGTTGGATTCAAGCTGTCACCAAATGTCTCAGCATAAGGTGGTTCTCCCACAACTACTATGGCATAGGAAAATTTGTTCGACTCAGCAGGATTTTCATTGTAGACAACGTTGGTTGCAGGATCAACTGTTTGTTTTATCGCATCAAAGATGGTTGTACCGGATGTGAGATCACTAACAGTAAGCCCTTTCCATGTAATTGTCCATCCACCACATTGCTTGCCCAAATTGTCAGCATGACTTCCTGCCACCAATATTTTTGAAGCTTTCTTGGGAAGAGGAAGCAGTGGCTTATGAGCAGATTTACCATTCTTTAACAGCGCTAGGGATTTCCGAACAGCTTCTCTAGCTAACTCTCTATGTTCCTTGCTACCCAATTGGTTTGTGAGGCTTAGATCAGCGAGTGGATTTTCAAAAAGGCCCATGGTAAATTTCACTCTTAAGATTCTTGCTACAGCATCATTAATCCTGCTCTCTGGGATAATATTTTTCTTAACTTGACAGGTCAAGTCATCAATGAACTCAGTAAAGTTATAGGGAACCATAATCATATCAATTCCAGCACTAACACCAGCTTGAACAGAGTATGAATAGTTAGCATGAGGAGGAGATGTAATCCGGTCAATACCCCGCCAATCTGATATGACAAAACCCCTGAACCGCAGTTTGTTCTTGAGGTAATCAGTGACAAGATCCCGGTTAGCATGCCTTTTCTTCCCATTCCAGCTAGTGTAGGAGATCATAACTGTTGAAACACCCTTGACAACAGAGTCGTAGTATGCCGGCATGTGAATTCCAAGCAATCCTTTGTAGTTTATCAAAGTATTGTTCTCATTGATACCCCTGTTTGTACCACCATCTCCCACAAAGTGCTTGGCACAAGCTGCAACCTTGTTCTTTCCAGCAACAAAGGGAGTTCCTTTCCTGGATTTCTGCAAACCGCAATACAGGGAGCAAAGACATATGGAATTCCGGTAGCTCTAACTTCATTTGTCTGATGTTATTGCTGCAAGCCGGCTTGCAGATTGAAGTTCAAAGAGCCTCTTTTGTGGATTTCTCATAGTAAATTAACTAGGATTAGAATTGCACTCTGTTGTCCTAGAGTTTGAAATTTCTGTAACATATGAGACATCGTATTGTATATGTTGGTGAATGGCACACCAAATCTTTGAAATCCTTCATCTACTTGCAAAATACATTAAGTATTACTCTTTTGCCATATGGGAGATGCTATAAAAACACACGGTGTTCCTTGTATGTTTTCCTACATTGTTACCTCAATTTTCAACTATGGTTTAGCATGACCCGATCATGACCCATCATTAATGCCTTTAACATCTTAAAGCAACTTGATGTCTTGACTTATCTTTAGCAAAATGAATCTAGTATAAGCATTTAAGGCTTCACTTAATAAATAAAAAAAAACAACTTAACAGTCCTTAAAAGCAAGTTGAAAGATTTCGATATCAATTAAGTTGAAATTAACCACGGGCTGCCCTTTGGACTCCATCATGGCTTATGACTTGGGCTAAATCCTAGTATGACTTGAATGAAATCCAAACATGACCCCAGACCAAATAGCATTACATCTTTGAAAATACATGGTCTAATTTTAAACAACTTAATCAATCAAAGCACATATTTGAAACAACCTAGGGATTTAATGTAGCACACTCTGCATTGTATCACTCTTTAACCAAAATCTGATTTAAGCCATGATTCTTTCAACCTGATGATCCCCCACTAAATTTGCCACCAACTCACACTTGGATCAAAAATCCTGAACCCACATATGTACCCGGTATAAAGAATTGAGAGAGTTGGACAAATTTAGGGTATGACAGATGCCCCTATCTAATTGGCTTACACCGAGAAATATGAACGGCTATGGCACTCACACTTTCAAGGTAGAAGACGATTAGATATCAATAAGACCCTAAATTTGTCCAAAAAAATAAAATAAAGTAAATGCTTGGGAATAAAATACTGGATACCTTGCAAAGGTTGCTGACACCAAAAGGATGTTAATCAGAGAAAACTTGACACCAAAAGGATGACAAGCCTATCATCAAAAGGATGATAGTACACTCACAATGCTACTCTGAAGTCAAAAGAAAGTAAAGGATCCACTACCAAAAGGATAGTGGAAAACACGCTAGTCATGACACCAAAAAGGATGTCAGACCCATCACCAAAAAGAATGATGGAGCGAAAAAGATCAACCCTAAAACCAAAGGGTGAAAGGGATCGGATAAGCTTCTCTGAAGAGATTGCCACTTATCGCTGAAGATGGATAAGCTTCTCTGAAGAGATTGCCACTTATCACTGAAGATGGATAAGCTTCTCTGAAGAGATTGCCACTTATCACTGAAGACGGATAAGCTTCTCTGAAGAGATTGCCACTTATCACTGAAGATGGATAAGCTTCTCTGAAGAGATTGCCACTTATCACTGAAGATGGATAAGCTTCTCTGAAGAGATTGCCACTTATCACTGAAGATGGATAAGCTTCTCTGAAGAGATTGCCACTTATCACTGGAGATGGATAAGCTTCTCTGAAGAGATTGCCACTTATCACTGAAGATGGATAAGCTTCTCTGAAGAGATTGCCACTTATCACTGAAGATGGATAAGCTTCTCTGAAGAGATTGCCACTTATCACTGAAGATGGATAAGCTTCTCTGAAGAGATTGCCACTTATCACTGAAGATGGATACGCTTCTCTGAAGAGATTGCCACTTATCACTGAAGATGGATAAGCTTCTCTGAAGAGATTGCCACTTATCACTGAAGATGGATAAGCTTCTCTGAAGAGATTGCCACTTATCACTGAAGATGGATAAGCTTCTCTGAAGAGATTGCCACTTATCACTGAAGATGGATAAGCTTCTCTGAAAAGATTGCCACTTATCACTGAAGATGGATAAGCTTCTCTGAAGAGATTGCCACTTATCACTGAAGATGGATAAGCTTCTCTGAAAAGATTGCCACTTATCTCTGAAGATGGATAAGCTTCTCTGAAGAGATTGCCACTTATCACTGAAGATGGATAAGCTTCTCTGAAGAGATTGCCACTTATCACTGAAGATGGATAAGCTTCTCTGAAGAGATTGCCACTTATCACTGAAGATGGATAAGCTTCTCTGAAGAGATTGCTACTTATCACTGAAGATGGATAAGCTTCTCTGAAGAGATTGCCACTTATCACTGAAGATGGATAAGCTTCTCTGAAGAGATTGCCACTTATCACTGAAGATGGATAAGCTTCTCTGAAGAGATTGCCACTTATCACTGAAGATGGATAAGCTTCTCTGAAGAGATTGCCACTTATCTCTGAAGATGGATAAGCTTCTCTGAAGAGATTGCCACTTATCGCTGAAGTCTGCTGGAGATAACTCACAGGGGAACGCCCATGAATTTATTGGCGATGCCCCTGTCTGTTCTGAATGTTTGATTGGTTGAGATCTTGAGTTTGCTCAATGAAGGTTGCACAACTTCGTGGGGAACACCCACTGTCTTGCGGAAGATGCCCCTGATTAGGCTGATTACGATCTTGAAAATATTCGAATTCGATTCCTGGATCTGATCTCGCATAAGTTAATGCTGAATGATAAAGATGTCCCATAAACGGAAATGGAAATGGAAGTGCAAATGCTAATGTGCGGAGATGCAAGAGTTGGGGAAAGTATGATATGATTATGGATCTGTATATGATGCAAGATACCTATGAAGCTGAATGTAATGCGTATGATGTATAGGGTTGCGGATAGTAATGGAAATGCAGGTGCCGACATGGCGGACTTTGGTGGTGGGAAAGTAAAAGATAAGCCTGACTTCCCGACATCATCTATTTATGATGTGTAAAGAACTTGGATGTGTTGAGATTTTCGGCTCATGGCCTGCTCTGCCGGGTTTGACGACCTTGTTAGTCAAGTCGTTACAAGATTTAGAATGACGTTCCTGCGTACTCTTTAGAGTCATGGTCACCCTTTAATTACCCCAAGAGGGTAAGTTATCCCTTAGTCTATTTTACCATAATGTCATTATATGCAAAACCCATCATCAAATAAATGAAACTTGCAACCAAAGGGTAAATAAAAACAGAAAAGCTTTGATGAAAGTAATTTTATTGATGAATACCCATAAATGGGAAAATTACAAAAGGAGGCAATTCCTAAAAGAGGTAACTGCTTTTAAAAGAGAAAAAATAAAAACTAAGACAATGTTGAAACATGGTCCCTGCCAAGTTTCAAATCCGCTATGGCCCATATGTCCCTGAAAACCCTTCACACCTTGCTTTTGAGCGCCAGAATCGAATTGATCTTTCTCAGTCGAGAGCTTGACGGTTACGAGGAATAATTCACACGTCTTTTCAAGATGCAGTCCTGCCTTTTTGAATCCCTAACTTTTGCCTAAGCCGCCTTTTCAGGTTTTCAGCCTATCAGGATACTTTTTTTTATTTCTAGTCCCTAATCTTGCCTGAACCATTTTTATGGTCCACCAGGACGCCCATTTTTGCGTGGATTTTCTTTTTGGGTCCACCGGGTCTATCTTTTAGGCATAATATTTTTTAACTGCATCTGCATTCACAGGGGATGAGAGATCGTCACCATCCATGGTTGACAGGATCAAGGCCCCTCCGGAGAAAACCTTCTTTACTATATACGGACCCTCATAGTTTGGTGCCCATTTTCCCCTTGGATCGACGTGAGTTGGCTGAATTTTCCTTAGCACCAAGTCTCCTGCTTGGACGTGTCGTGGGCGAATCTTCTTATCAAAGGCCCTCTTCAATCGTTTTTGGTATAATTGTCCATGACAGATGGCCGTCATGCGTTTCTCGTCGATGAGATTGAGTTGGTCGAGTCTAGCTTGTATCCATTCGGCCTCATCTAGCTTGACGTCTGCTAAAATCCTTAAGGAGGGAATCTCTACTTCAATGGGCAATACTGCTTCCATGCCATATACAAGAGAAAACGGGGTTGCCCCTGTGGAAGTGCGCACCGAGGTGCGGTAGCCATGCAACGCGAACGGCAACATCTCGTGCCAGTCTTTGTAAGTCTTCACCATCTTCTGGACGATTTTCTTAATGTTCTTATTTGCCGCCTCAACAGCTCCGTTCATTTTAGGGCGATAAGGTGTTGAATTGTGGTGTTCAATTTTGAAATTTTCACACAACTCTTTCATCATCTTATTGTTGAGGTTTGAACCATTGTCTGTAATGATCTTGTTCGGGATTCCATATCGACAAATAATCTCTTTTTTGATGAAGCGAGTCACCACTTGCTTAGTGACGTTGGCATAGGACGCCGCTTCTACCCATTTGGTAAAGTAATCGATGGCCACTAAGATGAAACGGTGCCCATTTGAAGCAGTTGGCTCGATGCGTCCGATTACATCTATACCCCACATAGCGAAGGGCCAGGGCGAAGTCAAAACATTCAGAGGGAGTGGTGAAGTATGGACCTTGTCTGCGTAAATTTGGCACTTGTGGCATGACTGGACATGGAGACAACAATCCGTTTCCATCGTCATCCAATAGTATCCCGCCCTCAAAATCTTTTTAACCATAGTATGACCACTAGCATGTGTCCCAAAAGATCCTTCATGCATCTCATTTATGATACGTTCTGCCTCGTGTTTATCCACGCATCTGAGTAGAACCGAATCGTAATTCCGCTTGTATAACACGTCACCACTGAGGAAGAACTTTGAGGAGAGCTTTCTGAGATACTTCTTTTCAGTGATAGTTATGCCTTCCGGATATTCTTGTGTCTCTAGATATCGCTTGATATCATAGAACCAAGGATGATTATCAGTTTTAGCTTCTTCCCCCTCGGCCGCTAGGCAATAAGCGGGTTCGTCCAAATATTCTAAACGGATGGATGGCGCCTCATTCTCCCACTTGACCTGAAACATAGATGCTAGTGTTGCTAGAGCGTCAGCCAACTGATTTTCTCCTCTGGGAATGTGATGGAAAGTGATCTCATCAAAGTACGGGATTAACTTCAAGACATGATCTCTGTAAGGAATTAACTTGAGGTCCAATGTTTCATATTCCCCTTTAATCTGGCATATGACAAGCGCGGAATCTCCATAGACTTCTAGAATCTTGATTCTATTATCAATGGCAGCTTCAATTCCGAAAATACAGGCTTCATATTCGGCCATGTTGTTAGTACACTTAAAGCATAATCTGGCGGTGAATGGCAGGTGAAAGCCAGTTGGAGAGGTGATGATTGCCCCAATTCCACAACCTTTGGCATTTGCGGCACCATCGAACACGAGCGTCCATCGCGATCCTGGTTCGGGTCCATCATTTGGGTCTGGCGTGGCATAATCCCTAGCAAACATGACGTCTTCGTCAGGGAAATCGAAACGCATAGGCTGGTAATTGTCCATAGGTTGGTGGGCAAGGTATTCAGAGAGCACACTCCCTTTGATAGCTTTCTGCGTAACATACTGGATGTCATACTCTGTTAACACCATTTGCCAACGGGCTACCCGCCCGGTGAGAGCAGGCTTCTCGAATATGTATTTGACAGGATCCATCTTGGAGATCAACAAAGTCGTATGGGTGAGCATATATTGTCTCAAGCGTTTCGCTGCCCAAGCCAATGCGCAACATGTCTTCTCGAGCATCGAATATCTCGTTTCACAGTCGTTAAACTTCTTGCTGAGGTAATAGATTGCATACTCTTTCCTGCCGGTTTCATCATGTTGTCCCAATACGCATCCCATGGATCCCTCTAACACAGTCAGGTACATGATCAGGGGTCGTCCGGGCACCGGAGGCATCAAGATCGGCGGTTCTTGTAGGTATTCCTTTATCTTCTCGAAGGCTTTCTGACAGTTATCGTTCCATACCACAGCTTGATCCTTTCGAAGTAATTTGAAGATGGGCTCACAAGTGGCCGTTAGATGAGATATGAACCTGGCGATATAGTTCAACCTCCCAAGGAATCCTCGGACCTCTTTTTCAGTTTTGGGAGCCGGCATCTCCTGGATAGCTTTGACCTTATCTGGATCGACTTCAATCCCTTTCTGGCTCACAATAAAACCTAGCAATTTACCAGATCTTACACCAAAAGTGCATTTGTTGGGATTTAGTCTCAGCTGGAATTTCCTTAACCGGGCGAATAGCTTTCCCAAGTGGATAAGGTGCTCTTCCTCAGTCTGGGATTTCGCAATCATATCGTCTACATAACACTCAATCTCTTTATGTATCATGTCATGGAAAAGAGTGACCATTGCTCGCTGATATGTTGCGCCTGCGTTCTTAAGTCCAAATGGCATAACCTTGTAACAGAAAGTTCCCCATGGAGTGATGAAAGTCGTCTTTTCCATATCTTCGGGCGCCATCTTAATCTGGTTATATCCAGAAAAGCCATCCATAAATGAGAATACAGAAAATTGGGCTGTGTTGTCTACTAGCACATCAATGTGTGGCAAAGGGAAGTCATCTTTCGGACTCGCTCTATTAAGGTCTCTATAATCTACACACATTCGCACCTTCCCATCCTTTTTAGGTACTGGGACAATATTCGCTATCCACTGCGGATAGTTGGATACTGCCAGAAAACCAGCGTCCAATTGCTTTTGTACCTCTTCTTTGATCTTGAAAGACATCTCTGGCTTTGTTCTCCTCAACTTTTGCTTCACCGGCGGGCAGCCTTCCTTGAGAGGTAGTTTGTGCATCACAATCTCTTCATCTAGACCGGGCATATCTTTGTAAGACCAAGCAAAAACGTCAACATACTCTCGAAGCAATATTATCAGTTTTGACTTAATCTCTGACTCCAAAGCTGCGCCTATCTTGATTTCTTTGGCATCCTCCTCAGTTCCCATGTTGATGACTTCGACCTCTTCTTGGTAGGGCTGAATGACCTTTGACTCCTGCTTCAATAGTCTAGCTAGCTCTTCTGGGAGATCACAATCTTCCTCGCAGTCTTCGTCGGCTTGGTAGATCGGGTTATCAAAGTCATATTGGACCATAGCGGGGTCGTTATTGACAGGAGCAAGGGAAGATCTGCACGATGAATGACTTCATGCTTTATTATTATTTTTTTTATATTTTTAGAAAAGGTTGACAGAAAAAAGGAAAATAAAACAAAACATTGTCTTTCAAAGATAATTTTATGTGCAAAAAGTAGAAATGAAAGAAAGAGAGCGTAATTGGATGCGAAAGTTTATTTATTGATGATAAGTTATGCTTTAAAAGCAAAAGGCCCTACAACATGATCCATATGCCTTGGGCAGAGCATATGATTTTTTTTTAGGTAAAATAAAAGGGAATTACTCGTCTACTAGAGTAACTTCGGGGATTTCGACGACTCTCCAATTGTTCAAAACTTGATTAGGCGCCCTAGGATACACCATACACAGCTCTTCATGATCTTCGGCTTCAGTTTCCAAAAACATGACTTGACCATCGACAAGGTGGCCTCCACTAGTAAAAACCAACGGAGTTGCAAGCTCTTTGCCCTTATCAGTTGCATTCTTCTGCTTGTAGCCTAGACCAGCTCCATTTTTGTTGACGGGCAATTCCAACACCCTGCCCCATCCTCGCGGATGTCCTTCCTCTATCACCGTCCTCGCGTCCTTCCAAGTCACTATTGAAGATGCTGGCTTTTCGTAAATCATTTCAACATTGATCACTTCAAAAGCTTGAAACGGTGTCTCATGCACCTCATTTCCTACTTCCACATAGCGGAAAGAAGCAAGATGGCTCACAAGAACATCTTCCTCACCCTCAATGATGACCATCTGATTGTTAATCATAAACTTGATCTTTTGATGCAAGGTTGAAGTTACAGCGCCTGCGGAATGAATCCACGGACGGCCAAGAAGGCAACTGTAAGCGGGGTATATATCCATTACGTAAAATGTAATGATGAAAGTATGAGGTCCGATCTTGATCGGGAGGTCGACCTCGCCTACCACAGTTCTCTTAGCTCCATCAAAGGCTTTTACAATAGTTTGACTTGGCTTCATCACAAGTCCTTCAATTGACAGCTTGCACAACGAGCTTTTGGGTAATACATTCAGCGATGATCCAGTATCAACGAGCACCCTAGAGAATACAACATCCACACATTCGATGGTAATGTGCAAGGCCTTGTTATGATTTTTACCTTCGGGAGGTAATTCACTATCATTAAAGCTCAAAATATGACCTGATGCAATATTTCCCACCACTTCTTCAAACTGTACTACTGATATTTCCTCTGGCACATGGGCTGCCTTCAAGAATTTCAGCAGTGCTTCTTGATGGGCCTTTGAACACATTAATAATGACAGCATGGATATCTTCGAAGGCGTCTGATTGAGCTAATCAATCACTTTGTAATCGCTCTTCTGAATGATTCTTAGAAACTCCTCCGCTTCATCATTTGGGATGCCTTTCTGTTTAGACGACTGCCCCTGTTCATTGGTGCTTGGTACGGCAGCACCTTTCCTTGTATTGTCACTGCCGTTGACAGGAGGTGCAGTCGGAGCAAAGATTCGACCACTTCTAGTGACGCCTCCGGTTCCCGCGATGTTCCCTACAGTCTTCTTTTCTTCCAATACATCTTCCTCTGCCACCTTCTGTCCGTTGAGAAAAACAGTTTCATCGTATAACCAAGGTACAGCTTTGGTGCTTTCGTACGGAAATGGAGATGGGGTCGAAATGACAAGCTGGTTCATTGATGGTGGAGACATAGGTATCTTAACTGGATCATACGGGATTTGCAGTGGGATAGAAGTATGTCCATACACGTTGTCCCATTCTTCCTCATCGCACGGTATGGTCAATGGTGTGCGGTTCGAATTGTCAACTGGGATCCAAAGCTCATATCCATCATCATATGGTATCTCCAATGTTTCGAACGGAATTTCAAGAGTAGCAACTTCCTCAATCTTTGATAGTTGTTCTGCTACTAATACACCCTGCTCAATCAGGCCTTGTATGCCCTTCTTCAGCTTAGCGCATTCTTGAGATCCGTCCATGCAAACATGGCAATCAGTTGGACATCCTGGGTAAATGTTTTTCAACAAGAGTTGCTCCTTAATAGTGGAAAGTGGGGTCCTCAATTTCTCAATATCCGAAATTAATCGGATCCCCTTAGAGCCTTCAATCATGTTTGTTGAATGGTGAGGTGGCATTGGATTAGATTTGATGTTCGGAGTATTTCGGGTAAAGTTTATCGCTTTGGAGTCGATAAGATTTTGCACAATGTATTTTAAAGCTTTACAATTCTCGATGCTATGGCCCGGGGCGCCAGAGTGGAATTCGCATCTCGCATTTACATCGTAGCCGTAGGGGAGAACAGCTGGAGGATCTTTCATTTCCCTAAGTTGAACGAGACCTGCTTTCAACAAGAACGGAAGCAATTTGGCGTAAGTGGACGGAATTGGATCAAGCCTCCTTTCTGGCTTTCTCTGCCCTTGATACTGATTTTGTCTTGGTTGATAAGGTTGTTGTTGTCGATTTTGCTGAGGCGCAGGCTGATTTGCCGGAATAGAAAGTGGTTGCTGTGGAGCGATGGCAGCAATGTGGTGATAACCTTGGTGAGTTCTCCTTCCATTGGTGAACACTGCACTAGCTTCGCCTTCCCTTTTCTTAACGAAACCCTGATAAGGCTTCTTGACCCCGCTTGCAGATCCGCCTGCATTCTGAATTTTTCCCGCCTTCATGAAACTCTCTAATCTCTCTCCAGCCATAACAAGTTCAGAAAACACCGTGGAAGTTGAGGATGCTAACCGCTCAAAGATCGGTCCTTGTAGCGTGCCCATGAATAGGTCTGTCAGTTCTTTCTCCATCAGTGGAGGTTGTACCCTTGCAGCTACTCCCCTCCATCTCTGCGCGAAGTCCTTAAAACACTCATTCGGCTTCTGAGTCAAATTCTGAAGCTGCATACGATTCGGAGCCATGTCAGTATTATACTGATAATGCTTCACGAAAGCGTCTGCCAACTCTTTCCAGCTTCTTACGTTGGATCGTTCAAGGTGCATATACCATTCTAGGGATGCCTCTGTTAAGCTATCTTGAAAGAAATGGATTAGTAGCTTCTCGTCATCAGAATAGGCGGCCATCTTCCTACAGTAAGACCTTATGTGGGTCTTAGGACAACTGTTACCCTTGTACTTCTCAAAGGTTGGAATTACAAACTTTGGAGGTATCTTAACTCCGGGTACAAGACATATTTCAGCGGCATCCAGTCCCAAAACATCGGGGCCTTGCAATGTCTTCACCATCTCCTGTAAAGCATTAAACTTCTTCTCTAATTCGGCGGTCTGTGGTCCATATGCTTCACCTGAATTCTCATAGAAACCTTCATGATCATCGTACTGGACTTGTGTTGGGATCGTAGTACCATGAGGATGAGTCGTACCGATTGGCGGAGGGACGGTGTTGATAGGTACGGCGCCGGCAGAAGTAGGAATTGCCCCAACAGGGGTTGGGGTGGCATCAACAGGAATTGGAATTGCACCACTTGCATTGGGAACTGCACCAGCCAAAGTCTGATTAGCGCTCCTCTCCGCTGCTTGTCTCATCTCCTCTTGACTTCTGGCCATATTCTGAATCACCTCCATGAGTTGATTCATTTGCGTTTTCATGCTTAGCATCTCGCTTCTCATCGCAGCCTGGTCCTGCTCTATCTGATCCATGATTCTCTTCTGGCTATTCCTTGTGTTATACCGATGCCGTGAAGTCAGCTTGCTTTACTCTTTCTGAAAGGGGTAAGCGGTGTGTAAGATCGGGTTGTAGGAAATGCAAAAAGAAAAAATGCGCAAACGTATGCAAAATGCTCGAGAGACTTTCGAGGCTTGTGATTATCATTGGTATCATAGAATCATGACTGAATAATAAAGAAGTGCACAATTTGGACCAAAAAGCAATCTTCCATTAATTTTAGAAAAAATTCATACAGACAAAAGCTGAATAAGCCGAAACTACAAGTCGTGCTTCAAAAGATAACTGAATAACTAAAATTCTCTCTTTTGGAGACGTTCTTCAAGCTTCTTCGTCTCAAACATGAACCTCCTAACCATTTGGTCGCAGAGCTGTATAAAGTGGTGAACAGAAGGGGGGATATCATTTCCTTCCAAGTCTTGAATGGCGCTTTCCAACCTCCATGGGATATCACGGATCATGAGGTTGCAATGCTCCACCAAATTGTTGTACCTAGCACGACACATATCTAGAGTCGACTGGTAATAACAAATAGAATCCACATGGGTGTCCAACAACTCATTGAGCTGGGCCTCCTTCTCAAGCCAATGCGCACTATCCCTTTGCAAAGCCTCGAAACGATTCCTCCACAGAAGGGCTGTTTCTTGGGCAGTTTCCAATTCTTGACATTTGTTATTCCACAGGTCAGACGTGACATACGAGTCTTTCAATGCCTCCTCTTTGAGTCTTCGTTCATTTTCCACTAGGGTCAAGGCATTTCTCAGTCGTTCTTCAAGATCCCCAATATCGGCCTCAAGATTCTCTCGTACTTCCTTCTTTTCGGCAGAGGCTATCTCAAAGAGGTGCCACGCCCTATCACAAGAAGCTTTGGTGTCCTTTAAGCGTTGTCGGAGAGTTGTTAATGATGCATCAGCCCCTTCGTAACCCTGTTGGTACCTGACTCTCAGATCCGTTTCTAATTTTAGCTTCTTGCTACTTTCATCTGCTTGATCCTGTTCAAACTCCACCTTTCTTTTGTACTGACCATTCTCCACCTTTGCTTGGTGGACTTCATTCTGAAGGTCCTGGTTCTCCTTAGTCAATCTCTCCACTATTAGCTTCAGTTTTTCATATTCTTCTATAGACACATGAGTGGGAGCAGGAGGTGCTTCTTGCATAGAGGGCTCTAAGGGAAATGGTAACGACCTTTCAGCTACTCTAGCTAGTAACCACCGGTTGTACGGCTCCTTTGCCACGCAATTCTTCACTTTTAACTCCTTCCGCCCCTTTGTATGAATCTTACCCCAAGCCTTAGCAACCTTCCTGACAAACGCAGGGTCCTCTGATGTGGCTAGCAAAAAGAAACTCTGAACCTTCTCTGCCTCGGGCTCGCCCTCCATAGCATAGCCCAACTGACGTAATGCCATGACTGGGTTATAATTAATACAACCGGCCCTACCGATCAAAGGTACATTACCGAATTCTCCACAACTGAAAATGATTTCCACATCATAGTACTCAGGAGAGTACCAAGCAATATCACTAGCTTCCAGAGACATGATGCGTTGAGACCATTTTAATTTCTTCTTGTTTTCCATGAACGGCCCTTTCTTGGGTAAATGAGAAGCATACCACTTGTATAGTAGGTGAGAGCAGCATTGGATCATTCCCGCCTTCTTTTCACTCCTCCAATGAATGGAGTGATAAACATCGGCAAGGAGTGTAGGGATAGGATTCTTCTGCATGAAGAGAACGATGGCAGTGATGTCTATGAAATTGTCCACATTTGGAAAGAGGACAATCCCATAAATCATTAGAGCAACGCTTATTCCGAACTTTTCCCAATCTTCATCCACCTTGTATTGAGCAGCCTTTTCTAGCAGAAATTTCAATGGAAAACCCTGAACACCCCCTTTACTGGTTAGACCCTCTTTGACTTCCTCTTTGGTCATACGTAGAGCAAGAGCAATGGCAGGAGGTTTTGGTTCTTCTTCCAAGCCTGTGTATATAGGTTGATCCTTAATCTTGATGTTCAAAATGTGAGAATATTCCTCAAGAGTAGGGGCCAACTGATAGTTTTGAAAAGTGAAACATCTGAGAGGTGCATCATAGAACTGAGCCATAGCGAACAAAGCCCAAGTATCGACCCTAGAATGGAGGAGATCAAGCAATTTCCCATACTTCCCCTGAAAGTTGATCTTGATAGCCTTTGGTACGTCAATCAGAATGTCTTGAATTAGTTCCAGCTTTGGTTCTCTAAACTTGATGGAATTTGTGCTTCGCTTTCTTTGGTCAGTCATTGTATTCACCAATACCTGAGATAATCACAGTCTCTTAAGTCCCTTGATATGCGAGAAATGATATGCAATGCAATGTTTTATGAATGCACATGATAAAGAGCACAAAACGAGATCAAGATCACTGGTCCCTGCAAAACAACACAAAACATTTCTCCCATCGGGTGGGTTGTCTAATGGTTTATAAGAGGGTATCCCAAAGGCCTTTAAACAAAGTCCCGTGCACTAACCCTCGAAAGTTTTCCATCATAACGACTACTCGTAAGACGGTAATCCCTTCAAAGGATGAACACAGAGTCATGTCTTAGCAACCTTTGGAATAAGGTTCTACAAAGGTCCTCAAAGTCGCGGACTCCCACGTCGGAAATAAAGACGTCATTACGACTACACGTAAGACACAATCATTCCAACGGGGTCTCATCTGAGCGGTGGAATTCGATCCAACTCAACGAGTCCTAAGTCTCGCAAATCAGAAAGAACCCACCTCCTATCTTAGTGTGTACTTGAAAGCTCGGGTAGAAAGCCTTATCTCACAAACCATCCAAATAAACCCCACAGTTAGTGAACATAACATAATAAAAAATAAAAGCAAATAAAACACAAACACGACAAACAAAATAGGTCTGGCTCGCTAGGAGGATCCCCAGCAGAGTCGCCAGCTGTCGCTACTCGAAAAATGCATCGCGCAACGACGGGGAGGCGAAGAAGAAAGGACAGAAGAGTCGCCACCGAATTTTATTTATCCCATGAGGGGAAAGGAAAATATCGAGAAAACCTTAAGAAAGAAATGGATAAGATGGTCTCGCAACCAAGAACGGGTTCGGAAGCCGGTTATGCGAGGGGAAGGTATTAGCACCCCTCGCATCCATCGTACTCGATGGGAACCTTTTGTTTGTCGATGTGTGAATTTATTTGCTTAAACATTATACTATAAGAAGTGTTCCACGGGGTAAAGAAAGGTTAGAAACAAGAAAGTTAGGAGGAAAGAGAGAACAGGGAAGAAAAGAGAAAGAACAGACTCGGTAGGACTTTGCAGTCCTATGCCTACGTATTCTCAATAGATGTGAGAAAGTCAGAGTCGACGTAGTTCGGGGAACTACAGATATATGGGGTAATGTGCTCGGCAAGGATTGTGGCCCTTGTGCCTACGTATCTTTACTCAAAAAGAAGTAAAGAATCAGAGCAGCCGTAGTTCGGCTTACGGTTTGTTGATGTTTTTTATGGATGATGCTATCGTGCGCATTCTAGCAGTTAGGTGTTTTGCTGCTCGCTCGTTGGAGACTTAGGCGTTACCTGTTTGCGGTAGAACGGACGTGACATATCCTTTTGAAAGATTGATTAGTTTTCGCCACGCGGGGCAAGAAGTCACGTTTGATTGATTAGATTGTTTTTTAGGGGGCGAGACGGGTCCTCGGATAGTAACCCCTACGGGTAGTACCCAATTCGTTATCTCAAAGTTTTTGTTATAAAAAAAAAAAAAAAAAAAAGGTGTCGCGAACGAGGCGTCTTCGTATTGAAAGACGAGCGTCGAAACCACCCTCACTACAGTGGGCATCCCTATGCTCGGAGAAGAAGAGGTCTACACCCAATCCTGTCTCTTTAATTCAATGCAAAGAGAACTTCGTTCTCTTATTAAAGATGTTTCTGGTTTTGAATGGTAAGTGCTTTGCGACAGAGAACCCTACGGTAAACGTCAGCACTCGGGATAGGAGAAGGCCTACGCCTAACCACTCCACGACCATTCAAGTTTTTGTTGTGAAAATGATTTGAAAATGCACTCGGTGCGAGACCGAGGTTTTTAGGTGACAAGGGTTACGGGAGGAAATTGTGAAAGTGAGATGGTGGATAAATGTGTGTCTTCGTATCAAAAGACGAGTGTCGAGACCACCCTCACTACAGTGGGCATCCCTATCACTCGGAGAAGAAGAGGTCTACACCCAATCTTCTCTCTTTAATTCGATACAAAGAGAAATTAATTTATCATTGAAAGTGTGCTCGGTACGGGACCGAGGTTTTAGGAGGAAATGCTGGAAGCGCCTTTGTATTGACAGCCGAGCATCGAGACCACCCTCACTACAGCGGGCATCCCTACGCTCGGAGAAGAAGGGGTCTACACCCAATCCTCTCGTTTAAATCAATACAAAGAACTGATTTTAGGGAGACGAGATTTGAAAATGGACGGGAAACGTCTTCGTATTGAAAGATGAGTGTCAGAACCACCCTCACTACAGTGGGCATCCCAACACTCGGAGAGGAAGAAAGTCTACACTTAATCCCCTCTTTTTAATTCAATACAAAGAAATTTGATTGTGAAAATTGCTTGACAAAGTTTTGAATCGAGTCGGGACAAGTAATGAAGAGAGAAAAGAGGTGGTCTCAGATCCAACATTACTCATCAATAATTTGACTGGTAATGAATTACGGAGGTCTCGTCATCGACCGAAATGAGGAAATAAATCCCCAACAATAAAATGCTAAAAGAAGTTCTAAGAAAAATATTAATTCTAAAAGAAATTGAGATTTAGAAAAGTATATACAAAACTCTAAAAGAATTAACTGGAAAATAATATATTTACAAATCTTAAAACAAACTTATTTTAGAAAATAATTAGAAAGAAAAAAAAACTTATATATAAAAATAACTTGTTTTCTTTGAAAATATACTTACAACTCTTAACAATTATTATAAAACTCTAAAATTAATTAAAATATTAAAACTAAAAATTACTCTGAAAGATGAGATTTGAAAAACCGGAGGGGGTATGAATCAAACGGTGGTGTGTCATGGATAAAATGGAAGTTTATGAGCATCAAATAGGCTTAAAAGCCCATCGTCATTTGCTTAATCACAAATGAGCCCAAAAATTTGCTCAGCACTTGGGAGCACCAACACAGCTGAACAAAAAAAGAAGCTCTGTTTCAAAATTGAAAGCCAACATCGCACTCGTAAAAGGAAAAAGGGTGGGCCGGTACATCAAACAGCTTTTACACTCACAGATTCACGCTCCCAACGTTCGCTCTTTTCTCTCTTTTCTCCGCCGTTCCGATTCGCCGATTAACTCTGGATTTGGGTTCGACCTCCTTCTTCCTCTCAGTCTCCTCTCTGCGTTCTATTTTGATATGGGTTTTTCTTGAAAAAGCTTGAAATTGTTTGATTGGGGATTTTTTTGAAGGTGAAGGAGAAGATTGCAAGTCTAGGTTTGGGATGCGATTTGGGAAAGAAAAGAATAACGATTTGGTGTGGGTGTTGGCTTGCGAACCTGAAGGAGGTAAAGGGTTGAAGTTTAAGGTTAGAGCAGGCGGTGGTATGAAGGATTGTTTTGGAAAGAAGTTGAAGTGAGTTGAAAGGATTTCTGGGTTTGAAGCTGGTTTGAGGTGAGATTGTTGAAACTGGGTTGTAAAGAAGATGGGGGAAGATATTGATTACGAGGAATCGCGAGTCTTGGTTTGGAAGTTGATAGATCCGGGTTTATTTCGTGCTCTAGTTGAAGCTTTATGAAGGTTTGTATAGGTTTTTTCATGGCGAGTTCTGGGTCGGTTATTGTTGATGAAATTTGTGATGGCTTTGTTTAGTTTAATGGAGATTTGAAGTTGAAATAACAATGAGTAGCTATTTTCGGTTCATGCTTGTTGGCTGTGTGGTTTTACTGGGTTTGTTGTTTGAAGAATGACGAGTGGTGATGGTATTCTGTTTGATGTTAATGGTGAGGGTTTTGGGGTTCATGAAGTTGAAGAACACGGTTTTTGGAGGTTCAAGAACGATGATGAACATGGATGAAGGTTGGAGATTCACGGTTTCACGGATGTTAACGGTGGATAGAAGATGTTCTGATGTTTATTGATTATAGGTTGGAATGGAAGTTGAGGATTCATGGTTTCACGGTCTCAAGCCTGTTGAAGAGGGTTATTGGCATTTCAGAAAATGAAGGGGTATCGAGGTTTGTTGGGGTCAGGGTTCTCAAGGATTAGGGTTTGGAGGCTGAAAATTTTTTTAGGGTTGTCTGTTGGGGTGTGGGACTAAGGTTTTGAGGTTCCTTTTTATCCACAACAACCCACCGCCTCTCTCTCGCAGGCTTGTCATCAGAAAACAAAGCGACAATAGCTTAAAAATATGAAGACAAAGAAAAAGACAAAGGAATACTTACAGAGCTGGAGTGAATCCGACAGATTCTCACGCTATTGATGAAGAGTTTGGATGATGCAAAGCTCCTTGTTGCGCCGATGCCACCAGATTATCAATACCGAAAGCAGATAAGCTCCTTTTTCAACCTCTCTTTTTCAGTTCTTTATGTGTGTTTTCGTGTTATGATGGTTGACTATGGTGGTTTGTCTTATGACAGTTGAATGGGGAGGAATGTGAAGATGAATTTGGTGAAGAGCTTGGGGGTTGTGCAGCAAGAGTTCTAGGTTTTTTTTTCCAGCCTCCTTTCTGAATGAATAGTCACAAAATATATATCACATGAGATTAGGGTTTTGCTTATGTTTGTATCACCCCTGCTATCACTTTCTGATGTTAAGATTATGTCTTTCTATTTTAGTAAATTTGGCCCTGCTGTCCTCTGCTATCCTATTTTCTTGTTTTTGAATTTTATTTTTTTAATTTGAAAATAACTGATATTTTTACCCTGAATTTTTACTGTTTGGTTTGTGTTTTCAGGTTTCGATTGTGAGCACAATATGGAAGGTTATTTGTGTTCTTGTAGGCAACCAGTTCTGCAGAAGACCTGGAAGAAGAACGGTTGTCTCCTGCCTCATTACCACCACCAGCAAGTCGCCTAGCAGTTTCTTCATTTTTCTGACGAGCAAGTTCTGCCTGATGCTGTCTACGAAGTTCCTCTTAGACATCAAGGGTTCTGCACCGCTGTGAACAGCCTTTGATTTGGGCTTTTCTTCTTCTTCATCCTCATTGAAAGAATAAGCCACATCTTTTAAGGCTTTGGAGCTCATTGAAGTCACAACATCTGCCTTGTCTTTGTTGATGATCACGGTGTCAGAGGTATATCCGTTGTTGTACAAACAACAAGTTTAACATTTTGATCTTTTGAGTTGCTGCATACTGAGACTGTTGCTGCTGTTTGGGATGCGTTAACAGAGTCGTACATAAGTGTTAATTCCTCTCAATGTTTTGCAGGTTGTGGAATTGAAACACACTTTGGATTATGGTTTGCTATTGTTGGATTCAAGCTGTCACCAAATGTCTCAGCATAAGGTGGTTCTCCCACAACTACTATGGCATAGGAAAATTTGTTCGACTCAGCAGGATTTTCATTGTAGACAACGTTGGTTGCAGGATCAACTGTTTGTTTTATCGCATCAAAGATGGTTGTACCGGATGTGAGATCACTAACAGTAAGCCCTTTCCATGTAATTGTCCATCCACCACATTGCTTGCCCAAATTGTCAGCATGACTTCCTGCCACCAATATTTTTGAAGCTTTCTTGGGAAGAGGAAGCAGTGGCTTATGAGCAGATTTACCATTCTTTAACAGCGCTAGGGATTTCCGAACAGCTTCTCTAGCTAACTCTCTATGTTCCTTGCTACCCAATTGGTTTGTGAGGCTTAGATCAGCGAGTGGATTTTCAAAAAGGCCCATGGTAAATTTCACTCTTAAGATTCTTGCTACAGCATCATTAATCCTGCTCTCTGGGATAATATTTTTCTTAACTTGACAGGTCAAGTCATCAATGAACTCAGTAAAGTTATAGGGAACCATAATCATATCAATTCCAGCACTAACACCAGCTTGAACAGAGTATGAATAGTTAGCATGAGGAGGAGATGTAATCCGGTCAATACCCCGCCAATCTGATATGACAAAACCCCTGAACCGCAGTTTGTTCTTGAGGTAATCAGTGACAAGATCCCGGTTAGCATGCCTTTTCTTCCCATTCCAGCTAGTGTAGGAGATCATAACTGTTGAAACACCCTTGACAACAGAGTCGTAGTATGCCGGCATGTGAATTCCAAGCAATCCTTTGTAGTTTATCAAAGTATTGTTCTCATTGATACCCCTGTTTGTACCACCATCTCCCACAAAGTGCTTGGCACAAGCTGCAACCTTGTTCTTTCCAGCAACAAAGGGAGTTCCTTTCCTGGATTTCTGCAAACCGCAATACAGGGAGCAAAGACATATGGAATTCCGGTAGCTCTAACTTCATTTGTCTGATGTTATTGCTGCAAGCCGGCTTGCAGATTGAAGTTCAAAGAGCCTCTTTTGTGGATTTCTCATAGTAAATTAACTAGGATTAGAATTGCACTCTGTTGTCCTAGAGTTTGAAATTTCTGTAACATATGAGACATCGTATTGTATATGTTGGTGAATGGCACACCAAATCTTTGAAATCCTTCATCTACTTGCAAAATACATTAAGTATTACTCTTTTGCCATATGGGAGATGCTATAAAAACACACGGTGTTCCTTGTATGTTTTCCTACATTGTTACCTCAATTTTCAACTATGGTTTAGCATGACCCGATCATGACCCATCATTAATGCCTTTAACATCTTAAAGCAACTTGATGTCTTGACTTATCTTTAGCAAAATGAATCTAGTATAAGCATTTAAGGCTTCACTTAATAAATCAAAAAAAACAACTTAACAGTCCTTAAAAGCAAGTTGAAAGATTTCGATATCAATTAAGTTGAAATTAACCACGGGCTGCCCTTTGGACTCCATCATGGCTTATGACTTGGGCTAAATCCTAGTATGACTTGAATGAAATCCAAACATGACCCCAGACCAAATAGCATTACATCTTTGAAAATACATGGTCTAATTTTAAACAACTTAATCAATCAAAGCACATATTTGAAACAACCTAGGGATTTAATGTAGCACACTCTGCATTGTATCACTCTTTAACCAAAATCTGATTTAAGCCATGATTCTTTCAACCTGATGATCCCCCACTAAATTTGCCACCAACTCACACTTGGATCAAAAATCCTGAACCCACATATGTACCCGGTATAAAGAATTGAGAGAGTTGGACAAATTTAGGGTATGACAGCTGTCTTCGGCGGTTCCCACTGCAATACTGCACTTACTTTTGACGGATCCACCGCTATTCCATCTTCAGATATTACATGCCCCAAGAAACTCACTCTCTTCAACCAGAAGTCACACTTTGACAGTTTAGCAAATAATTTATTTTCCTTCAACACTTGCAAGGCAATTCTCAAATGTCCTGCATGTTCTTCATCAGATTTAGAATAAATTAATATATCATCAATAAACACTACAATTAATTGATCCAAATAAGAATGGAAAATTCTGTTCATATACTCCATAAATACTCCCGACGCATTAGTCACTCCAAACGGCATTACAGCATATTCATAATGTCCATATCGAGTTCTAAAAGCAGTCTTCTGAATATCACCTTCTTTTACTCTTATTTGATGATAACCCGACCTTAAGTCAATCTTACTAAACACACGAGCTCCCACCAGCTGGTCCATCAAATCATCAATCCTCGGGAGAGGATACTTATTCTTAATCGTCACTTTATTCAACTGACGGTAATCGATGCACAAACGCATACTACCATCCTTCTTCTTCACCAACAACACTGGAGCTCCCCACGGCGATACACTTGGCCTAATAAACTTTCTATCCAACAATTCTCCAATCTGAGACTTCAACTCAGCCAATTCCACTGCAGACATCCTGTACGGCGCCATAGAAATAGGCCTCGTACCAGGAACAAGATCAATACCAAATTCCACTTCTCGCGTCGGAGGCAATTCCGTAATGTCGTCAGGAAACACTTCCGGAAATTCATTCACCACTGCCAATTCCTCCATTGACACTTTGCTATCCACCGATAAAGTTGCAAATAAAGCAAACACTCTAGTTTCATCTTCCAACAAGGCCCTCAATTCTTTATTAGACAAAGAACTTGCTAAAGCTTCCTCTTCAGGGGTCAAGAACAACAATTCCTTCCGAAAACAGTCGATGTAGACTCGGTTGAACTCTAACCAGTTCATACCCAGAATAACATCCAATTTACCAAGTGGTAGACAAATCAAATCCACTTCAAATTCTCTACCGAAAATAGTCAGCGGACACTTCAGGCATACCAAAGAAGTAGTCACTGAACCTATAGAGGGTGTCTCAATAGTCATTCGTCTCTCCAGAGTAGACGGCACCAATCCTATCCTCTCCACACAATCCACAGAAATAAACGAGTGTGTTGCACCCGTATCAATAATAGCAGTTAAAGGAATATTATTGATAATACAAGTACCTTTGATGACACGCTCATCACTGGCAGCTTGAGTTCCTGCCAAAGCAAACACTTTTCCACCAGCCGGAGACGTCTGAGGCTTCTTCGGCTTCTCACAATGGGTACTGATGTGACCCTTCTCACCACAGTTATAACAGGTCGGCATAGTTGCTCTGCAGTCAGCTATCACATGACCTGGTTTTCCACACTTAAAACACTTTTTGGCTTCATTAGGACAATCATTAGCACGGTGTCCCATACCACCGCACCGAAAACATTTCCCTTCAGCAGATGCTCTCCCATCTCTAGGCTTCTTATCAACAACAGCTTTACGTTTTCCCTTATCAGCAGCAACACCATAAGGAGTACCACTAAACCTCTGCTTACCCTTACGGTCATTAACAGCTTTGTAGTGTGCAATCCTTGCCCGGTTATCGTTATCATAGATCCTGCTCCTGCTTACCAGCTCAGGATAGCTCCTGATCTTCTGACAAGCAATCCCCAGCTTAATCTCTGGACGCAGTCCATTCTCAAACTTTAAGCACTTAGAAGTCATTGCCCCTTCCACATTATAGTGAGGACAATACTGCACCAGCTCCTCAAACTTAGCAGCATACTCTGCTACAGTCATACTACCCTGCTTCAGCTCTAAGAATTCAATTTCCTTAGCACTCCGAATATCTTCCGGAAAATACTTCTCCAGAAAACCCTTCCGAACTACCTCCCAAGTAATGGCAGTTCCAGCAGCTTCCAATCTTTGGCGACTATTGTCCCACCAAGCTTCAGCCTCACCCTCCAGCATGTGAGTACAAAACCTCACCTTCTGCTCATCAGTACAATCCATAGTTCTGAAGATTTTCTCAATTGCCTTCAGCCACTTCTGAGCAGCTTCTGGGTCCAGAATTCCTCCTTCAAACGTTGGCGGCTTGTTGCTCCGAAACTGCGCCAAACTCCTGAATTGGGCATCTGCAGTTTGATTCTGATTAGCAACAGCTTGCGCCATTGCTTGAATAGCAGCAGCTAATGCAGCATCGTTCCTTCCTGCCATACTGCTCAAAACATAACAACACCAGGTTAAAAGATATTCAACTACATCATAACGGACAGACTCAACTCGACTCAACAACACTGGCCGGACGGACCGACCTGCTTTGATACCAATTGTAACACCCCACTTCCCAAAACAAATAAAATATGAATAACATAATAAAAATCAGAGTTTCCTTCCCAAGTGGGATATCACATAAAAATCACGTTTCCTTATAAAAAAGGTTTTTCTCCAAATACAGCGGAATATTTAAATAATACAATTAAATAAAAATTTTGATACGTTCGCAGGAAAAAAAATAGGAGTTCAACATGAAACAATAAAAATGCCCAAGTCCCGTGCTACGTATCAGAGCATCCTAGACTCGACAGTCACACCAATATCCAAGCTAGCTAAGCACCTGGATTATCTGTACTTCCGAAGAAGCACAGACCACAACAACAACAAGGGGTGAGAAATCATGATCAAAAATATAATGGTAATGTAATACATGTAATAAGGCAGTAAAACACACCAACACATCAATTATTCACCCCAACAACACCATATAACGAACCTACTGTTCAAATTACAATATAACATATTATAATGCAATTATGCAACTCAACACCATGCATGCGGTACCGACTCATTGGTTCATTCAATCGAACCTGGATAGATCACTTACGCTCCTCCTGAGACATGATCTATCCCCCACCATTCTCCACAAAGGAGTACGGATGAATCACTTACGCTCCTCCTGAGACATGATTCATCCCACCAAAACACCATGATATGCAAGACACCAATGCATAATTATTATATTCTGGCACGCTAAGTGCACACGATCCTCCTGATCATATCATCATACAACAATGCATATGTATAGATATATTACACCAACACCATATAAATCAATCAGATAGTAAACGAATTCATACTATCACACCGGATATAACTACGTCCCCCCCCACTCGGGGATACACGATCCTACTGATCACTACACACATATACATTACTAATTGCTCACCAACAATATTAAGGGAAACGCGTACTATCCCCAAGTACACAAGTTATATCCCATACTCATCATTTTCACACTACAGCAAGGCTAGAAGGATCACACGAGACCAATTCAGACATCTCACCAAAAGTCTCTGAGGTTACTCAGAACCTCCCTAAACCAACACCTCAGCCTATACACCAAAATCAATAATTCATCAACATCAATCCACAATCACAAACATGCCAATAGATATTATACTTACCAATTATCCTATAATTTCTACTCTAGAACCGACATTACGGTACATTACCGACATTTCAGAGTCACTCTGAATCTCACCAAGGTCCTAACCATAGTCATTAACGACGCTATAGGGAAACAACACATAACTTTTCCCAAAGCTATAATCACGGTCATTGCCAACACTACGGTAACAACACATAATCTCATCAGCTTTATATTCCTAGTTACTATCAACACTACAGTAACATCAACAATCCAACAAAATGGATCAATACTACAGTAACATCATCACCATATATATATATATACCCCAAAATGCATCATCAGCATTCATCAATCCCCCAACATCAACAATAATCATAGCATGCCAATATAAAACTTTATATAACGATAAATTCCTACGGGGTTAAGGAATCCCCTCTACCCTATACATGTATAAACCATTCCCAATCAAATTTCTCCCCCCTTACCTTGACAATTGGTCTCTTGGCCTTCTCCTTCCTCTTCTGTTCTTCGTTCCCTTTTTCCTTCGTTCTTTTTCACTTTCCTCGTTCTTTCCTCTTCTCTCTTTCTATCGCTCTTTTTTCTCAATTTTCTAAAATGTATCGTAACTCTCCTAACCCCTCATATTCTATTTCCCTTTTTAATTATTCTAATCCCAATAATAATAACTAATAAAATAATATAATATTAATAATCTTAATAATAATAATAATACTAATATAATCTTACTAATATTAATAATACCACATATTAATAATAATAATAATAATAATAATAATAATAATATTAATAATTCTAATAATAATAATAATGATAATAATAATAATAATCTTAATAATAATAATACTATTAATAATAACAATAATAATAATATTATTATCTCTCCAATAATCATAATAATACTTTTAATAATAATAATAATAATAACACTAATAATAATAATAGTAATAATAATAATAATAATAATACTATTATTATTATCACACCAATATCCCACGCCTATGGTAATCCCTTTCCTCTCCATTCCAACTTTTCTAATATCTCCTTGCTACCCCTTCATATTTCCTTCCTCACGGTTTCTATCGTGACTTTTCATATTTCCATTCTAACTTCCCAATAACCCTTTCACCTCTTATTTTACTTATTCCAACCACTAATATTCCCAATAATAATTCTAATAATAATAATTATAATAATCATTATAATAATAATAATAATATAATATAATATAATACTATTATAATATTATAGTAATATTCAACATAATAATAATAATAGTGATACACCCAACAATAATTATAATTATAATAATAATAATATTATCACACCAATAATAATAATAATATTAATAAAAATAATATAATAATAATATAATAATACTAATATATTATTTCACCAAAATAATAATAATATTAATAATAGTAACAAATATAATAAATATAATAATAATAATAACACCCCCACCAATGTTACTATTATTTTTATATTACTATATTTCACACCAAAATATCACCAATAGTCCTCCCACATTAGGGACACCCACCAAACATCATCAAATACACCCCCACCAAAGGGCACACCAACATATAATTTTTAAAATAATAATAAAGTGACTAAATAATTAAAATGGGTGTTACAAAACTCACACCGGCTACTCCCACTAAAAGGATGATAGAGAAAAACACTCGCACAATTTGGCATCAACGAGATGACAGACTCACCATCTAAAGGATGACAGAGAAAACTCACACCGGCTACTACCACTAAAAGGATGATAGAGAAAAACACCCGCGAAATATGGCATCAACAAGATGACAGACCCACCACAAAAACGATGATGGGGCGAACTCACATCGGCTACTACCACTAAAAGGAGGATAGAGCAAACACTCGCACAATCAGACATCAATAAGATGACAGACCCACCACCAAAAGGATGGTGGAGCAAACTGACACCGGCTACTTCCACCAAAAGGATAATAGGGCAAAACCCTCGCACAATCTGGCATCAACGAGTTGACAGACCTACCATCAAAAGGATGACGGAGCAAACTCATACCAGCTTCTACCATCAAAAGGATAATAGAGAAAAAGACTCGCACAATCTGGCATCAATGAGATGACAGACCCTCCACCAAAAGGATGACAGAGCGAACTCACACCGGCTACTACCACAAAAAGGATTATAGAGCAAAACACACGCACAATCTGACATCAGCAAGATGACAGACCCACCATTAAAAGGATGACGAAGCAAACTCACACTGGCTACTACCACCAAAAGGATGATAGAGAAAAAGACTCGCACAATCTGACATAAACAAGATGACAGACCCACCACCAAAAGGATGATGGAGCGAATTCACACATCGATTACTACCACCTAAAAGATGATAAAGAATACACTCGCATAATCTGGCATCAACTAGATGACAGACCCACCACGAAAAGGATGATGAAGCAAACTCACACCCGTTACTACCACTAAAAGGATGATAGAGCAAACACTCGCGCAATTTGACATCAACAAGATGACAGACCCACCACCAAACTGGTGACGGAGAAAACTCACACCGGCTACTCCCACTAAAACGATGATAGAGAAAAACACACACAATCTGGCATAAACAAGATGACAGACCCACCACCAAAATGATGATGGAGCAAACTCACACCGGCTACTTCAACCAAAAGGATAATAGGGAAAAACCCTCGCACAATCTGGCATTAATGAGTCGACAGACCTACCATCAAAAGGAGGACGGAGCAAACACACACCAGCTACTACCACCAAAAGGATGATAGAGAAAAAGACTTGCACAATCTGGCATCAACGAGATGACAGACCCTCCACCAAAAGAATCACAAAACGAACTCACACCGGCTACTACCACAAAAAGGATTATAGAGAAAAACACACGCACAGTCTGACATCAGCATGATGACAGAGCCATCATTAAAAGGATGACGAAGCAAAATCACACCGGCTACTACCACCAAAAGGATGATAGAGAAAAAGACTCGCACAATCTGGCATAAACAAGATGACAGACCCACCACCAAAAGGATGATGGAGCGAATTCACACATCGACTACTACCACCAAAAGGATGATAAAGAAAACACTCACATAATCTGGCATCAATTAGATGACAGACCCACCACCAAAAGGATGATGTAGCAAACTCACACCGATTACTACCACTAAAAGGATGATAGAGCAAACACTCGCGCAATTTGTCATCAACAAGATGACAGACCCACCACCAAAAGGATGACGGAGCAAACTCACACCGGCTACTCCCACTAAAACGATGATAGAGAAAAACACTCACACAATCTGGCATAAACAAGATGACAGACCCACCACCAAGAGGATGTTGCAGCAAACTCACACCGGCTACTTCCACCAAAAGGATAATAGGGAAAAACCCTCGCACAATCTGGCATCAACGAGTCGACAGACCTACCATCAAAAGGATGACGGAGCAAACTCACACCAGATACTACCACCAAAAGGATGATAGAGAAAAAGACTTGCACAATCTGGCATCAACGAGATGCCAGACCCACCTCCAAAAGGATGACAGAGCGAACTCACACCGGCTACTACCACAAAAAGGATTATAGAGCAAAACACTCGCATAATCTAACATCTGCAAGATGCCAGACCCACCACTAAAAGGATGACGAAGCAGACTCACACCGGCTACTACCACCAAAACGATGATAAAGAAAAAGACTCGCACAATCTGGCATAAACAAGATGACAGACCCACCACCAAAAGGATGATAGAGCGAATTCACACATCGACTACTACCACCAAATGGATGATAAAGAAAACACTCGCATAATCTGGCATCAACTAGATGACAGACCCACCACCAAAAGGATGATGAAGCAAACTCACACTAGTTACTACCACTAATAGGATGATAGAGCAAACACTCGCGCAATTTGACATCAACAAGATGACAGACCCACCACCAAAAGGATGGCGGAGCAAACTCACACCGGCTACTCCCACTAAAAGGATGATAGAGAAAAACACTCGTACAATTTGGCATCAACGAGATGACAGACTCACCATCTAAAGGATGACAGAGAAAACTCACACCGGCTACTACCACTAAAAGGATGATAGAGAAAAACACCCGCGCAATATGGCATCAACAAGATGACAGACCCACCACAAAAACGATGATGGGGCGAACTCACATCGGCTACTACCACTAAAAGGATGATAGAGCAAACACTCGCACAATCAGACATCAATAAGATGACAGACCCACCACCAAAAGGATGGTGGAGCAAACTGACACCGGCTACTTCCACCAAAAGGATAATAGGGAAAAACCCTCGCACAATCTGGCATCAACGAGTTGACAGACCTACCATCAAAAGGATGACGGAGCAAACTCATACCAGCTACTACCATCAAAAGGATGATAGAGAAAAAGACTCGCACAATCTGGCATCAATGAGATGACAGACCCTCCACAAAAAGGATGACAGAGCGAACTCACACCGGCTACTACCACAAAAAGGATTATAGAGCAAAACACACGCACAATCTGACATCAGCAAGATGACAGACCCACCATTAAAAGGATGACGAAGCAAACTCACACTGGCTACTACCACCAAAAGGATGATAGCGAAAAAGACTCGCACAATCTGACATAAACAAGATGACAGACCCACCACCAAAAGGATGATGGAGCGAATTCACACATCGATTACTACCAACTAAAAGATGATAAAGAATACACTCGCATAATCTGGCATCAACTAGATGACAGACCCACTACGAAAAGGATGATAAAGCAAACTCACACCCGTTACTACCACTAAAAGGATGATAGAGCAAACACTCGCGCAATTTGACATCAACAAGATGACAGCCCCACCACCAAAAGGATGACGGAGCAAACTCACACCGGCTACTCCCACTAAAACGATGATAGAGAAAAACACACACAATCTGGCATAAACAAGATGAAGACCCACCACCAAAAGGATGATGGAGCAAACTCACACCGGCTACTTCCACCAAAAGGATAATAGGGAAAAACCCTCGCACAATCTGGCATTAACGAGTCGACAGACCTACCATCAAAAGGTGGACGGAGCAAGCACACACCAGCTACTACCACCAAAAGGATGATAGAGAAAAAGACTTGCACAATCTGGCATCAACGAGATGACAGACCCTCCACCAAAAGAATCACAAAGCGAACTCACACCGGCTACTACCACAAAAAGGATTATAGAGCAAAACACACGCACAGTCTGACATCAGCATGATGACAGAGCCACCATTAAAAGGATGACGAAGCAAACTCACACCGGCTACTACCACCAAAAGGATGATAGAGAAAAAGACTCGCACAATCTGGCATAAACAAGATGACAGGCCCACCACCAAAAGGATGATGGAGCGAATTCACACATCGACTACTACCACCAAAAGGATGATAAAGAAAACACTCGCATAATCTGGCATCAACTAGATGACAGTCCCACCACCAAAAGGATGATGTAGCAAACTCACACCGGTTACTACCACTAAAAGGATGATAGAGCAAACACTCGCGCAATTTGACATCAACAAGATGACAGACCCACCACCAAAAGGATGACGGAGCAAACTCATACCGGCTACTCCCACTAAAACGATGATAGAGAAAAACAATCACACAATCTGGCATAAACAAGATGACAGACCCACCACCAAAAAGATGTTGCAACAAACTCACACCGGCTACTTCCACCAAAAGGATAATAGGGCAAAACCCTCACACAATCTGGCATCAACGAGTCGACAGACCTACCATCAAAAGGATGACGGAGCAAACTCACACCAAATACTACCACCAAAAGGATGATAGAGAAAAATACTTGCACAATCTGGCATCAACGAGATGCCAGACCCACCTCCAAAAGGATGACAGAGAGAACTCACACCGGCTACTACCACAAAAATGATTATAGAGCAAAACACTCGCACAATCTAACATCTGCAAGATGCCAGACCCACCACTAAAAGGATGACGAAGCAAACTCACACCGGCTACTACCACCAAAACGATGATAGAGAAAAAGACTCGCACAATCTGGCATAAACAAGATGACAGACCCACCACCAAAAGGATGATGGAGCGAATTCACACATCGACCACTACCACCAAATGGATGATAAAGTAAACACTCGCATAATCTGGCATCAACTAGATGACAGACCCACCACCAAAAGGATGATGAAGCAAACTCACACTAGTTACTACAACTAAAAGGATGATAGAGCAAAACCCTCGCACAATCTGGCATCAACGAGTCGACAGACCTACCATCAAAAGGATGACGGAGCAAACTCACACCAAATACTACCACCAAAAGGATGATAGAGAAAAATACTTGCACAATCTGGCATCAACGAGATGCCAGACCGACCTCCAAAAGGATGACAGAGCGAACTCACACCGGCTACTACCACAAAAATAATTATAGTGCAAAACACACGCACAATCTGACATCAGCAAGATGACAGACCCACCATTAAAAGGATGACGAAGCAAACTCACACCGGCTACTACCACCAAAAGGATGATAGAGAAAAAGACTCGCACAATCTGGCATAAACAAGATGACAGACCCACCACCAAAAGGATGATGGAGCGAATTCACACATCGACTACTACCACCAAAAGGATGATAAAGAAAACACTCGCATAATCTGGCATCAACTAGATGACAGCCCACCACGAAAAGGATGATGATGCAAACTCACACCGGTTACTACCACTAAAAGTATGATAGAGCAAACACTCGCGCAATTTGACATCAAGAAGATGACAGACCCACCACCAAAAGGACGACGGAGCAAACTCACACCGGCTACTCCCACTAAAAGGATGATAGAGAAAAACACTCGCACAATTTGGCATCAACGAGATGACAGAGTCACCATCTAAACGATGACAGAGCAAACTCACACCGGCTACTACCACTAAAAGGATGATAGAGAAAAACACCCGCGCAATATGGCATCAACAAGATGACAGACCCACCATAAAAAGGATGATGGGGCGAACTCACACCGGCTACTACCACCAAAAGGATGATAGAGCAATCCCTCACACAATCTCACATCAAAAAGATGACAGACCCACCACCAAAAGGATGACGGAGCTAACTCACACCCGCTACTTCCCCCAAAAGGATGATAGAGAAAACAGTCGCACAATCTGACATCAACAAGATGACAGACCCACCACCAAAAATACGATGGAGCAAACTCACACCGGCTACTACCACCAAAAGGATGATAGAGCAAACACTCGCACAATCAGACATCAATAAGATGACAGACCCACCACCAAAAGGATGATGGAGCAAACTCACACTGGCTACTTCCACCAAAAGGATAATAGGGCAAAACCCTCGCACAATCTGGCATCAACGAGTTGACAGACCTACCATCAAAAGGATGACGGAGCAAACTCACACCAGCTACTACCACGAAAAGGATGATAGAGAAAAAGACTCGCACAATCTGGCATCAATGAGATGACAGACCCACCACCAAAACGATGACAGAGCAAACTCACACCGGCTACTACCACAAAAAGGATTATAGAGCAAAAGACACGCACAATCTGACATCAGCAAGATGACAGACCCATCATTAAAAGGATGACGAAGCAAACTCACACCGGCTACTACCACCAAAAGGATGATAGAGAAAAAGACTAGTACAATCTGGCATAAACAAGATGAAAGACCCACCACCAAAAGGATGATGGAGCGAATTCACACATCGACTACTACCACCAAAAGGATGATAAAGAAAACACTCGCATAATATGGCATCATCTAGATGACAGACCCACCACCAAAAGGATGATGAAGCAAACTCACACCGATTACTACCACTAAAAGGATGATAGAGCAAACACTCGCGCAATTAGACATTAACAAAATGACAGACCCACCCCCAAAAGGATGACGGAGCAAACTCACACCGGCTACTCCCACTAAAACGATGATAGAGAAAAACACTCACACAATCTGGCATAAACAAGATGACAGACCCACCACCAAAACGATGATGGAGCAAACTCACACCGGCTACTTCCACCAAAAGGATAATAGGGCAAAACCCTCGCATAATCTGGCACCAACGAGTTGACAAACCTACCATCAAAAGGAGGACGGAGCAAACTCACACCAGATACTACCACCAAAAGGATGATCGAGAAAAAGACTTGCACAATCTGGCATCAACGAGATGCCAGACCCACCTCCAAAAGGATGACAGAGCGAACTCACACCGGCTACTACATCAAAAAGGATTATAGAGCAAAACACTGGCACAATCTGACATCAGCAAGATGCCAGACCCACCACTAAAAGGATGACGAAGCAAACTCACACCGGCTACTACCACCAAAAGGATGATAGAGAAAAAGACTCGCATAATCTAACATAAACAAGATGTCAGACCCACCACCAAAAGGATGACGGAGCAAATTCACACATCGACTAATACCACCAAATGGATGATAAAGAAAACACTCGCATAATCTGGCATCAACTAGATGACAGACCCACCACCCAAAGGATGATGAAGCAAACTCACACCAGTCACTACCACTAAAAGGATGATAGAGAAAAACACCTGCGCAATATGGCATCAACAAGATGACAGACCCACCACCAAAAGGGTGACGGAGCAAACTCACACCGGCTACTCCCACTAAAAGGATGATAGAGAAAAACCCTCACACAATTTGGCATCAACAAGATGACAGACTCACCATCTAAAGGATGACAAAGCGAACTCACATCGCCTACTACCACTAAAAGCATGATTGAGAAAAACACCCGCGCAATATAGCATCAACAAGATGACAGACCCACCACAAAAATGATGATGGGGCGAACTCACACCGACTACTACCACCAAAAGGATGATAGAGCAAACACTCGCACAATCAGACATCAATAAGATGACAGACCCACCACCAAAAGGATGATGGAGCAAACTGACACCGGCTACTTCCACCAAAAGGATAATAGGGCAAAACCCTCGCACGATCTGGCATCAACGAGTTGACAGACCTACCATCAAAAGGATGATGGAGCAAACTCACACCAGCTACTACCACCAAAAGGATGATAGAGAAAAAGACTCGCACAATCTGGCATCAATGAGATGACAGACCCTCCACCAAAAGGATGACAGAGAGAACTCACACTGGCTACTACAACAAAAAGGATTATAGAGCAAAACACACGCACAATCTGACATCAGCAAAATGACAGACCCACTATTAAAAGGATGACGAAGCAAACTCACACTGGCTACTACCACCAAAAGGATGATAGAGAAAAAGACTCGCACAATCTGACATAAACAAGATGACAGACCCCCCACCAAAAGGATGATGGAGCGAATTCACACATCGACTACTACCACCTAAGAGATGATAAAGAATACACTCGCATAATCTGGCATCAACTAGATGACAGACCCACCACCAAAAGGATGATGAAGCAAACTCACACCCGTTACTACCACTAAAAGGATGATAGAGCAAACACTCGTGCAATTTGACATCAACAAGATGACAAACCCACCACCAAAAGGATGACGGAGCAAACTCACACCGGCTACTCTCACTAAAACGATGATAGAGAAAAACACACACAATCTGGCATAAACAAGATGACAGACCCACCACCAAAAGGATGATGGAGCAAACTCACACCGGCTACTCCCACTAAAACGATGATAGAGAAAAACACTCACACAATCTGGCTTAAACAAGATGACAGACCCACCACCGAAAGGATGATGCAGCAAACTCACACCGGGTACTTCCACCAAAAGGATAATAGGGCAAAACCCTCGCACAATCTGGCATCAACGAGTCGACAGACCTACCATCAAAAGGCTAACGGAGCAAACTCACACCAGATACTACCACCAAAAGGATGATAGAGAAAAAGACTTGCACAATCTGGCATCAACGAGATGCCAGACCCACCTCCAAAAGGATGACAGAGCGAACTCACACCGGCTACTACCACAAAAAGGATTATAGAGCAAAACACTCACACAATCTAACATCTGCAAGATGCCAGATCCACCACTAAAAGGATGACGAAGCAAACTCACACCGGCTACTACCACCAAAACGATGATAGAGAAAAAGACTCGCACAATCTGGCATAAACAAGATGACAGACCCACCACCAAAAGGATGATCGAGCAAATTCACACATCGACTACTACCACCAAATGGATGATAAAGAAAACACTCGCATAATCTGGCATCAACTAGATGACAGACCCACCACCAAAAGGATGATGAAGCAAACTCACACTAGTTACTACCACTAAAAGGATGATAGAGCAAACACTCGCGCAATTTGACATCAACAAGATGACAGACCCACCACCAAAAGGATGACGGAGCAAACTCACACCGGCTACTCCCACTAAAAGGATGATAGAGAAAAACACTCGCACAATTTGGCATCAACGAGATGACAGACTCACCATCTAAAGGATGACAGAGAAAACTCACACCGGCTACTACCACTAAAAGGATGATAGAGAAAAACACCCGCGCAATATGGCATCAACAAGATGACAGACCCATCACAAAAACGATGATGGGGCGATCTCACATCGGCTACTACCACTAAAAGGATGATAGAGCAAACACGCACAATCAGACATCAATAAGATGACAGACCCACCACCAAAAGGATGGTGGAGCAAACTGACACCGGCTACTTCCACCAAAAGGATAATAGGGAAAAACCCTCGCACAATCTGGCATCAACGAGTTGACAGACCTACCATCAAAAGGATGACGGAGCAAACTCATACCAGCTACTACCATCAAAAGGATGATAGAGAAAAAGACTCGCACAATCTGGCATCAATGAGATGACAGACCCTCCACCAAAAGGATGACAGAGCGAACTCACACCGGCTACTACCACAAAAAGGATTATAGAGCAAAACACTCGCACAATCTGACATCAGCAAGATGACAGACCCACCATTAAAAGGATGACGAAGCAAACTCACACTGGCTACTACCACCAAAAGGATGATAGAGAAAAAGACTCGCACAATCTGACATAAACAAGATGACAGACCCACCACCAAAAGGATGATGGAGCGAATTCACACATCGATTACTACCACCTAAAATATGATAAAGAATACCCTCGCACAATCTGGCATCAACGAGTTGACAGACCTACCATCAAAAGGATGATGGAGCAAACTCATACCAGCTACTACCATCAAAAGGATGATAGAGAAAAAGACTTGCACAATCTGGCATCAATGAGATGACAGACCCTCCACCAAAAGGATGACAGAGCAAACTCACACCGGCTACTCCCACTAAAACGATGATAGAGAAAAACACACATAATCTGGCATGAACAAGATGACAGACCCACCACCAAAAGGATGATGGAGCAAACTCACACCGGCTACTTCCACCAAAAGGATAATAGGGAAAAACCCTCGCACAATCTGGCATTAACGAGTCGACAGACCTACCATCATAAAAAGGACGGAGCAAACACACACCAGCTACTACCATCAAAAGGATGATAGTGAAAAAGACTTGAACAATATGGCTTCAACGAGATGACAGACCCTCCACCAAAAGAATCACAAAGCGAACTCACACCGGCTACTACCACAAAAAGGATTATAGAGCAAAACACACGCACAGTCTGACATCAGCATGATGACAGAGCCACCATTAACAGGATGACGAAGCAAAATCACACCGGCTACTACCACCAAAAGGATGATAGAGAAAAAGACTCGCACAATCTGGCATAAACAAGATGACAGGCCCACCACCAAAAGGATGATGGAGCGAATTCACACATCGACTACTACCACCAAAAGGATGATAAAGAAAACACTCGCATAATCTGGCATCAACTAGATGACAGTCCCACCACCAAAAGGATGATGTAGCAAACTCACACCGGTTACTACCACTAAAAGGATGATAGAGCAAACACTCGCGCAATTTGACATCAACAAGATGACAGACCCACCACCAAAAGGATGACGGAGCAAACTCACACCGGCTACTCCCACTAAAACGATGATAGAGAAAAACACTCACACAATCTGGCATAAACAAGATGACAGACCCATCACCAAAAGGATGTTGCAGCAAACTCACACCGGCTACTTCCACCAAAAGGATAATAGGGCAAAACCCTCGCACAATCTGGCATCAACGAGTCGACAGACCTACCATCAAAAGGATGACGGAGCAAACTCACACCAAATACTACCACCAAAAGGAAGATAGAGAAAAAGACTTCCACAATCTGGCATCAACGAGATGCCAGACCCACCTCCAAAAGGATGACAGAGCGAACTCACACCGGCTACTACCACAAAAAGGATTATAGAGCAAAACACTCGCACAATCAAACATCTGCAAGATGCCAGACCCACCACTAAAAGGATGACGAAGCAAACTCACACCGGCTACTACCACCAAAACGATGATAGAGAAAAAGACTCGCACAATCTGGCATAAACAAGATGACAAACCCACCACCAAAAGGATGATGGAGCGAATTCACACATCGACCACTACCACCAAATGGATGATAAAGAAAACACTCTCATAATCTGGCATCAACTAGATGACAGACCCACCACCAAAAGGATGATGAAGCAAACTCACACTAGTTACTACCACTAAAAGGATGATAGAGCAAACACTCACGCAATTTGACATCAATAAGATGACAGACCCACCACCAAAAGGATGACGGAGCAAACTCACACCGGCTAATCCCACTAAAAGGATGATAGAGAAAAACACTCGCACAATTTGGCATCAACGAGATAACAGACTCACCATCTAAAGGATGACAGAGAAAACTCACACCGGCTACTACCACTAAAAGGATGATAGAGAAAAACACCAGCGCAATATGGCATCAACAAGATGACAGACCCACCACAAAAACGATGATGGGGCGAACTCACATCGGCTACTACCACTAAAAGGATGATAGAGCAAACACTCGCACAATCAGACATCAATAAGATGACAGACCCACCACCAAAAGGATGGTGGAGCAAACTGACACCGGCTACTTCCACCAAAAGGATAATAGGGCAAAACCCTCGCACAATCTGGCATCAACGAGTTGACAGACCTACCATCAAAAGGATGACGGAGCAAACTCATACCAGCTACTACCATCAAAAGGATGATAGAGAAAAAGACTTGCACAATCTGGCATCAATGAGATGACAGACCCTCCACCAAAAGGATGACAGAGCGAACTCACACCGGCTACTACCACAAAAAGGATTATAGAGCAAAACACACGCACAATCTGACATCAGCAAGATGACAGACCCACCATTAAAAGGATGACGAAGCAAACTCACACTGGCTACTACCACCAAAAGGATGATAGAGAAAAAGACTCGCACAATCTGACATAAACAAGATGACAGACCCACCACCAAAAGGATGATGGAGCGAATTCACACATCGATTACTACCACCTAAAAGATGATAAAGAATACACTCGCATAATCTAGTATCAACTAGATGACAGACCCACCACAAAAAGGATGATGAAGCAAACTCACACCCGTTACTGCCACTAAAAGGATGATAGAGCAAACACTCGCGCAATTTGACATCAACAAGATGACAGACCCACCACCAAAAGGATGACGGAGCAAACTCACACCGGCTACTCCCACTAAAACGATGATAGAGAAAAACACACATAATCTGGCATAAACAAGATGACAGACCCACCACCAAAAGGATGATGGAGCAAACTCACACCGGCTACTTCCACCAAAAGGATAATAGGGCAAAACCCTCGCACAATGTGGCATTAACGAGTCGACAGACCTACCATCAAAAGGAGGACGGAGCAAACACACACCAACTACTACCACCAAAAGGATGATAGAGAAAAAGACTTGCACAATATGGATTCAACGAGATGACAGACCCTCCACCAAAAGAATCACAAAGCAAACTCACACTGGCTACTACCACAAAAAGGATTATAGAGCAAAACACACGCACAATCTGACATCAGCATGATGACAAAGCCACCATTAAAAGGATGACGAAGCAAAATCACACCGGCTACTACCACCAAAAGGATGATAGAGAAAAAGACTCGCACAATCTGGCATAAACAAGATGACAGACCCACCACCAAAAGTATGATGGAGCGAATTCACACATCGACTACTACCACCAAAAGGATGATAAAGAAAACACTCGCATAATCTGGCATCAACAAGATGACAGACCCACCACCAAAAGGATGATGTAGCAAACTCACACCGGTTACTACCACTAAAAGGATGATAGAGCAAACACTCGCGCAATTTGACATCAACAAGATGACAGACCCACCACCAAAAGGATGACGGAGCAAACTCACACCAGATACTACCACCAAAAGGATGATAGAGAAAAAGACTTGCACAATCTGGCATCAACGAGTCGACAAACCTACCATCAAAAGGAGGACGGAGCAAACTCACACCAGATACTACCACCAAAAGGATGATAGAGAAAAAGACTTGCACAATCTGGCATCAACGAGATGCCAGACCCACCTCCAAAAGGATGACAGCGCGAACTCACACCGGCTACTACCACAAAAAGGATTATAGAGCAAAACACTCGCACAATCTAACATCAGCAACATGCCAGACCCACCACTAAAAGGATGACGAAGCAAACTCACACCGGCTACTACCACCAAAAGGATGATGGAGCGAATTCACACATCGACTACTACCACCAAATGGATGATAAAGAAAACACTCGCATAATCTGGCATCAACTAGATGACAGACCCGCCACCAAAAGGATGATGAAGCAAACTCACACCAGTTACTACCACTAAAAGGATGATAGAGCAAACACTCGCGCAATTTGACATCAACAAGATGACAGACCCACCACCAAAAGGATGACGGAGCAAACTCACACCGGCTACTCCCACTAAAAGGATGATAGAGAAAAACACTCGCACAATTTGGCATCAACAAGATGACAGACTCACCATCTAAAGGATGACAGAGTAAACTCACACCGGCTTATACCACTAAAAGGATGATAGAGAAAAACACCCGCGCAATACGACATCAACAAGATGACAGACCCACCACAAAAAGGATGATGGGGCGAACTCACACCGGCTACTACCACCAAAAGGATGATAGAGCAAACACTCGCAAATCAGACATCCATAAGATGACAGACCCACCACCAAAAGGATGATGGAGTAAACTCACACCGGCTACTTCCACCAAAAGGATAATAGGGCAAAACCCTCGCACAATCTGGCATCAACGAGTTGACAGACCTACCATCAAAAGGATGACGGAGCAAACTCACACCAGCTACTACCACCAAAAGGATGATAGAGAAAAAGACTCGCACAATCTGGCATCAACGAGATGACAGGCCCACCACCAAAAGGATGACAGAGCAAACTCACACCGGCTAGTACCACAAAAAGGATTATAGAGCAAAACACACGCACAATCTAACATCACCAAGATGACCGACCCACCATTAAAAGGATGACGAAGTAAACTCACATTGGCTACTACCACCAAAAGGATGATAGAGAAAAAGACTCGCACAATCTGACATAAACAAGATGACAGACCCACCACCAAAAGGATGATGGAGCAAATTCACACATCGACTACTACCACCTAAAAGATGATAAAGATTACACTCGCATAATCTGGTATCAACTAGATGACAGACCCACCACGAAAAGGATGATGAAGCAAACTCACACCCGTTACTACCACTAAAAGGATGATAGAGCAAACACTCGCGCAATTTGACATCAACAAGATGACAGACCCACCACCAAAAGGATGATGGAGCAAACTCACACCGGCTACTTCCACCAAAAGGATAATAGGGCAAAACCCTTGCACAATCTGGCATCAACGAGTTGACAGACCTACCATCAAAAGGATGACGCAGCAAACTCACACCAGCTACTACCACCAAAAGGATGATAGAGAAAAAGACTTGCACAATCTGGCATCAACGAGATGCCAGACCCACCTCCAAAAGGATGACAGAGCAAACTCACACCGGCTACTACCAAAAAAAGGATTATAGAGAAAAACACACGCACAATCTGACATCAGAAAGATGACAGACCCACCATTAAAAGGATGACGAAGCAAACTCACACTGGCTACTTCCACCAAAAGGATAATTGGGCAAAACCCTCGCACAATCTGGCATTAACGAGTCGACAGACCTACCATCAAAAGAAGGACGGAGCAAACACACACCAGCTACTACCACCAAAAGGATGATAGAGGAAAAGACTTGCACAATCTGGCATCAACGAGATGACAGACCCTCCACCAAAAGAATGACAAAGCGAACTCACACCGGCTACTACCACAAAAAAGATTATAGAGCAAAACACACGCACAGTCTGACATCAGCATGATGACAGAGCCACCATTAAAAGGATGACGAAGCAAACTCACACCGGCTACTACCACCAAAAGGATGATAGAGAAAAAGACTCGCACAATTTGGCATAAACAAGATGACAGACCCACCACCAAAAGGATGATGGAGCGAATTCACACATCGACTACTACCACCAAATGGATGATAAAGAAAACACTCGCATAATCTGGCATCAACTAGATGACAGACCCGCCACCAAAAGGATGATGAAGCAAACTCACACCAGTTACTTCCACTAAAAGGATGATAGAGCAAACACTCGCGTAATTTAACATCAACAAGATGACAGACCCACCACCAAAAGGATGACGGAGCAAACTCACACCGGCTACTCCCACTAAAAGGATGATAGAGAAAAACACTCGCATAATTTGGCATCAACAAGATGACAGACTCACCATCTAAAGGATGACAGAGTAAACTCACACCAGCTAATACCACTAAAAGGATGATAGAGAAAAACACCCGCGCAATACGGCATCAACAAGATGACAGACCCACCACAAAAAGGATGATGGGGCGAACTCACACCGGCTACTACCACCAAAAGGATGATAGAGCAAACACTCGCACAATCAGACATCCATAAGATGACAGACCCACCACCAAAAGGATGATGGAGTAAACTCACACCGGCTACTTCCACCAAAAGGATAATAGGGCAAAACCCTCGCACAATCTGGCATCAACGAGTTGACAGACCTACCATCAAAAGGATGACGGAGCAAACTCACACCAGCTACTACCACCAAAAGGATGATAGAGAAAAAGACTCGCACAATCTGGCATCAACGAGATGACAGGCCCACCACCAAAAGGATGACGAAGCAAACTCACACCGGCTAGTACCACAAAAAGGATTATAGAGCAAAACACACGCACAATCTGACATCAGCAAGATGACCGACCCACCATTAAAAGGATGACGAAGTAAACTCACATTGGCTACTACCACCAAAAGGATGATAGAGAAAAGGACTCGCACAATCTGACATAAACAAGATGCCAGACCCACCACCAAAAGGATGATGGAGCAAATTCACACATCGACTACTACCACCTAAAAGATGATAAAGATTACACTCGCATAATCTGGAATCAACTAGATGACAGACCCACCACGAAAAGGATGATGAAGCAAACTCACACCCGTTACTACCACTAAAAGGATGATAGAGCAAACACTCGCGCAATTTGACATCAACAAGATGACAGACCCACCACCAAAAGGATGATGGAGCAAACTCACACCGGTTACTTCCACCAAAACGATAATAGGGCAAAACCCTTGCACAATCTGGCATCAACGAGTTGACAAACCTACCATCAAAAGGATGACGGAGCAAACTCACACCAGCTACTACCATCAAAAGGATGATAGAGAAAAAGACTTGCACAATCTGGCATCAACGAGATGCCAGACCCACCTCCAAAAGGATGACAGAGCAAACTCACACCGGCTACTACCAAAAAAAGGATTATAGAGAAAAACACACGCACAATCTGACATCAGCAAGATGACAGACCCACCATTAAAAGGATGACGAAGCAAACTCACACTGGCTACTTCCACCAAAAGGATAATTGGGCAAAACCCTCGCACAATCTGGCATTAACGAGTCGACAGACCTACCATCAAAAGGAGGACGGAGCAAACACACACCAACTACTACCACCAAAAGGATGATAGAGAAAAAGACTTGCACAATCTGGCATCAACGAGATGACAGACCCTCCACCAAAAGAATGACAAAGCGAACTCACACCGGCTACTACCACAAAAAGGATTATAGAGCAAAACACACGCACAGTCTGACATCAGCATGACGACAGAGCCACCATTAAAAGGATGACGAAGCAAACTCACACCGGCTAATACCACCAAAAGGATGATAGAGAAAAAGACTCGCACAATCTGGCATAAATAAGATGACAGACCCACCACCAAAAGGATGATGGAGCGAATTCACACATCGACTACTACCACCAAAAGGATGATAAAGAAAACACTCGCATAATCTGGCATCAACTAGATGACAGACCCACCACCAAAAGGATGATGTAGCAAACTCACACCGGTTACTACCACTAAAAGGATGATAGAGCAAACACTCGCGCAATTTGACATCAACAAGATGACAGACCCACCACCAAAAGGATGACGGAGCAAACTCGCACCGGCTACTTCCACCAAAAGGATAATAGGGCAAAACCCTCGCACAATCTGGCATCAACGAGTCGACAGACCTACCATCAAAAGGAGGACGGAGCAAACTCACACCAGATACTACCACCAAAAGGATGATAGAGAAAAAGACTTGCACAATCTGGCATCAACGAGATGCCAGACCCACCTCCCAAAGGATGACAGAGCGAACTCACACCGGCTACTACCACAAAAAGGATTATAGAGCAAAACACTCGCACAATCTAACATCAGCAACATGCCAGACCCACCACTAAAAGGATGACGAAGCAAACTCACACCGGCTACTACCACCAAAACGCTGATAGAGAAAAAGACTCGCACAATCTGGCATAAACAAGATGACAGACCCACCACCAAAAGGATGATGGAGCGAATTAACACATCGACTACTACCACCAATTGGATGATAAAGAAAACACATGCATAATCTAGCATCAACTAGATGACAGACCCGCCACCAAAAGGATGATGAAGTAAACTCACACCAGTTACTACCACTAAAAGGATGATAGAGCAAACACTCGCGCAATTTCACATCAACATGATGACAGACCCACCACCAAAAGGATGACGGAGAAAACTCACACCGGCTACTCCCACTAAAAGGATGATAGAGAAAAACACTCGCACAATTTGGCATCAACGAGATGACAGACTCACCATCTAAAGGATGACAGAGTAAACTCACACCGGCTAATACCACTAAAAGGATGATAGAGAAAAACACCCGCGCAATATGGCATCAACAAGATGACAGATCCACCACAAAAAGGATGATGGGGCGAACTCACACCGGCTACTACCACCAAAAGGATGATAGAGCAAACACTCTCATAATCAGACATCCATAAGATGACAGACCCAACACCAAAAGGATGATGGAGCAAACTCACACCGGCTACTTCCACCAAAAGGATAATAGGGCAAAACCCTCGCACAATCTGGCATCAATGAGTTGACAGACCTACCATCAAAAGGATGACGGAGCAAACTCACACCAGCTACTACCACCAAAAGGATGATAGAGAAAAAGACTTGCACAATCTGGCATCAACGAGATGCCAGACCCACCTCCAAAAGGATGACAGAGCGAACTCACACCGGCTACTACCAAAAAAAGGATTATAGAGAAAAACACACCCACAATCTGACATCAGCAAGATGACAGACCCACCATTAAAAGGATGACGAAGCAAACTCACACTGGCTACTACCACCAAAAGGATGATAGAGAAAAAGACTCGCACAATCTGGCATAAACAAGATGACAGACCCACCACGAAAAGGATGATGGAGCGAATTCACACATCGACTACTACCACCTAAAAGATGATAAAGAAAACACTCGCATAATCTGGCATCAACTAGATAACAGACCCACCACGAAAATGATGATGAAGCAAACACACACCAGTTACTACCACTAAAAGGATGATAGAGCAAACACTCGCGTAATTTAACATCAACAAGATGACAGACCCACCACCAAAAGGATGACGGAGCAAACTCACACCGGCTACTCCCACTAAAAGGATGATAGAGAAAAACACTCGCACAATTTGGCATCAACAAGATGACAGACTCACCATCTAAAGGACGACAGAGTAAACTCACACCGGCTAATACCACTAAAAGGATGATAGAGAAAAACACCCGCGCAATACGGCATCAACAAGATGACAGACCCACCACAAAAAGGATGATGGGGCGAACTCACACCGGCTACTACCACCAAAAGGATGATAGAGCAAACACTCGCACAATCAGACATCCATAAGATGACAGACCCACCACCAAAAGGATGATGGAGTAAACTCACACCGGCTACTTCCACCAAAAGGATAATAGGGCAAAACCCTCGCACAATCTGGCATCAACGAGTTGACAGACCTACCATCAAAAGGATGACGGAGCAAACTCACACCAGCTACTACCACCAAAAGGATTATAGAGAAAAAGACTCGCACAATCTGGCATCAACGAGATGACAGGCCCACCACCAAAAGGATGACGGAGCAAACTCACACCGGCTACTCCCACTAAAAGGATGATAGAGGTAAACACTCGCACAATTTGGCATCAACAAGATGACAGACTCACCATCTAAAGGATGACAGAGTAAACTCACACCGGCTAATACCACTAAAAGGATGATAGAGAAAAAAACCCGCGCAATACGGCATCAACAAGATGACAGACCCACCACAAAAAGGATGATGGGGCAAACTCACACCGGCTACTACCACCAAAAGGATGATAGAGCAAACACTCGCACAATCAGACATCCATAAGATGACATACCCACCACCAAAAGGATGACAGAGCGAACTCACACCGGCTACTACCACAAAAAGTATTATAGAGCAAAACACTTGCACAATCTGACATCAGCAAGATGTCAGACCCACCACTAAAAGGATGACGAAGCAAACTCACACCGGCTACTACCACCAAAAGGATGACAAAGAAAAAGACTCGCACAATCTGGCATAAACAAGATGACAGACTCACCACCAAAAGGATGATGAAGCGAATTCACACATCGACTACTACCACCAAATGGATGATAAAGAAAACACTCACATAATCTGGCATCAACTAGATGACACACCCACCACCAAAAGGATGATGAAGCAAACTCACACCAGTTACTACCACTAAAAGGATGATAGAGCAAACACTCGTGCAATTTAACATCAACAAGATGACAGACCCACCACCAAAAGGATGACGGAGCAAACTCACACTGGCTACTCCCACTAAAAGGATGATAGAGAAAAACACTCGCACAATTTGGCATCAACGAGATGACAGACTCACCATCTAAAGGATGACAGAGTAAACTCACACTGGCTAATACCACTAAAAGGATGATAGAGAAAAACACCCGCGCAATATGGCATCAACAAGATGACAGACCCACCACAAAAAGGATGATGGGGCGAACTCACACCGGCGACTACCACCAAAAGGATGATAGAGCAAACACTCGCACAATCAGACATCCATAAGATGACAGACCCACCACCAAAAGGATGATGGAGCAAACTCACACCGGCTACTTCCACCAAAAGGATAATAGGGCAAAACCCTCGCACAATCTGGCATCAACGAGTTGACAGACCTACCATCAAAAGGATGACGGAGCAAACTCACACCAGCTACTACCACCAAAAGGATGATAGAGAAAAAGACTCGCACAATCTGGCATCAACGAGATGACAGGCCCACCACCAAAAGGATGACGGAGCAAACTCACACCGGCTACTCCCACTAAAAGGATGATAGAGAAAAACACTCGCACAATTTGGCATCAACAAGATGACAGACTCACCATCTAAAGGATGACAGAGTAAACTCACACCGGCTAATACCACTAAAAGGATGATAGAGAAAAACACCCGCGCAATACGGCATCAACAAGATGACAGATCCACCACAAAAAGGATGATGGGGCAAACTCACACCGGCTACTACCACCAAAAGGATGATAGAGCAAACACTCGCATAATCAGACATCCATAAGATGACATGCCCACCACCAAAAGGATGACAGAGCGAACTCACACCGGCTACTACCACAAAAAGTATTATAGAGAAAAACACTCGCACAATCTGACATCAGCAAGATGTCAGACCCACCACTAAAAGGATGACGAAGCAAACTCACACCGGCTACTACCACCAAAAGGATGACAGAGAAAAAGACTCGCACAATCTGGCATAAACAAGATGACAGACTCACCACCAAAAGGATGATGAAGCGAATTCACACATCGACTACTACCACCAAATGGATGATAAAGAAAACACTCGCATAATCTGGCATCAACTAGATGACACACCCACCACCAAAAGGATGATGAAGCAAACTCACACCAGTTAATACCACTAAAAGGATGATAGAGCAAACACTCGTGCAATTTAACATCAACAAGATGACAGACCCACCACCAAAAGGATGACGGAGCAAACTCACACTGGCTACTCCCACTAAAAGGATGATAGAGAAAAACACTCGCACAATTTGGCATCAACGAGATGACAGACTCACCATCTAAAGGATGACAGAGTAAACTCACACCGCCTAATACCACTAAAAGGATGATAGAGAAAAACACCCGCGCAATACGGCATCAACAAGATGACAGACCCACCACAAAAAGGATGATGGGGCGAACTCACACCGGCTACTACCACCAAAAGGATGATAGAGCAAACACTCGCACAATCAGACATCCATAAGATGACAGACCCACCACCAAAAGGATGATGGAGTAAACTCACACCGGCTACTTCCACCAAAAGGATAATAGGGCAAAACCCTCGCACAATCTGGCATCAACAAGTTGACAGACCTACCATCAAAAGGATGACGGAGCAAACTCACACCAGCTACTACCACCAAAAGGATTATAGAGAAAAAGACTCGCACAATCTGGCATCAACGAGATGACAGGCCCACCACCAAAAGGATGACGGAGCAAACTCACACCGGCTACTCCCACTAAAAGGATGATAGAGGTAAACACTCGCACAATTTGGCATCAACAAGATGACAGACTCACCATCTAAAGGATGACAGAGTAAACTCACACCGGCTAATACCACTAAAAGGATGATAGAGAAAAACACCCGCGCAATACGGCATCAACAAGATGACAGACCCACCACAAAAAGGATGATGGGGCAAACTCACACCGGCTACTACCACCAAAAGGATGATAGAGCAAACACTCGCAGAATCAGACATCCATAAGATGACATACCCACCACCAAAAGGATGACAGAGCGAACTCACACCGGCTACTACCACAAAAAGTATTATAGAGCAAAACACTTGCACAATCTGACATCAGCAAGATGTCAGACCCACCACTAAAAGGATGACGAAGCAAACTCACACCGGCTACTACCACCAAAAGGATGACAAAGAAAAAGACTCGCACAATCTGGCATAAACAAGATGACAGACTCACCACCAAAAGGATGATGAAGCGAATTCACACATCGACTACTACCACCAAATGGATGATAAAGAAAACACTCGCATAATCTGGCATCAACTAGATGACACACCCACCACCAAAAGGATGATGAAGCAAACTCACACCAGTTACTACCACTAAAAGGATGATAGAGCAAACACTCGTGCAATTTAACATCAACAAGATGACAGACCCACCACCAAAAGGATGACGGAGCAAACTCACACTGGCTACTCCCACTAAAAGGATGATAGAGAAAAACACTCGCACAATTTGGCATCAACGAGATGACAGACTCACCATCTAAAGGATGACAGAGTAAACTCACACTGGCTAATACCACTAAAAGGATGATAGAGAAAAACACCCGCGCAATATGGCATCAACAAGATGATAGACCCACCACAAAAAGGATGATGGGGCGAACTCACACCGGCGACTACCACCAAAAGGATGATAGAGCAAACACTCGCACAATCAGACATCCATAAGATGACAGACCCACCACCAAAAGGATGATGGAGCAAACTCACACCGGCTACTTCCACCAAAAGGATAATAGGGCAAAACCCTCGCACAATCTGGCATCAACGATTTGACAGACCTACCATCAAAAGGATGACGGAGCAAACTCACACCAGCTACTACCACCAAAAGGATGATAGAGAAAAAGACTCGCACAATCTGGCATCAACGAGATGACAGGCCCACCACCAAAAGGATGACGGAGCAAACTCACACCGGCTACTCCCACTAAAAGGATGATAGAGAAAAACACTCGCACAATTTGGCATCAACAAGATGACAGACTCACCATCTAAAGGATGACAGACTAAACTCACACCGGCTAATACCACTAAAAGGATGATAGAGAAAAACACCCGCGCAATACGGCATCAGCAAGATGACAGATCCACCATAAAAAGGATGATGGGGCAAACTCACACCGGCTACTACCACCAAAAGGATGATAGAGCAAACACTCGCACAATCAGACATCCATAAGATGACATGCCCACCACCAAAAGGATGACAGAGCGAACTCACACCGGCTACTACCACAAAAAGTATTATAGAGAAAAACACTCGCACAATCTGACATCAGCAAGATGTCAGACCCACCACTAAAAGGATGACGAAGCAAACTCACACCGGCTACTACCACCAAAAGGATGACAGAGAAAAAGACTCGCACAATCTGGCATAAACAAGATGACAGACTCACCACCAAAAGGATGATGAAGCGAATTCACACATCGACTACTACCACCAAATGGATGATAAAGAAAACACTCGCATAATCTGGCATCAACTAGATGACACACCCACCACCAAAAGGATGATGAAGCAAACTCACACCAGTTAATACCACTAAAAGGATGATAGAGCAAACACTCGTGCAATTTAACATCAACAAGATGACAGACCCACCACCAAAAGGATGACGGAGCAAACTCACACTGGCTACTCCCACTAAAAGGATGATAGAGAAAAACACTCGCACAATTTGGCATCAACGAGATGACAGACTCACCATCTAAAGGATGACAGAGTAAACTCACACCGGCTAATACCACTAAAAGGATGATAGAGAAAAACACCCGCGCAATATGGCATCAACAAGATGACAGACCCACCACAAAAAGGATGATGGGGCGAACTCACACCGGCTACTACCACCAAAAGGATGATAGAGCAAACACTCGCACAATCAGACATCCATAAGATGACAGACCCACCACCAAAAGGATGATGGAGCAAACTCACACCGGCTACTTCCACCAAAAGGATAATAGGGCAAAACCCTCGCACAATCTGGCATCAACGAGTTGACAGACCTACCATCAAAAGGATGACGGAGCAAACTCACACCAGCTACTACCACCAAAAGGATGATAGAGAAAAAGACTCGCACAATCTGGCAACAACGAGATGACATACCCACCACCAAAAGGATGACAGAGCAAACTCACACCGGCTACTACCACAAAAAAGATTATAGAGAAAAACACACGTACAATCTGACATCAGCAAGATGACAGACCCACCATTAAAAGGATGACGAAGTAAACTCACACTGGCTACTACCACCAAAAGGATGATAGAGAAAAAGACTCGCACAATCTGGCATAAACAAGATGACAGACCCACCACCAAAAGGATGATGGAGCGAATTCACACATCGACTACTACCACCTAAAAGATGATAAAGAAAACACTCGCATAATCTGGCATCAACTAGATGACAGACCCACCACGAAAATGATGATGAAGCAAACTTACACCCGTTACTACCATTAAAAGAATGATAGAGCAAACACTCGCACAATTTGACATTAACAAGATGACAGACCCACCACCAAAAGGATGACGGAGCAAACTCACACCGGCTACTCCCACTAAAACGATGATAGAGAAAAACACTCACACAATCTGGCATAAACAAGATGACAGACCCATCACCAAAAGGATGATGGAGCAAACTCACACCGGCTACTTCCACCAAAAGGATAATAGGGCAAAACCCTCGCACAATCTGGAATCAACGAGTCGACAGACCTCCCATCAAAAGGAGGACGGAGCAAACACACACCATCTACTACCACCAAAAGGAAGATAGAGAAAAAGACTTGCGCAATCTGGCAACAACGAGATGACAGACCCACCACCAAAAGGATGACAGAGCAAACTCACACCGGCTACTACCACAAAAAGGATTATAGACCAAAACACTCGCACAATCTTACATCAGCAAGATGTCAGACCCACCACTAAAAGGATGACGAAGCAAACTCACACCGGCTACTACCACCAAAAGGATGACAGAGAAAAAGACTCGCACAATCTGGCATAAACAAGATGACAGACTCACCACCAAAAGGATGATGGAGCGAATTCACACATCGACTACTACCACCAAATGGATAATAAAGAAAACACTCGTATAATCTGGCATCAACTAGATGACACACCCACCACCAAAAGGATGATGAAGCAAACTCACACCAGTTACTACCACTAAAAGGATGATAGAGCAAACACTCGTGCAATTTAACATCAACAAGATGACAGACCCACCACCAAAAGGATGACGGAGCAAACTCACACCGGCTACTCCCACTAAAAGGATGATAGAGAAAAACACTCGCACAATTTGGCATCAACAAGATGACAGACTCACCATCTAAAGGATGACAGAGTAAACTCACACCGGCTAATACCACTAAAAGGATGATAGAGAAAAACACCCGCGCAATATGGCATCAACAAGATGACAGACCCACCACAAAAAGGATGATGGGGCGAACTCACACCGGCTACTACAACCAAAAGGATGATAGAGCAAACACTCGCACAATCAGACATCCATAAGATGACAGACCCACCACTAAAAGGATGATGTAGCAAACTCACACTGGCTACTTCCACCAAAAGGATAATAGGGCAAAACCCTCGCACAATCTGGCATCAACGAGTTGACAGACCTACCATCAAAAGGATGACGGAGCAAACTCACACCAGCTACTACCACCAAAAGGATGATAGAGAAAAAGACTTGCACAATCTGGCATCAACGAGATGCCAGACCCACCTCCAAAAGGATGACAGAGCGAACTCATACCGGCTACTACCACAAAAAGGATTATAGAGAAAAACACACGCGCAATCTGACATCAGCAAGATGACAGACCCACCATTAAAAGGATGACAGAGCGAACTCACACTGGCTACTACCACCAAAAGTATTATAGAGAAAAAGACTCGCACAATCTGGCATAAACAAGATGACAGACCCACCACCAAAAGGATGATGGAGCGAATTCACACATCGACTACTACCACCTAAAAGATGATAAAGAAAACACTCGCATAATCTGGCATCAACTAGATGACAGACCCACCACGAAAATGATGATGAAGCAAACTTACACCCGTTACTACCACTAAAAGGATGATAGAGCAATCACTCGTGCAATTTGACATTAAGAAGATGACAGACCCACCACCAAAAGGATGACGGAGCAAACTCACACCGGCTACTCCCACTAAAACGATGATAGAGAAAAACACTCACACAATCTGGCATAAACAAGATGACAGACCCATCACCAAAAGGATGATGGAGCAAACTCACACCGGCTACTTCCACCAAAAGGATAATAGGGCAAAACCCTCGCACAATCTGGCATCAACGAGTCGACAGACCTACCATCAAAAGGAGAACGGAGCAAACACACACCAGCTACTACCACCAAAAGGATGATAGAGAAAAAGACTTGCACAATATGGCATCAACGAGATGCCAGACCCACCTCCAAAAGGATGACAGAGCGAACTCATACCGGCTACTACCACAAAAAGGATTATAGAGAAAAACACACGCACAATCAGACATCAGCAAGATGACAGACCCACCATTAAAAGGATGACGAAGCAAACTCACACTGGCTACTACCACCAAAAGGATGATAGAGAAAAAGACTCGCACAATCTGGCATAAACAAGATGACAGACCCACCACCAAAAGGATGATGGAGCGAATTCACACATCGACTACTACCACCTAAAAGATGATAAAGAAAACACTCGCATAATTTGGCATCAACTAGATGGCAGACCCACCACAAAAAGGATGATGAAGCAAACCTACACCTGTTACTACCACTAAAAGGATGATAGAGCAAACACTCGCGCAATTTGACATCAACAAGATGACAGACCCACCACCAAAAGGATGACAGAGCAAACTCACACCGGCTACTCCCACTAAAATGATGATAGAGAAAAACACTCACACAATCTGGCAAAAACAAGATGACATACCCATCACCAAAAGGATGATGGAGCAAACTCACACCGGCTACTTCCACCAAAAGGATAATAGGGCAAAACCCTCACACAATCTGGCATCAACGAGTTGACAGACCTACCATCAAAAGGGTGACGGAGCAAACTCACACCAGCTACTACCACCAAAAGGATGATAGAGAAAAAGACTCGCACAATCTGGCAACAACGAGATGACAGACCCACCACCAAAAGGATGACAGAGCAAACTCACACCGGCTACTCCCACTAAAATGATGATAGAGAAAAACACTCACACAATCTGGCAAAAACAAGATGACATACCCATCACCAAAAGGATGATGGAGCAAACTCACGCCGGCTACTTCCACCAAAAGGATAATAGGGCAAAACCCTCGCACAATCTGGCATCAACGAGTTGACAGACCTACCATCAAAAGGGTGACGGAGCAAACTCACACCAGCTACTACCACCAAAAGGATGATAGAGAAAAGGACTCGCACAATCTGGCAACAACGAGATGCCAGACCCACCTCCAAAAGGATGACAGAGCGAACTCATACCGGCTACTACCACAAAAAGGATTATAGAGAAAAACACACGCACAATCAGACATCAGCAAGATGACAGACCCACCATTAAAAGGATGACGAAGCAAACTCACACTGGCTACTACCACCAAAAGGATGATAGAGAAAAAGACTCGCACAATCTGGCATAAACAAGATGACAGACCCACCACCAAAAGGATGATGGAGCGAATTCACACATCGACTACTACCACCTAAAAGATTATAAAGAAAACACTCGCATAATTTGGCATCAACTAGATGGCAGACCCACCACAAAAAGGATGATGAAGCAAACCTACACCTGTTACTACCACTAAAAGGATGATAGAGCAAACACTCGCGCAATTTGACATCAACAAGATGACAGACCCACCACCAAAAGGATGACAGAGCAAACTCACACCGACTACTCCCACTAAAATGATGATAGAGAAAAACACTCACACAATCTGGCAAAAACAAGATGACATACCCATCACCAAAAGGATGATGGAGCAAACTCACACCGGCTACTTCCACCAAAAGGATAATAGGGCAAAACCCTCACACAATCTGGCATCAACGAGTTGACAGACCTACCATCAAAAGGGTGACGGAGCAAACTCACACCAGCTACTACCACCAAAAGGATGATAGAGAAAAAGACTCGCACAATCTGGCAACAACGAGATGACAGACCCACCACCAAAAGGATGACAGAGCAAACTCACACCGGCTACTCCCACTAAAATGATGATAGAGAAAAACACTCACACAATCTGGCAAAAACAAGATGGCATACCCATCACCAAAAGGATGATGGAGCAAACTCACGCCGGCTACTTCCACCAAAAGGATAATAGGGCAAAACCCTCGCACAATCTGGCATCAACGAGTTGACAGACCTACCATCAAAAGGGTGACGGAGCAAACTCACACCAGCTACTACCACCAAAAGGATGATAGAGAAAAGGACTCGCACAATCTGGCAACAACGAGATGACAGACCCACCACCAAAAGGATGACAGAGCGAACTCACACCGGCTACTACCACAAAAAGGATTATAGAGAAAAACACACGCACAATCTGACATCAGCAAGATGACAGACCCACCATTAAAAGGATGACGAAGTAAACTCACACTGGCTACTACCACCAAAAGTATTATAGAGAAAAAGACTCGCACAATCTGGCATAAACAAGATGACAGACCCACCACCAAAAGGATGATGGAGCGAATTCACACATCGACTACTACCACCTAAAAGATTATAAAGAAAACACTCGCATAATCTGGCATCAACTAGATGACAGACCCACCACGAAAATGATGATGAAGCAAACTTACACCCGTTACTACCACTAAAAGGATGATAGAGCAATCACTCGTGCAATTTGACATTAAGAAGATGACAGACCCACCACCAAAAGGATGACGGAGCAAACTCACACCGGCTACTCCCACTAAAACGATGATAGAGAAAAACACTCACACAATCTGGCATAAACAAGATGACAGACCCATCACCAAAAGGATGATGGAGCAAACTCACACCGGCTACTTCCACCAAAAGGATAATAGGGCAAAACCCTCGCACAATCTGGCATCAACGAGTCGACAGACCTACCATCAAAAGGAGGACGGAGCAAACACACACCAGCTACTACCACCAAAAGGATGATAGAGAAAAAGACTTGCACAATCTGGCATCAACGAGATGCCAGACCCACCTCCAAAAGGATGACAGAGCGAACTCATACCGGCTACTACCACAAAAAGGATTATAGAGAAAAACACACGCACAATCAGACATCAGCAAGATGACAGACCCACCATTCAAAGGATGACGAAGCAAACTCACACTGGCTACTACCACCAAAAGGATGATAGAGAAAAAGACTCGCACAATCTGGCATAAACAAGATGACAGACCCACCACCAAAAGGATGATGGAGCAAATTCACACATCTACTACTACCACCTAAAACATGATAAAGAAAACACTCGCATAATTTGGCATCAACTAGATGGCAGACCCACCACAAAAAGGATGATGAAGCAAACTTACACCTGTTACTACCACTAAAAGGATGATAGAGCAAACACTCGCGCAATTTGACATCAACAAGATGACAGACCCACCACCAAAAGGATGACAGAGCAAACTCACACCGGCTACTCCCACTAAAATGATGATAGAGAAAAACACTCACACAATCTGGCAAAAACAAGATGACATACCCATCACCAAAAGGATGATGGAGCAAACTCACACCGGCTACTTCCACCAAAAGGATAATAGGGCAAAACCCTCACACAATCTGGCATCAACGAGTTGACAGACCTACCATCAAAAGGGTGACGGAGCAAACTCACACCAGCTACTACCACCAAAAGGATGATAGAGAAAAAGACTCGCACAATCTGGCAACAACGAGATGACAGACCCACCACCAAAACGATGACAGAGCAAACTCACACCGGCTACTCCCACTAAAATGATGATAGAGAAAAACACTCACACAATCTGGCAAAAACAAGATGACATACCCATCACCAAAAGGATGATGGAGCAAACTCACACCGGCTACTTCCACCAAAAGGATAATAGGGCAAAACCCTCACACAATCTGGCATCAACGAGTTGACAGACCTACCTTCAAAAGGGTGACGGAGCAAACTCACACCAGCTACTACCACCAAAAGGATGATAGAGAAAAAGACTCGCACAATCTGGCAACAACGAGATGACAGACCCACCACCAAAAGGATGACAGAGCGAACTCACACCGGCTACTACCATAAAAAGGATTATAGAGAAAAACACACGCACAATCTGACATCAACAAGATGACAGACCCACCATTAAAAGGATGACGAAGTAAACTCACACTGGCTACTACCACCAAAAGGATTATAGAGAAAAAGACTCGCACAATCTGGCATAAACAAGATGACAGACCCACCACCAAAAGGATGATGGAGCGAATTCACACATCGACTACTACCACCTAAAAGATGATAAAAAAAACACTCGCATAATCTGGCATCAACTAGATGACAGACCCACCACGAAAATGATGATGAAGCAAACTTACACCCGTTACTACCACTAAAAGGATGATAGAGCAAACACTCGCGCAATTTGACATTAACAAGATGACAGACCCACCACCAAAAGGATGACGGAGCAAATTCACATCGGCTACTCCCACTAAAACGATGATAGAGAAAAACACTCACACAATCTGGCATAAACAAGATGACAGATCCATCACCAAAAGGATGATGGAGCAAACTCACACCGGCTACTTCCACCAAAAGGATAATAGGGCAAAACCCTCGCACAATCTGGCATCAACGAGTCGACAGACCTACCATCAAAAGGAGGACGGAGCAAACACACACCAGCTACTACCACCAAAAGGATGATAGAGAAAAAGACTTGCACAATCTGGCATCAACGAGATGCCAGACCCACCTCCAAAAGGATGACAGAGCGAACTCATACCGGCTACTACCACAAAAAGGATTATAGAGAAAAACACACGCACAATCAGACATCAGCAAGATGACAGACCCACCATTCAAAGGATGACGAAGCAAACTCACACTAGCTACTACCACCAAAAGGATGATAGAGAAAAAGACTCGCACAATCTGGCATAAACAAGATGACAGACCCACCACCAAAAGGATGATGGAGCGAATTCACACATCTACTACTACCACCTAAAACATGATAAAGAAAACACTCGCATAATTTGGCATCAACTAGATGGCAGACCCACCACAAAAAGGATGATGAAGCAAACTTACACCTGTTACTACCACTAAAAGGATGATAGAGCAAACACTCGCGCAATTTGACATCAACAAGATGACAGACCCACCACCAAAAGGATGACAGAGCAAACTCACACCGGCTACTCCCACTAAAATGATGATAGAGAAAAACACTCACACAATCTGGCAAAAACAAGATGACATACCCATCACCAAAAGGATGATGGAGCAAACTCACACCGGCTACTTCCACCAAAAGGATAATAGGGCAAAACCCTCACACAATCTGGCATCAACGAGTTGACAGACCTACCATCAAAAGGGTGACGGAGCAAACTCACACCAGCTACTACCACCAAAAGGATGATAGAGAAAAAGACTCGCACAATCTGGCAACAACGAGATGACAGACCCACCACCAAAACGATGACAGAGCAAACTCACACCGGCTACTCCCACTAAAATGATGATAGAGAAAAACACTCACACAATCTGGAAAAAACAAGATGACATACCCATCACCAAAAGGATGATGGAGCAAACTCACACCGGCTACTTCCACCAAAAGGATAATAGGGCAAAACCCTCACACAATCTGGCATCAACGAGTTGACAGACCTACCTTCAAAAGGGTGACGGAGCAAACTCACACCAGCTACTACCACCAAAAGGATGATAGAGAAAAAGACTCGCACAATCTGGCAACAACGAGATGACAGACCCACCACCAAAAGGATGACAGAGCGAACTCACACCGGCTACTACCACAAAAAGGATTATAGAGAAAAACACACGCACAATCTGACATCAGCAAGATGACAGACCCACCATTAAAAGGATGACGAAGTAAACTCACACTGGCTACTACCACCAAAAGAATTATAGAGAAAAAGACTCGCACAATCTGGCATAAACAAGATGACAGACCCACCACCAAAAGGATGATGGAGCGAATTCACACATCGACTACTACCACCTAAAAGATGATAAAAAAAACACTCGCATAATCTGGCATCAACTAGATGACAGACCCACCACGAAAATGATGATGAAGCAAACTTACACCCGTTACTACCACTAAAAGGATGATAGAGCAAACACTCGCGCAATTTGACATTAACAAGATGACAGACCCACCACCAAAAGGATGACGGAGCAAATTCACATCGGCTACTCCCACTAAAACGATGATAGAGAAAAACACTCACACAATCTGGCATAAACAAGATGACAGATCCATCACCAAAAGGATGATGGAGCAAACTCACACCGGCTACTTCCACCAAAAGGATAATAGGGCAAAACCCTCGCACAATCTGGCATCAACGAGTCGACAGACCTACCATCAAAAGGAGGACGGAGCAAACATACACCAGCTACTACCACCAAAAGGATGATCGAGAAAATGACTTGCACAATCTGGCATCAACGAGATGCCAGACCCACCTCCAAAAGGATGACAGAGCGAACTCATACCGGCTACTACCACAAAAAGGATTATAGAGAAAAACACACGCACAATCTGACATCAGCAAGATGACAGACCCACCATTAAAAGGATGACGAAGCAAACTCACACTGGCTACTACCACCAAAAGGATGATAGAGAAAAAGACTCGTTCAATCTGGCATAAACAAGATGACAGACCCACCACCAAAAGGATGATGGAGCGAATTCACACATCGACTACTACCACCTAAAAGATGATAAAGAAAACACTCGCATAATCTAGCATCAACTAGATGACAGACCCACCACGAAAAGGATGATGAAGCAAACTTACACCCGTTACTACCACTAAAAGGATGGTAGAGAAAACACTCGCGCAATTTGACATCAACAAGATGACAGACCCACCACCAAAAGGATGACGGAGCAAACTCACACCGGCTACTCCCACTAAAAGGATGATAGAGAAAAACACTCGCACAATTTGGCATCAACAAGATGACAGACCCACCATCTAAAGGATGACAGAGTAAACTCACACCGGCTAATACCACTAAAAGGATGATAGAGAAAAACACCCGCGCAATATGGCATCAACAAGATGACAGACCCGCCACCAAAAGGATGATGGGGCGAACTCACACCGGCTACTACCACCAAAAGGATGATAGAGCAAACACTCGCGCAATCTCACATCAACAAGATGACAGATCCACCACCGAAAGGATGACGGAGCAAACTCACACCGGCTACTTCCCCCAAAAGGATGATAGAGAAACCAGTCGCACAATCTGACATCAACGAGATCACAGACCCACCACCAAAAATATGATGGAGCAAACGCACTCCGGCTACTACCACTAAAAGGATCATAGAGCAAACACTCGCACAATCATACATCAATAAGATACAGACCTACCACCAAAAGGATGATGGAGCAAACTCACACCGGCTACTTCCACCAAAAGGATAATATGGCAAAACCCTCGCACAATCTGGCATCAACGAGTTGACAGACCTACCATCAAAAGGATGATAAAGAAAAAGACTCGCACAATCTTGCATTAACGAGATGACAGACTCACCACTAAAAAAATGACAGAGCGAACTCACACCGGATACTACCACAAAAAGGATTATTGAGAAAAACACTTGCACAATCTAACATCAGCAAGATGACAAACCCACCACTAAAAGGATGACGAAGAAACTCACACCGGCTACTACCACCAAAAGGATGATAGAGAAAAAGACTCGCACAATCTGACATACCCACCACCAAAAGGATGATGGAGCGAATTCACACATCGACTACTACCACCAAAAGGATGATAAAGAAAACACTCGCATAATATGGCATCAACTAGATGACAGACCCACCACCAAAAGGATGATGAAGCAAACACACCGGTTACTACCACTAAAAGGATGATAGAGCAAACACTCGCGCAATTTGACATCAACAAGATGACATACCCACCACCAAAAGGATGACGGAGCAAACTCACACCGGCTACTCCCACTAAAACGTTGATAGAGAAAAACACTCACACAATCTGGCATAAACAAGATGACAGACCCACCACCAAAAGGATGATGGAGCAAACTCACACCGGCTACTTCCACCAAAAGGATAATAGGGAAAAACCCTCGCATAATTTGGCATCAACGAGTCGACAGACCTACCATCAGAAGGAGGACGGAGCAAACTCACACCAGCTACTACCACCAAAAGGATGATAGAGAAAAAGACTTGCACAATTTAGCATCAACGAGATGACAGACCCACCACCAAAAGGATGACAGAGCGAACTCACACCGGCTACTACCACAAAAAGGATTATAGAGTAAAACACTCGCACAATCTGACATCAGCAAGATGCCAGACCCACCACTAAAAGGATGACGAAGCAAACTCACACCGACTACTACCACCAAAAGGATGATAGAGAAAAAGACTCGCACAATCTGGCATAAACAAGATGACAGACCCACTACCAAATGGATGATGGGGCGAATTCACATGTCGACTACTACCACTAAATGGATGATAAAGAAAACACTCGCATAATCTGGTATCAACTAGATGACAGACCCACCGCCAAAAGGATGATGAAGCAAACTCACACCAGTTACTACCACTAAAAGTATGATAGAGCAAACACTCGCGCAATTTGACATCAACAAGATGACAGACCCACCACCAAAAGGATGACGGAGCAAACTCACACCGGCTACTCCCACTAAAAGGATGATAGAGAAAAACACTCGCACAATTTGGCATCAACGAGATGACAGACTCACCATCGAAAGGATGACAGAGCGAACTCATACTGGCTACTACAGCTAAAAGGATGATAGAGAAAAACACCAGCGCACTATGGCATCAACAAGATGACAGACCCACAACAAAAAGGATGATGGGGCGAACTCACACCGGCTACTACCTCCAAAAGGATGATAGAGCAATCCCTCACACAATCTCACATCAAAAGGATGACAGACCCACCACCAAAAGGATGACAGAGCTAACTCACACCGGCCACTTCGCCCAAAAGGATGATAGAGAAAACAGTCGCACAATCTGACTTCAACAAGATTACAGACCCACCACCAAAAATATGATGGAGCAAACTCACACTGGTTACTACCACCAAAAGGATCATAGAGCAAACACTCGCACAATCAGACATCAATAAGATGATAGACCAACCACCAAAAGGATGATGGAGCAAACTTACACCGACTACTTCCACCAAAAGGATAATATGGCAAAACCCTTGCACAATCTGTCATCAACGAGTTGACAGACCTACCATCAAAAGGATGACGGGGCAAACTCACACCAGTTACTACCACCAAAAGGATGATAAATAAAAAGACTCGTACAATCTGGCATCAACGAGATAACAGACTCACCACCAAAAGGATCACAGAAAGAACTCACACCGGCTACTACTACAAAAACGATTATAGAGCAAAACACTCGCACAATCTGACATCACCAAGATGCCAGACCCACCACTAAAAGGATGACAAAGCAAACTCACACTGGCTACTACCACCAAAAGGATGACAGAGAAAAAGACTCGCACAATCTGGCATAAACAAGATGACAGACTCACCACCAAAAGGATGATGGAGCGAATTCACACATCGACTACTACCACCAAATGGATGATAAAGAAAACACTCGCATAATCTGGCATCAACTAGATGACAGACCCACCACCAAAAGTATGATGAAGCAAACTCACACCAGTTACTACCACTAAAAGTATGATAGAGGAAACACTCGTGCAATTTGACATCAACAAGATGACAGACCCACCAGCAATAGGATGACGGAGCAAACTCACACCGGCTACTCCCACTAAAAGGATGATAGAGAAAAACACTCGCACAATTTGGCATCAACGAGATGACAGACTCACCATCAAAAGGATGAAAGAGCGAACTCACACTGGCTACTACCACTAAAAGGATGATAGAGAAAAACACCCACGCAATATGGCATCAACAACATGACAGACCCACCACAAAAAGGATGATGGGGCGATCTCACACCGGCTACTACCACTAAAAGGATGATAGAGCAATCCCTCACACAATCTCACATCAAAAAGATGACAGACCCACCACCAAAAGGATGATAGAGCGAACTCACACCGGCTACTACCACAAAAAGGATTATAGAGCAAAACACACGCACAATCTGATATCAGCAAGATGACAGACCCACCATTAAAAGGATGACGAAGCAAACTCACACCGGCTACTACCACCAAAAGGATGATAGAGAAAAAGACTCGCACAATCTGGCCTAAACAAGATGACAGACCCACCACCAAAAGGATGATGGAGCGAATTCACACATCGGCTACTACCACCTCAAGGATGATAAAGAAAACACTCACATAATCCGGTATCAACTAGATGATAGACCCACCACGAAAAGGATGATGAAGCAATCACACATCGACTACTACCACCAAAAGGATGATAAAGAAAACACTCGCATAATATGGCATCAACTAGATGACAGACCCACCACCAAAAGGATGATGAAGCAATCACACCCGTTACTACCACTAAAAGGATGATAGAGCAAACACTCGCGCAATTTGACATCAACAAGACGACAGACCCACAACCAAAAGGATGACGGAGCAAACTCACACCGGCTACTCCCACTAAAAGGATGATAGAGAAAAACACTCGCACAATTTGGCATCAACGAGATGACAGACTCACCATCAAAAGGATGACAGAGCGAACTCATACTGGCTACTACAGCTAAAAGGATGATAGAGAAAAACACCCGCGCACTATGGCATCAACAAGATGACAGACCCACAACAAAAAGGATGATGGGGCGAACTCACACCGGCTACTACCTCCTAAAGGATGATAGAGCAATCCCTCACACAATCTCACATCAAAAGGATGACAGACCCACCACCAAAAGGATGACGGAGCTAACTCACACCGGCCACTTCGCCCAAAAGGATGATAGAGAAAACAGTCGCACAATCTGACTTCAACAAGATTACAGACCCACCACCAAAAATATGATGGAGCAAACTCACACTGGTTACTACCACCAAAAGGATCATAGAGCAAACACTCGCACAATCAGACATCAATAAGATGATAGACCAACCACCAAAAGGATGATGGAGCAAACTTACACCGACTACTTCCACCAAAAGGATAATATGGCAAAACCCTTGCACAATCTGTCATCAACGAGTTGACAGACCTACCATCAAAAGGATGATAGAGCGAACTCACACCGGCTACTACCACAAAAAGGATTATAGAGCAAAACACGCGCACAATCTGATATCAGCAAGATGACAGACCCACCATTAAAAGGATGACGAAGCAAACTCACACCGGCTACTACCACCAAAAGGATGATAGAGAAAAAGACTCGCACAATCTGGCCTAAACAATATGACAGACCCACCACCAAAAGGATGATGGAGCGAATTCACACATCGGCTACTACCACCTCAAGGATGATAAAGAAAACACTCACATAATCCGGTATCAACTAGATGATAGACCCACCACGAAAAGGATGATGAAGCAATCACACATCGACTACTACCACCAAAAGGATGATAAAGAAAACACTCGCATAATATGGCATCAACTAGATGACAGACCCACCACCAAAAGGATGATGAAGCAATCACACCCGTTACTACCACTAAAAGGATGATAGAGCAAACACTCGCGCAATTTGACATCAACAAGACGACAGACCCACAACCAAAAGGATGACGGAGCAAACTCACACCGGCTACTCCCACTAAAACGATGATAGAGAAAAACACTCACACAATCTGGCATAAACTAGATGACAGACCCACCACCAAAAGGATGATGGAGCAAACTCACACCGGCAACTTCCACCAAAAGGATAATAGGGCAAAACCCTCGCACAATCTGGCATCAACGAGTCGACAGACCTACCATCAAAAGGAGGACGGAGCAAACTCACACCAGCTACTACCACCAAAAGGATGATAGAGAAAAAAACTTGCACAATCTGGCATCAATGAGATGACAGACCCACCACCAAAAGGATGACGGATCTAACTCACACCGGCTACTTCCCCCAAAAGGATGATAGAGAAAACAGTCGAACAATCTGACATCAACAAGATGACAGACCCACCACCAAAAATATGATGGAGAAAACTCACACCCGCTACTACCACCAAAAGGATCATAGAGCAAACACTCGCACAATCAGACATCAATAAGATGATAGACCTACCACCAAAAGGATGATGGAGCAAACTCACACCGGCTACTTCCACCAAAAGGATAATATGGCAAAACCCTCGCACAATCTGGCATCAACGAGTTGACAGACCTACCATCAAAAGGATGACGGAGCAAACTCACACCAGCTACTACCACCAAAAGGATGATAAAGAAAAAGACTCGCACAATATGGCATCAATGAGATGACAGACTCACCACCAAAAGGATGATAGAGCGAACTCACACCGACTTCTACTACAAAAAGGATTATAGAGCAAAACACTCGCACAATCTGACATCAGCAAGATGATAAACCCACCACTAAAAGGATGACGAAGCAAATTCACACCGGCTACTACCACCAAAAGGATGATAGAGAAAAAGACTCGCACAATATGACATAAACAAGATGACAGACCCACCACCAAAAGGATGTTGGAGCGAATTCACACATCGACTACTACAACCAAAAGGATGATAAAGAAACCACTCGCATAATCTGGCATCAACTAGATGACTGACCCACCACCAAAAGGATGATGAAGCAAACTCACACCAGTTACTACCACTAAAAGTATGATAGAGCAAACACTCGCGCAATTTGACATCAACAAGATGACAGACCCACCACCAAAAGGATGACGGAGCAAACTCACACCGGCTACTCCCACTAAAAGGATGATAGAGAAAAACACTCGCACAATTTGGCATCAACGAGATGACAGAATCACCATCAAAAGGATGACAGAGCAAACTCACACTGGCTACTACCACTAAAAGGATGATAGAGAAAAACACCCGCGCAATATGGCATTAACAAGATGACAGACCCACCATAAAAAGGATGATGGGGCGAACTCACACCGGCTACTACCACCAAAAGGATGATAGAGCAATCCCTCACACAATCTCACATCAAAAAGATGACAGACCCACCACCAAAAGGATGACGGAGCTAACTCACACCGACTACTTCCCCCAAAAGGATGATAGAGAAAACAGTCGCACAATCTGACATCAACAAGATGACAGACCCATCACCAAAAATATGATGGAGCAAACTCACACCGGCTACTACCACCAAAAGGATCATAGAGCAAACACTCGCACAATCAGACATCAATAAGATGACAGACCTACCACCAAAAGGATGATGGAGCAAACTCACACCGGCTACTTCCACCAAAAGGATAATAGGGCAAAACCCTCACACAATCTGGCATCAACGAGTTGACAGACCTACCATGAAAAGGATGACGTAGCAAACACGCACCAGCTACTACCACCAAAAGGATGATAGAGAAAAAGACTCGCACAATCTGGCATCAACGAGATGACAGACCCACCACCAAAAGGATGACAGAGCGAACTCACACCGGCTACTACCACAAAAAGGATTATAGAGCAAAACACTCACACAATCTGACATCAGTAAGATGACATACCAACCACTAAAAGGATGACGAAGCAAACTCACAGCGGCTACTACCACCAAAAGGATGATAGAGAAAAATACTCGCATAATCTGGCATAAACAAGATGACAGACCCACCACCAAAAGGATGATGGAGTGAATTCACACATCGACTACTACCACCAAAAGGATGATAAAGCAAACACTCGCATAATCTGACATCAACAAGATGACAGACCCACCACCAAAAGGATGACAGAGCGAACTCACACCGGCTACTACCACAAAAAGGATTATAGAGTAAAACACTCGCACAATCTGACATCAGCAAGATGCCAGACCCACCACTAAAAGGATGACGAAGCAAACTCACACCGACTACTACCACCAAAAGGATGATAGAGAAAAAGACTCGCACAATCTGGCATAAACAAGATGACAGACCCACTACCAAATGGATGATGGGGCGAATTCACATGTCGACTACTACCACTAAATGGATGATAAAGAAAACACTCGCATAATCTGGTATCAACTAGATGACAGACCCACCGCCAAAAGGATGATGAAGCAAACTCACACCAGTTACTACCACTAAAAGTATGATAGAGCAAACACTCGCGCAATTTGACATCAACAAGATGACAGACCCACCACCAAAAGGATGACGGAGCAAACTCACACCGGCTACTCCCACTAAAAGGATGATAGAGAAAAACACTCGCACAATTTGGCATCAACGAGATGACAGACTCACCATCAAAAGGATGACAGAGCGAACTCATACTGGCTACTACAGCTAAAAGGATGATAGAGAAAAACACCCGCGCACTATGGCTTCAACAAGATGACAGACCCACAACAAAAAGGATGATGGGGCGAACTCACACCGGCTACTACCTCCAAAAGGATGATAGAGCAATCCCTCACACAATCTCACATCAAAAGGATGACAGACCCACCACCAAAAGGATGACGGAGCTAACTCACACCGGCCACTTCGCCCAAAAGGATGATAGAGAAAACAGTCGCACAATCTGACTTCAACAAGATTACAGACCCACCACCAAAAATATGATGGAGCAAACTCACACTGGTTACTACCACCAAAAGGATCATAGAGCAAACACTCGCACAATCAGACATCAATAAGATGATAGACCAACCACCAAAAGGATGATGGAGCAAACTTACACCGACTACTTCCACCAAAAGGATAATATGGCAAAACCCTTGCACAATCTGTCATCAACGAGTTGACAGACCTACCATCAAAAGGATGACGGGGCAAACTCACACCAGTTACTACCACCAAAAGGATGATAAATAAAAAGACTCGTACAATCTGGCATCAACGAGATAACAGACTCACCACCAAAAGGATCACAGAAAGAACTCACACCGGCTACTACTACAAAAACGATTATAGAGCAAAACACTCGCACAATTCGACATCACCAAGATGCCAGACCCACCACTAAAAGGATGACAAAGCAAACTCACACTGGCTACTACCACCAAAAGGATGACAGAGAAAAAGACTCGCACAATCTGGCATAAACAAGATGACAGACTCACCACCAAAAGGATGATGGAGCGAATTCACACATCGACTACTACCACCAAATGGATGATAAAGAAAACACTCGCATAATCTGGCATCAACTAGATGACAGACCCACCACCAAAAGTATGATGAAGCAAACTCACACCAGTTACTACCACTAAAAGTATGATAGAGGAAACACTCGTGCAATTTGACATCAACAAGATGACAGACCCACCAGCAATAGGATGACGGAGCAAACTCACACCGGCTACTCCCACTAAAAGGATGATAGAGAAAAACACTCGCACAATTTGGCATCAACGAGATGACAGACTCACCATCAAAAGGATGAAAGAGCGAACTCACACTGGCTACTACCACTAAAAGGATGATAGAGAAAAACACCCACGCAATATGGCATCAACAACATGACAGACCCACCACAAAAAGGATGATGGGGCGATCTCACACCGGCTACTACCACTAAAAGGATGATAGAGCAATCCCTCACACAATCTCACATCAAAAAGATGACAGACCCACCACCAAAAGGATGATAGAGCGAACTCACACCGGCTACTACCACAAAAAGGATTATAGAGCAAAACACACGCACAATCTGATATCAGCAAGATGACAGACCCACCATTAAAAGGATGACGAAGCAAACTCACACCGGCTACTACCACCAAAAGGATGATAGAGAAAAAGACTCGCACAATATGGCCTAAACAAGATGACAGACCCACCACCAAAAGGATGATGGAGCGAATTCACACATCGGCTACTACCACCTCAAGGATGATAAAGAAAACACTCACATAATCCGGTATCAACTAGATGATAGACCCACCACGAAAAGGATGATGAAGCAATCACACATCGACTACTACCACCAAAAGGATGATAAAGAAAACACTCGCATAATATGGCATCAACTAGATGACAGACCCACCACCAAAAGGATGATGAAGCAATCACACCCGTTACTACCACTAAAAGGATGATAGAGCAAACACTCGCGCAATTTGACATCAACAAGACGACAGACCCACAACCAAAAGGATGACGGAGCAAACTCACACCGGCTACTCCCACTAAAAGGATGATAGAGAAAAACACTCGCACAATTTGGCATCAACGAGATGACAGACTCACCATCAAAAGGATGACAGAGCGAACTCATACTGGCTACTACAGCTAAAAGGATGATAGAGAAAAACACCCGCGCACTATGGCATCAACAAGATGACAGACCCACAACAAAAAGGATGATGGGGCGAACTCACACCGGCTACTACCTCCAAAAGGATGATAGAGCAATCCCTCACACAATCTCACATCAAAAGGATGACAGACCCACCACCAAAAGGATGACGGAGCTAACTCACACCGGCCACTTCGCCCAAAAGGATGATAGAGAAAACAGTCGCACAATCTGACTTCAACAAGATTACAGACCCACCACCAAAAATATGATGGAGCAAACTCACACTGGTTACTACCACCAAAAGGATCATAGAGCAAACACTCGCACAATCAGACATCAATAAGATGATAGACCAACCACCAAAAGGATGATGGAGCAAACTTACACCGACTACTTCCACCAAAAGGATAATATGGCAAAACCCTTGCACAATCTGTCATCAACGAGTTGACAGACCTACCATCAAAAGGATGATAGAGCGAACTCACACCGGCTACTACCACAAAAAGGATTATAGAGCAAAACACACGCACAATCTGATATCAGCAAGATGACAGACCCACCATTAAAAGGATGACGAAGCAAACTCACACCGGCTACTACCACCAAAAGGATGATAGAGAAAAAGACTCGCACAATCTGGCCTAAACAATATGACAGACCCACCACCAAAAGGATGATGGAGCGAATTCACACATCGGCTACTACCACCTCAAGGATGATAAAGAAAACACTCACATAATCCGGTATCAACTAGATGATAGACCCACCACGAAAAGGATGATGAAGCAATCACACATCGACCACTACCACCAAAAGGATGATAAAGAAAACACTCGCATAATATGGCATCAACTAGATGACAGACCCACCACCAAAAGGATGATGAAGCAATCACACCCGTTACTACCACTAAAAGGATGATAGAGCAAACACTCGCGCAATTTGACATCAACAAGACGACAGACCCACAACCAAAAGGATGACGGAGCAAACTCACACCGGCTACTCCCACTAAAACGATGATAGAGAAAAACACTCACACAATCTGGCATAAACTAGATGACAGACCCACCACCAAAAGGATGATGGAGCAAACTCACACCGGCAACTTCCACCAAAAGGATAATAGGGCAAAACCCTCGCACAATCTGGCATCAACGAGTCGACAGACCTACCATCAAAAGGAGGACGGAGCAAACTCACACCAGCTACTACCACCAAAAGGATGATAGAGAAAAAAACTTGCACAATCTGGCATCAATGAGATGACAGACCCACCACCAAAAGGATGACGGATCTAACTCACACCGGCTACTTCCCCCAAAAGGATGATAGAGAAAACAGTCGAACAATCTGACATCAACAAGATGACAGACCCACCACCAAAAATATGATGGAGAAAACTCACACCCGCTACTACCACCAAAAGGATCATAGAGCAAACACTCGCACAATCAGACATCAATAAGATGACAGACCTACCACCAAAAGGATGATGGAGCAAACTCACACCGGCTACTTCCACCAAAAGGATAATATGGCAAAACCCTCGCACAATCTGGCATCAACGAGTTGACAGACCTACCATCAAAAGGATGACGGAGCAAACTCACACCAGCTACTACCACCAAAAGGATGATAAAGAAAAAGACTCGCACAATATGGCATCAATGAGATGACAGACTCACCACCAAAAGGATGATAGAGCGAACTCACACCGACTTCTACTACAAAAAGGATTATAGAGCAAAACACTCGCACAATCTGACATCAGCAAGATGACAAACCCACCACTAAAAGGATGACGAAGCAAATTCACACCGGCTACTACCACCAAAAGGATGATAGAGAAAAAGACTCGCACAATATGACATAAACAAGATGACAGACCCACCACCAAAAGGATGTTGGAGCGAATTCACACATCGACTACTACAACCAAAAGGATGATAAAGAAACCACTCGCATAATCTGGCATCAACTAGATGACTGACCCACCACCAAAAGGATGATGAAGCAAACTCACACCAGTTACTACCACTAAAAGTATGATAGAGCAAACACTCGCGCAATTTGACATCAACAAGATGACAGACCCACCACCAAAAGGATGACGGAGCAAACTCACACCGGCTACTCCCACTAAAAGGATGATAGAGAAAAACACTCGCACAATTTGGCATCAACGAGATGACAGAATCACCATCAAAAGGATGACAGAGCAAACTCACACTGGCTACTACCACTAAACGGATGATAGAGAAAAACACCCGCGCAATATGGCATTAACAAGATGACAGACCCACCATAAAAAGGATGATGGGGCGAACTCACACCGGCTACTACCACCAAAAGGATGATAGAGCAATCCCTCACACAATCTCACATCAAAAAGATGACAGACCCACCACCAAAAGGATGACGGAGCTAACTCACACCGACTACTTCCCCCAAAAGGATGATAGAGAAAACAGTCGCACAATCTGACATCAACAAGATGACAGACCCATCACCAAAAATATGATGGAGCAAACTCACACCGGCTACTACCACCAAAAGGATCATAGAGCAAACACTCGCACAATCAGACATCAATAAGATGACAGACCTACCACCAAAAGGATGATGGAGCAAACTCACACCGGCTACTTCCACCAAAAGGATAATAGGGCAAAACCCTCACACAATCTGGCATCAACGAGTTGACAGACCTACCATGAAAAGGATGACGTAGCAAACACGCACCAGCTACTACCACCAAAAGGATGATAGAGAAAAAGACTCGCACAATCTGGCATCAACGAGATGACAGACCCACCACCAAAAGGATGACAGAGCGAACTCACACCGGCTACTACCACAAAAAGGATTATAGAGCAAAACACTCACACAATCTGACATCAGTAAGATGACATACCAACCACTAAAAGGATGACGAAGCAAACTCACAGCGGCTACTACCACCAAAAGGATGATAGAGAAAAATACTCGCATAATCTGGCATAAACAAGATGACAGACCCACCACCAAAAGGATGATGGAGTGAATTCACACATCGACTACTACCACCAAAAGGATGATAAAGCAAACACTCGCATAATCTGACATCAACAAGATGACAGACCCACCACCAAAAGGATGACAGAGCGAACTCACACCGGCTACTACCACAAAAAGGATTATAGAGTAAAACACTCGCACAATCTGACATCAGCAAGATGCCAGACCCACCACTAAAAGGATGACGAAGCAAACTCACACCGACTACTACCACCAAAAGGATGATAGAGAAAAAGACTCGCACAATCTGGCATAAACAAGATGACAGACCCACTACCAAATGGATGATGGGGCGAATTCACATGTCGACTACTACCACTAAATGGATGATAAAGAAAACACTCGCATAATCTGGTATCAACTAGATGACAGACCCACCGCCAAAAGGATGATGAAGCAAACTCACACCAGTTACTACCACTAAAAGTATGATAGAGCAAACACTCGCGCAATTTGACATCAACAAGATGACAGACCCACCACCAAAAGGATGACGGAGCAAACTCACACCGGCTACTCCCACTAAAAGGATGATAGAGAAAAACACTCGCACAATTTGGCATCAACGAGATGAAAGACTCACCATCAAAAGGATGACAGAGCGAACTCATACTGGCTACTACGGCTAAAAGGATGATAGAGAAAAACACCCGCGCACTATGGCTTCAACAAGATGACAGACCCACAACAAAAAGGATGATGGGGCGAACTCACACCGGCTACTACCTCCAAAAGGATGATAGAGCAATCCCTCACACAATCTCACATCAAAAGGATGACAGACCCACCACCAAAAGGATGACGGAGCTAACTCACACCGGCCACTTCGCCCAAAAGGATGATAGAGAAAACAGTCGCACAATCTGACTTCAACAAGATTACAGACCCACCACCAAAAATATGATGGAGCAAACTCACACTGGTTACTACCACCAAAAGGATCATAGAGCAAACACTCGCACAATCAGACATCAATAAGATGATAGACCAACCACCAAAAGGATGATGGAGCAAACTTACACCGACTACTTCCACCAAAAGGATAATATGGCAAAACCCTTGCACAATCTGTCATCAACGAGTTGACAGACCTACCATCAAAAGGATGACGGGGCAAACTCACACCAGTTACTACCACCAAAAGGATGATAAATAAAAAGACTCGTACAATCTGGCATCAACGAGATAACAGACTCACCACCAAAAGGATCACAGAAAGAACTCACACCGGCTACTACTACAAAAACGATTATAGAGCAAAACACTCGCACAATCCGACATCACCAAGATGCCAGACCCACCACTAAAAGGATGACAAAGCAAACTCACACTGGCTACTACCACCAAAAGGATGACAGAGAAAAAGACTCGCACAATCTGGCATAAACAAGATGACAGACTCACCACCAAAAGGATGATGGAGCGAATTCACACATCGACTACTACCACCAAATGGATGATAAAGAAAACACTCGCATAATCTGGCATCAACTAGATGACAGACCCACCACCAAAAGTATGATGAAGCAAACTCACACCAGTTACTACCACTAAAAGTATGATAGAGGAAACACTCGTGCAATTTGACATCAACAAGATGACAGACCCACCAGCAATAGGATGACGGAGCAAACTCACACCGGCTACTCCCACTAAAAGGATGATAGAGAAAAACACTCGCACAATTTGGCATCAACGAGATGACAGACTCACCATCAAAAGGATGAAAGAGCGAACTCACACTGGCTACTACCACTAAAAGGATGATAGAGAAAAACACCCACGCAATATGGCATCAACAACATGACAGACCCACCACAAAAAGGATGATGGGGCGATCTCACACCGGCTACTACCACTAAAAGGATGATAGAGCAATCCCTCACACAATCTCACATCAAAAAGATGACAGACCCACCACCAAAAGGATGATAGAGCGAACTCACACCGGCTACTACCACAAAAAGGATTATAGAGCAAAACACACGCACAATCTGATATCAGCAAGATGACAGACCCACCATTAAAAGGATGACGAAGCAAACTCACACCGGCTACTACCACCAAAAGGATGATAGAGAAAAAGACTTGCACAATATGGCCTAAACAAGATGACAGACCCACCACCAAAAGGATGATGGAGCGAATTCACACATCGGCTACTACCACCTCAAGGATGATAAAGAAAACACTCACATAATCCGGTATCAACTAGATGATAGACCCACCACGAAAAGGATGATGAAGCAATCACACATCGACTACTACCACCAAAAGGATGATAAAGAAAACACTCGCATAATATGGCATCAACTAGATGACAGACCCACCACCAAAAGGATGATGAAGCAATCACACCCGTTACTACCACTAAAAGGATGATAGAGCAAACACTCGCGCAATTTGACATCAACAAGACGACAGACCCACAACCAAAAGGATGACGGAGCAAACTCACACCGGCTACTCCCACTAAAAGGATGATAGAGAAAAACACTCGCACAATTTGGCATCAACGAGATGACAGACTCACCATCAAAAGGATGACAGAGCGAACTCATACTGGCTACTACAGCTAAAAGGATGATAGAGAAAAACACCCGCGCACTATGGCATCAACAAGATGACAGACCCACAACAAAAAGGATGATGGGGCGAACTCACACCGGCTACTACCTCCAAAAGGATGATAGAGCAATCCCTCACACAATCTCACATCAAAAGGATGACAGACCCACCACCAAAAGGATGACGGAGCTAACTCACACCGGCCACTTCGCCCAAAAGGATGATAGAGAAAACAGTCGCACAATCTGACTTCAACAAGATTACAGACCCACCACCAAAAATATGATGGAGCAAACTCACACTGGTTACTACCACCAAAAGGATCATAGAGCAAACACTCGCACAATCAGACATCAATAAGATGATAGACCAACCACCAAAAGGATGATGGAGCAAACTTACACCGACTACTTCCACCAAAAGGATAATATGGCAAAACCCTTGCACAATCTGTCATCAACGAGTTGACAGACCTACCATCAAAAGGATGACGGGGCAAACTCACACCAGTTACTACCACCAAAAGGATGATAAATAAAAAGACTCGTACAATCTGGCATCAACGAGATAACAGACTCACCACCAAAAGGATCACAGAAAGAACTCACACCGGCTACTACTACAAAAACGATTATAGAGCAAAACACTCGCACAATTCGACATCACCAAGATGCCAGACCCACCACTAAAAGGATGACAAAGCAAACTCACACTGGCTACTACCACCAAAAGGATGACAGAGAAAAAGACTCGCACAATCTGGCATAAACAAGATGACAGACTCACCACCAAAAGGATGATGGAGCGAATTCACACATCGACTACTACCACCAAATGGATGATAAAGAAAACACTCGCATAATCTGGCATCAACTAGATGACAGACCCACCACCAAAAGTATGATGAAGCAAACTCACACCAGTTACTACCACTAAAAGTATGATAGAGGAAACACTCGTGCAATTTGACATCAACAAGATGACAGACCCACCAGCAATAGGATGACGGAGCAAACTCACACCGGCTACTCCCACTAAAAGGATGATAGAGAAAAACACTCGCACAATTTGGCATCAACGAGATGACAGACTCACCATCAAAAGGATGAAAGAGCGAACTCACACTGGCTACTACCACTAAAAGGATGATAGAGAAAAACACCCACGCAATATGGCATCAACAACATGACAGACCCACCACAAAAAGGATGATGGGGCGATCTCACACCGGCTACTACCACTAAAAGGATGATAGAGCAATCCCTCACACAATCTCACATCAAAAAGATGACAGACCCACCACCAAAAGGATGATAGAGCGAACTCACACCGGCTACTACCACAAAAAGGATTATAGAGCAAAACACACGCACAATCTGATATCAGCAAGATGACAGACCCACCATTAAAAGGATGACGAAGCAAACTCACACCGGCTACTACCACCAAAAGGATGATAGAGAAAAAGACTCGCACAATCTGGCCTAAACAAGATGACAGACCCACCACCTAAAGGATGATGGAGCGAATTCACACATCGGCTACTACCACCTCAAGGATGATAAAGAAAACACTCACATAATCCGGTATCAACTAGATGATAGACCCACCACGAAAAGGATGATGAAGCAATCACACATCAACTACTACCACCAAAAGGATGATAAAGAAAACACTCGCATAATATGGCATCAACTAGATGACAGACCCACCACCAAAAGGATGATGAAGCAATCACACCCGTTACTACCACTAAAAGGATGATAGAGCAAACACTCGCGCAATTTGACATCAACAAGACGACAGACCCACAACCAAAAGGATGACGGAGCAAACTCACACCGGCTACTCCCACTAAAACGATGATAGAGAAAAACACTCACACAATCTGGCATAAACTAGATGACAGACCCACCACCAAAAGGATGATGGAGCAAACTCACACCGGCAACTTCCACCAAAAGGATAATAGGGCAAAACCCTCGCACAATCTGGCATCAACGAGTCGACAGACCTACCATCAAAAGGAGGACGGAGCAAACTCACACCAGCTACTACCACCAAAAGGATGATAGAGAAAAAAACTTGCACAATCTGGCATCAATGAGATGACAGACCCACCACCAAAAGGATGACGGATCTAACTCACACCGGCTACTTCCCCCAAAAGGATGATAGAGAAAACAGTCGAACAATCTGACATCAACAAGATGACAGACCCACCACCAAAAATATGATGGAGAAAACTCACACCCGCTACTACCACCAAAAGGATCATAGAGCAAACACTCGCACAATCAGACATCAATAAGATGACAGACCTACCACCAAAAGGATGATGGAGCAAACTCACACCGGCTACTTCCACCAAAAGGATAATATGGCAAAACCCTCGCACAATCTGGCATCAACGAGTTGACAGACCTACCATCAAAAGGATGACGGAGCAAACTCACACCAGCTACTACCACCAAAAGGATGATAAAGAAAAAGACTCGCACAATATGGCATCAATGAGATGACAGACTCACCACCAAAAGGATGATAGAGCGAACTCACACCGACTTCTACTACAAAAAGGATTATAGAGCAAAACACTCGCACAATCTGACATCAGCAAGATGACAAACCCACCACTAAAAGGATGACGAAGCAAATTCACACCGGCTACTACCACCAAAAGGATGATAGAGAAAAAGACTCGCACAATATGACATAAACAAGATGACAGACCCACCACCAAAAGGATGTTGGAGCGAATTCACACATCGACTACTACAACCAAAAGGATGATAAAGAAACCACTCGCATAATCTGGCATCAACTAGATGACTGACCCACCACCAAAAGGATGATGAAGCAAACTCACACCAGTTACTACCACTAAAAGTATGATAGAGCAAACACTCGCGCAATTTGACATCAACAAGATGACAGACCCACCACCAAAAGGATGACGGAGCAAACTCACACCGGCTACTCCCACTAAAAGGATGATAGAGAAAAACACTCGCACAATTTGGCATCAACGAGATGACAGAATCACCATCAAAAGGATGACAGAGCGAACTCACACTGGCTACTACCACTAAAAGGATGATAGAGAAAAACACCCGCGCAATATGGCATTAACAAGATGACAGACCCACCATAAAAAGGATGATGGGGCGAACTCACACCGGCTACTATCACCAAAAGGATGATAGAGCAATCCCTCACACAATCTCACATCAAAAAGATGACAGACCCACCACCAAAAGGATGACGGAGCTAACTCACACCGACTACTTCCCCCAAAAGGATGATAGAGAAAACAGTCGCACAATCTGACATCAACAAGATGACAGACCCATAACCAAAAATATGATGGAGCAAACTCACACCGGCTACTACCACCAAAAGGATCATAGAGCAAACACTCGCACAATCAGACATCAATAAGATGATAGACCTACCACCAAAAGGATGATGGAGCAAACTCACACCGGCTACTTCCACCAAAAGGATAATAGGGCAAAACCCTCACACAATCTGGCATCAACGAGTTGACAGACCTACCATGAAAAGGATGACGTAGCAAACACGCACCAGCTACTACCACCAAAAGGATGATAGAGAAAAAGACTCGCACAATCTGGCATCAACGAGATGACAGACCCACCACCAAAAGGATGACAGAGCGAACTCACACCGGCTACTACCACAAAAAGGATTATAGAGCAAAACACTCACACAGTCTGACATCAGTAAGATGACATACCAACCACTAAAAGGATGACGAAGCAAACTCACAGCGGCTACTACCACCAAAAGGATGATAGAGAAAAATACTCGCATAATCTGGCATAAACAAGATGACAGACCCACCACCAAAAGGATGATGGAGTGAATTCACACATCGACTACTACCACCAAAAGGATGATAAAGCAAACACTCGCATAATCTGACATCAACAAGATGACAGACCCACCACCAAATGGATGATGAAGCAAACTCACACCGATTACTACCACTAAAAGGATGATAGAGAAAACACTCGCGTAATTTGACATCAACAAGATGACAGACCCACCACCACGAGGATGACGTAGGAAACTCACACATGCTACTCCCACTAAAAGGTTGATAGAGAAAAACACTCGCACAATCTGGCATCAACGAGATGACAGACCCACCACCAAAAGGATGACAGAGCGAACTCACACCGGCTACTACCACTAAAAGGATGATAGAGAAAATCACCTGCGCAATATGGCATCAACAAGATGACAGAACCACCATAAAAAGGATGATGGGGCGAACTCACACTGGCTACTACCACCAAAAGGATGATAGAGCAATCCCTCACACAATCTCACATCAAAAAGATGACAGACCCACCACCAAAAGGATGATGAAGTTAACTCACACCGGCTACTTCCCCCAAAAGGATGATAGAGAAAACAGTCGCACAATTTGACATCAACAAGATGACAGACCCACCACCAAAAGGATGATGGAGTAAACTTACACCGGCTACTACCACCAAAAGGATGATAAAGCAATCCCTCACACGATCTCACATCAAAAAGATGAGAGACCCACCACCAAAAGGATGACGGAGCTAACTCACACCGGCTACTTCCCCCAAAAGGATGATTGAGAAAACAGTCGCACAATTTTACATCAACAAGATAACAGACCCACCACCAAAAATATGATGGAGCAAACTCACACCGGCTACTACAATCAAAAGGATCATAGAGCAAACACTCGCACAATCAGACATCAATAAGATGACAGACCTACCACCAAAAGGATGATGGAGCAAATTCACACCGGCTACTTCCACCAAAAGGATAATAGGGCAAAACCCTCACACAATCTGGCATCAACGAGTTGACAGACCTACCATGAAAAGGATGATGTAGCAAACACACACCAGCTACTACCACCAAAAGGATGATAGAGAAAAAGACTCGCACAATCTGGCATCAACGAGATGACAGACCCACCACCAAAAGGATTATAGAGCGAACTCACACCGGCTACTACCACAAAAAGGATTACAGAGAAAAACACACGCACAATCTGACATCAGCAAGACGACAGACCCACCATTAAAAGGATGGCGAAGCAAACTCACACCGGCTATTACCACCAAAAGGATGATAGTGAAAAAGACTCGCATAATCTGGCATAAACAAGATGACAGACCCGCCACCAAAAGGATGATGGAGCGAATTCACACATCGACTACTACCACCTAAAGGATGATAAAGAAAACACTCGCATAATCTGGCATCACCTAGATGCAGACCCACCACGAAAAGGATGATGAAGCAAACTCACACCCGTTACTACCACTAAAAGGAATATAGAACAAACACTCGCGCAATTTGACATCAACAAGATGACAGACCCACAACCAAAAGGATGACGGAGCAAACTCACACCGGCTACTCCCACTAAAACGATGATAGAGAAAAACACTCACACAATCTGGCATAAACAAGATGACAGACCCACCACCAAAAGGATGATGGAGCAAACTCACACCGACTACTTCCACCAAAAGGATAATAGGGAAAAACCCTCAAACAGTTTGGCATCAACGAGTCGATAGACCTACCATCAAAAGGAGGATGGAGCAAACTCACACCATCTACTACCACCAAAAGGATGATAGAGAAAAAGACTTGCACAATCTGGCATCAACGAGATGACAGACCCACCACCAGAAGGATGACAGAGCGAACTCACACCGACTACTATCACAAAAAGGATTATAGAGCAAAACCCTCGCGCAATCTGACATCAGCAAGATGCCAGACCCACCACTAAAAGGATGACGAAGCAAACTCACACCGGCTACTACCACCAAAATGATGATAGAGAAAAAGACTCGCACAATCTGGCATAAACAAGATGACAGACTCACCACCAAAAGGATGATGGAGCGAATTCACACATCGACTACTACCACCAAATGGATGATAAAGAAAACACTCGCATAATCTAGCATCAACTAGATGACAGACCCACCACCAAAAGGATGATGAAGCAAACTCACACCAGCTACTACCACCAAAAGGATGATTGAGAAAAACACTCGCATAATCTGGCACCAACGCGATGACAGACCCACCACCAAAAGGATGACGGAGCGAACTCACACCGGCTAATACCACAAAAAGGATTATAGAGCAAAACACTCACACAATCTGACATCAGTAAGATGACATACTTCCACCAAAAGGATGATAGAGAAAAAGACTCGCATAATCTGGCATAAACAAGATGACAGACCCACCACCAAAAGGATGATGGAGTGAATTCACACATCGACTACTACCACCAAAAGGATGATAAAGCAAACACTCGCATAATCTTGCATCAACAAGATGACAGACCCACCACCAAAAGGATGATGAAGCAAACTCACACCGATTACTACCACTAAAAGGATGATAGAGAAAACACTCGCGTAATTTGACATCAACAAGATGACAGACCCACCACCACGAGGATGACGTAGGAAACTCACACAGGCTACTCCCACTAAAAGGTTGATAGAGAAAAACACTCGCACAATCTGGCATCAACGAGATGACAGACCCACCACCAAAAGGATGACAGAGCGAACTCACACCGGCTACTACCACTAAAAGAATGATAGAGAAAAACACCTGCGCAATATGGCATCAACAAGATGACATAACCACCACAAAAAGGATGATGGGGCGAACTCACACTGGCTACTACCACCAAAAGGATGATAGAGCAATCCCTCACACAATCTCACATCAAAAAGATGACAGACCCACCAACAAAAGGATAATGAAGTTAACTCACACCGGCTACTTCCCCCAAAAGGATGATAGAGAAAACAGTCGCACAATTTGACATCAACAAGATTACAGACCCACCACCAAAAGGATGATGGAGAAAACTTACACCGGCTACTACCACCAAAAGGATGATAAAGCAATCCCTCACAGAATCTCACATCAAAAGGATGACAGACCCACCACCAAAAGGATGACGGAGCTAACTCACACCGGCTACTTCCCCCAAAAGGATGATAGAGAAAACAGTCGCACAATTTGACATCAACAAGATAGCAGACCCACCACCAAAATTATGATGCAGCAAACTCACACCGGCTACTACAACCAAAAGGATCATAGAGCAAACACTCGCACAATCAGACATCAATAAGATGACAGACCTACCACCAAAAGGATGATGGAGCAAACTCACACCGGCTACTTCCACCAAAAAGATAATAGGGCAAAACCCTCACACAATCTGGCATCAACGAGTTGACAGACCTACCATGAAAAGGATGACGTAGCAAACACACACCAGCTACTACCACCAAAAGGATGATAGAGAAAAAGACTCGCACAATCTGGCATTTACGAGATGACAGACCCACCACCAAAAGGATGACAGAGCGAACTCACACCGGCTACTACCACAAAAAGGATTATAGAGAAAAACACACGCACAATCTGACATCAGCAAGATGACAGACCCACCATTAAAAGGATGACGAAGCAAACTCACACTGGCTATTTCCACCAAAAGGATGATAGAGAAAAAGACTCGCATAATCTGGCATAAACAAGATGACAGACCCGCCACCAAAAGGATGATGGAGCGAATTCACACATCGACTACTACCACCTAAAGGATGATAAAGAAAACACTCGCATAATCTGGCATCAACTAGATGCAGACCCACCACGAAAAGGATGATGAAGCAAACTCACACCCGTTACTACCACTAAAAGGATGATAGAGCAAACACTCGCGCAATTTAACATCAACAAGATGACAGACCCACAACCAAAAGGATGACGGAGCAAACTCACAACGGCTACTCCCACTAAAACGATGATAGAGAAAAACACTCACACAATCTGGCATAAACAAGATGACATACCCACCACCAAAAGGATGATGGAGCAAACTCACACCGGCTGCTTCCACCAAAAGGATAATAGGGAAAAACCCTCAAACAGTTTGGCATAAATGAGTCGACAGACCTACCATCAAAAGGAGGATGGAGCAAACTCACACCAGCTACTACAACCCAAAAGGATGATAGAGAAAAAGACTTGCACAATCTGGCATCAACGAGATGACAGACCCACCACCAGAAGGATGACAGAGCGAACTCACACCGGCTACTACCACAAAAAGGATTATAGAGCAAAACACTCCCACAATCTGACATCAGCAAGATGCCAGACCCACCACTAAAAGGATGACGAAGCAAACTCACACCGGCTACTACCACCAAAACGATGATGGAGAAAAAGACTCGCATAATCTGGCATAAACAAGATGACAGACTCACCACCAAAAGGATGATGGAGCGAATTCACACATCGACTACTACCACCAAATGGATGATAAAGAAAACACTCGCATAATCTAGCATCAACTAGATGACAGACCCACCACCAAAAGGATGATGAAGCAAACTCACACCAGCTACTACCACCAAAAGGATGATAGAGAAAAAGACTCGCACAATCTGGCACCAACGCGATGACAGACCCACCACCAAAAGGATGACGGAGCGAACTCACACCGACTACTACACCAAAAAGGATTACAGAGCAAAACACTCGCACAATCTGACATCAGTAAGATGACATACCAACCACTAAAAGGATGACGAAGCAAAATCACACCGGCTACTACCACCAAAAGCATGATTGAGAAAAAGACTCGCATAATCTGGCATAAACAAGATGACAGACCCACCACCAAAAGGATGATGGAGTGAATTCACACATCGACTACTACCACCAAAAGGATGATAAAGCAAACACTCGCATAATCTGGCATTAACAAGATGACAGACCCACCACCAAAAGGATGATGAAGCAAACTCACACCAATTACTACCACTAAAAGGATGATAGAGAAAACACTCGCGTAATTTGACATCAACAAGATGACAGACCCACCACCACGAGGATGACGTAGGAAACTCACACAGGCTACTCCCACTAAAAGGTTGATAGAGAAAAACACTCGCACAATCTGGCATCAATGAGATGACAGACCCACCACCAAAAGGATGACAGAGCGAACTCACACCGGCTACTACCACAAAAAGGATGATAGAGCAATCCCTCACACAATCTCACATCAAAAAGATGACAGACCCACCACCAAAAGGATGATGAAGTTAACTCACACCGGCTACTTCCCCCAAAAGGATGATAGAGAAAACAGTCGCACAATTTGACATCAACAAGATGACAGACCCACCACCAAAAGGATGATGGAGCAAACTTACACCAACTACTACCACCAAAAGGATGATAGAGCAAACCCTCGCACAATCTGACATCAATAAGATGACAGACGCACCACCAAAAGGATGATGGAGCAAACTCACACCTGCTACTTCCACCAAAAGGATAATCAGGCAAAACCCTCGCACAATCTGGCATCAACGAGTTGACAGAGACCTACCACCAAAAGGATGACAGAGCAAACTCACACCAGCTACTACCACCAAAAGGATGATAGAGAAAAAGACTCACACAATCTGGCATCAACGAGATGACAGACCCCCCTGTTGGGGTGAGAGTTGTGATACCAAGCTATTGATTAACTTGCATCTTAAATTCTTAAATTCACAACTGGTCTTTAATTTATCCAAAGGAAAGGTCTAAAGAAAGAAAAACCCTTTTCGCGATGTAACAACAATGCTAAGAGATTCGGGGATCGGGTGTTGGTTATGCATAAGGTAGGTATTTCACATCCTAAACTTCTGTAGTACTCTACAGGAACCTTTTGTTTGCTTGCATGCTAAGTTTGTTAAATGTTTTCTATGGATTGGGATTGGGTAAAAGGTGTAGGTAAAGACCTAAAGATAGTTTCTAAGTTTGCTCACAAAGACATCGCGTCCTCTGCCTACGTATCCTTACTAGGATAGAATTAGAGCAATCGTAGTTCACCTCACTAGGGATGAAGAACACTTGATTATGACCAAGGTTCAAAGGGGAAATAACATAACAATGCTTGTATAGAGTTTAACAGAAACTCTATATATCTAAATTGAACACTCAAGAAAGGAGTAAGTAATCATTACTATGATTCTTACATAGAGTTTACAAACTCTATCCTAGGGTTCTAGTTGAAGAAACTCTCCTAGTAAAGGTGTGTTTTTTAGACTTAAGGCAAAGTCAAATAGCTTAAGGTTCAAGATGACTTCACAAAGTCAAGGGAATGGGTAATGAACTATCCATGACACAAGGGTCAATGGAGAGACTTTTCCTTTGGAAGGAGAGGAAGAGGCAACTTGGATGAGAACTAAAAAGTTCCATCACTTGGGGAAATAAACTTAACAAAGCAATAAACATATAAGCATGAAGAATAAGGAATATGATAACAACCAAGCAAGCATGCTTATCATAATAGGCAAGGATTAAATTAAAACAATTGGTTACAACCAAGAATGACATATCTTCACAAAGATAAACAACTTAAAGGATACATTTTGACAAATATGGAAACAAAAATCATGCAAATAAGTCACAACTTAAGATGATCATATTATAAGTCAAAGTACATCAAATGTGACAACATTATACCAAACAAAATCATGTATTGATAACAACCAAATACAAACATACATGCAAGAAATGTTACAACAGTTCAAACTCAATGTTTTAGGAGAAAGCAACATAAGCTCATGATAACAGTCAAAAGAAAATCAAACCCTAACATGTTAACTAACACATAGGAAATCAAATACCAATAAACCTTACAAGATAAGTCAAGCATGGTATAAAAGAAATTCAATCACGACACAAGGTAACAACCTAAAAACTGAACCAACTTACAAGTAGGCAAAAGGCATTGTAAATACAAACAATTTGAGGTTTTATTCCATTAAATGAAATTAGACATTAAAATGAACAATTTGCAAAAAGAACAGATTAAAAATAACAAAGCATGAGAAAGTTATGATTTATTGAAATTCATGAAGAACATATAAAAAAACATGTGATAAAAAAAGAAATGCCAAGGAAGGGAGTTGAACCCAGGCCCTCTTGGTTTACAAACCCAACACTAACCACCTGGCCACAACGCGCACATGTGAATTGGAATGGAAAGAAAGAAACAAATGATAAAACAAGGCAAATGAAAATAAAATAACCAAAAGAGTTGATCCACATGGATCGACCTCAGGTCAGGCAGGTAAAGGGGTATAAGGCGCGCAAGTTTCTACCACTGGGGTGGCTATACATCCAAGTATTTTGCCACCCCAAAAAAAGATAAACCTATCTATGATTGAAATCTGGGCCAAGAACAAGCCAACCAAACCAAATGCGTGAAGGATTCAAACTTGATCAAAACAACTCCAAATTTAACAAAATTTAATCCTAACATGATTATTTTTAAACAAGGATGATGATGGTAACAACCAATTTGTGAAATGATGCTCCTAATCACAAACACAAATGAAAATGCAATGAGATCAATTAAGTTGCATAATGGAAATCCAAGCAAGTTCTGAGCACAACCACATCAAACAGATATTACACACAAGTCATAAACATATTAACAGATAAATTGCACACTTAGGGCTCAGCCACAGATCATCACAATTGAAAATGGTTCATGGATTGCAAACATGGCATGAAAGAGAAGGCAAGCTGTCAAGGATGCAGATGGAAAGTGCTCAAATCATACATACATGGCCTATAATTTCTAAACATGCTATTGATGCTCTGAAGCTTACAACTTAATCAAGAATAGCTCAGGTAGTATGATGGCAACATATTGGTTAATGAATGAACTTTGTAAAATAGTGGACTTGTGCTTTCAAACAATAAGAACAAATGACCTCAAATCAAAAAACTAAGTTGTCAAAAAACTAAACAGACAACAGTTACAACATACATACATGTGGCTGGTCCAAAATGTGATATGAGGGGGAGCAAAGATGATTGGAAACAGCAGCCCAGCAGCAGGCCAAGGCAAAGGGGCCTGCTGTCCAAAAATTTCAAACAAAAGGCCAAACATGGATGAAAATCACACTTTGATCAAAAAAGAATAACAAATCTCATGGCATCTCAACCAAACTATTTAAAATGCAAAGAGAAACAAGATAGCAACATACAAAATGCCAAGGTCATAACCAAACAGAACTGTCATGGTACATGCTATGTGAAATTGAAAAAAATGCAACTTGAAAGCTAATGACAAGAAATAGGCACAAACAGGTTGAACAGATCTCACACACAAACTCAAAACATGTTATTAAGTGTTTCTAAACTTCAAGAATAATCACAAACCAAACAAAAGTGAAAGTGGTATGCTAGTGGCTCATTTAAGCATGAAAATGCATAATTGGAGACATGACATGATTGGAAAAGGTTTAGACAAAAAGAACACCACACACAAGTTTCAAACATGTCCATGAATGATTCTACAACTTAATATTTGATCAGAAGATGCACACAACAAAATTTGTTCACAAACTGCAATTGTAGCACATGTTAAGTAGGTTGTCAAGTAGAAGAGCTACAAATGGGAATGGCATTCAAAAATGGGGTCTGGTTCATACACATACAAGCCCTAGACATGTTATCTAAAGGTCCTAAGCTCATGAAATAATTCAAAACAACACAAACAGAAAGAGTGTAGGTGTGTGCAGCTGTGATTTGTGAAAGAAAAAGTTGTTGAATGCAAGATGATGAGGCAAACTAGAATGAGAGGTCAAAACCAGGTGGAATCAAGTCATGTAAGCATTTCACACATATCACAAATATGGAAATGAATGAGTTCATGTTCATACACCAACTAAAAAGTGCTTCAAACACAAAAGGGCCTGTTGTGTATGATTGTGGTTTTTCAAAACAGGTTGTTTGGCAGCAGAGGAAGATGCAAGCTAGCTTAGCCAGAAGTGAGTGGTCTCATGTCATGGAATAGCACATACACATCATAAACATAAAAACAAATGAAGTCATACTCAGAAATCAAACACATTGCAATCAAGACAGAAATTGGTATGGTTCATGACAACTTTGGTTTGAATGGAAGTTAAAAATGCATTTGAGAATGAAATGATAAACCAAGTGGAAACAAATCAAACAAACAATATACACACCTCACAATCATGAAAATGAATGAGATCATGCTTAAAGTTCAGGCACACTTCAAGTAGAAAAGAATCTGATATATTGATGCTTATGCAAAAACTGTCTTGAAACAAAACTTGATGATGCAGCAGGGTATTTTTCAAAATAAAGAGATTCATGCCAAAATAAAGACACACACACCACATACATGCTAAAGGATAACTTCATGCTCAAGTATCAGTTCAAATCAACACCAAACAGAATATGGCATATTGGTTGTAATTAAGGCATGTAAATGCAAGACTGTCAACATTCAAAAGCAGTAGGATATGTCATGGTAGTATGAGACAGTTAGGCATCACACACCAACTTAAAACATGTAGAATGATGATTCTAGCCTCATGGATCAAAGAAAAACAAGCTGAAACAGGAAATGGTCATGTTGTTGGCAATAAAGCTTTGAGAATGCAATGTGAAATTAGACAGCTATTTTGAAATACAGAACCAGTTTAATCATACAAGATGCAAATGATAAGGTGACAAACATCAACAACTTCATGACAAAAAAAATGAAACAACATACTATGGTATGAATCATGGTGAGCCTTAAGTTCAAAGTGTATTTGCAGCAGTTATGAACATTTGACAGCAAAAAAAATAATAAGCCTCACAGTTGGCCTTATTAACTAAATCTCATGCTTTTAACAATTTCAACAAGTTTCAAATGATACAAACAAAACCAAACCATAACAAATCAACAGTTTAAACACTTGAGATGAAACATCATGGTATGAAACAAAGTAAATGAGTGTGAAAAAGGCAGGCACATATCATTTTGGCACAAGAATCATGACAATGGTCTAGCAAATGAAACAAGTATCATAATTATAAAACAAAAAGCCAATCTAGATTCATACATGACCTAGGGGCAGGGGAACCTCATGAAATAGCTAACAAGCATCACAAATAAACAAGGGTTGATAAGTTTGTAGCAATTACAACAACATTTCATGTTTGAATCTCTAAAGCTACCTTGTAGACAAATCTCTCAAAACAAGTTGTAAACCAAATACAAAGTTCATTATTGGAAACATATCATCAACACCTCACTCATCAATAATGTACTTTAATAAAAGCAATATCATAGCCACAAAACATAAGCTCTTGACAAAGAGCCCTTATGGGACAACATAACTATGGTTTTCACAACAAGAACCTCAAAATTGCAAAGCATGACAATGTATGTATAATGAAGAGGTTGAGCATTACATACCTCTTGTAGACCTTCTTGAGCAAGCTAGAAAGCAAAGAAACCCAGCGATCTTGGCTTCCAAAGTGCATAAAAGTCAACATATAAAGGTATGAAGGTTGACTTTTAGATTGATGAGTTTTTTGATGAAAGTAATGGTGGGAGCAGTTTCAAATGGTCATTTTAAGGGTGTATAGATGGTCTTTGAAGTGTTTTTATGTTTGGAAAAAGAATTAGCATGAAAAGTGGAAAATGGTGATTTTGTGATTTTTGAGAACTCAAGCAATTTCAAGCAAGGATAGGAATGAGAGAGCTATGAGTTCGTATGTGTTCTTGATAGCTCTGGTGTGTTTTGTAACATAGAGAAAGGTCTCTATTTATAGGGAAAATGAGGGTGAGGGCAGCCTTGGTTTTTCCACATTTTGGAGGGAGATTTTGAATGAGATCTTGCCATGATCAAGGGGCAGCTCTATACATCAGTCTTTTGGGCATATGCTGATCAAAACATTAAGTGATATGGGAGGGATGAGATGACTGAAGTGAAGCTAGGAGGGGTAGGGGACTGCAGCTGCACCACTCTTTGAAAATAGTTTCTCTTTCATAGTCTTTTAAATGATTATTATATTGGCCACTTGCTCCAAGTTGCAAAAGCCTACCAATTCTTCATTTCTTCTGGTTTTTGCATCATCTAAGCTTCACATTATCAGAATAAAATATGATCCAATGGTTAAGGGTGGCCCAAGTTGTTGAAATTTGAATTTTGGAAAGAGTTGAAGTGGTGACTTAAAGTGTGGCAGCCCCAGCTTCCATGATCCATAACTTTCTGCTCACAAATGCTATTGAGGAGTTCTACCACATTTTAGAAAGCCCACAAGTAGCTCTAAAACTTTCATGTTTTTGAGATTTTCAAATTCTAGATGGAACTAGGTTGAAAAACCCCTCCAAGTTGCTAAAAAACTATACTTCAAAGGCCAAATCTATGCATTTTTTGATCATGGACCGACTTTTGTAGGACTTGTCAAGAGCTTTCCAATGAGCTTTGAACCACCTCAATTGAATGTGTGGTTGAGGAGTTATGGTCTTGCCCCTTTCAAAACCCTAATTCCCGATTTTTGCAATTACTTCCTAACCCTTGATCCAATGGTCTTGAAATTTTATGGGAAGGTGTAACATGACATAAGAAACATTTTTGAATCACATCTTGAAGTCAAATTCCTTATGGTTGAAGAGTTGACTTTTCGGTCAACCGTACGATCAATCGATGACTACCGAGTCGGCTGCTGATGATCCGGGTATTCTGAGGCCTTGAAACTCTTTGAATAGACTTTACTAAGCCATAGGACCTTCAAGGACCATGATCCCACCATTGGAACCCTTCTTAAATCAAAAGTCAAACTACAATTGACTTTTCCTAATCGAAAATCCTAATCGGGTATCCTGAACTTCACTGTTCTCAATTCCCGGGTGGCAACCTCAAATTGGATTCATACTTGACCCAGTGTAGTATCCTTGATCTTGTTCATACTTGACCCATCGAAGCCTCGATTTTTGTTGGTACAAAACCCTGATTCATCTGCATCTTGACAAAAATAAACTTGAAATAGGTTAAGGTTAGTTAATCAAATAAATAAGATCTAAAATGATGATGAGGATCTAAGGGGTCAAAATTTGGGGTGCAACACCACCACCAAAAGGATGACGGAGCAAACTCACATCGGCTACTACCACCAAAAGGATGATATAGAAAAAGACTCGCACAATCTAGCATCAACGAGATGACAGACTCACCACCAAAAGGATAACAGAACGAACTCACACCGGCTACTAACACAAAAAGGATTATAGAGCAAAAAACTCGCACAATCTGACATCAGCAAGATGATAGACCCAACACCAAAAGGATGACAAAGGAAACTGACACCGGCTAATACCACCAAAAGGATGATAGAGCAAAAGACTCGCACAATCTGGCATCAACAAGATGGCAGATCCACCACCAAAAGGATGATGGAGCGAATTCACACCGGCTACTACCACCAAAAGGATGAAAGAGAAAACAGTCGCACAATCTGACATTAATAAGATGACAGACCCACCACCAAAAGGATGAGGGAGCAAACTCACACCGGCTACTTCCCCCAAAAGGATGATAGAGAAAACAGTTGCGCAATCTGACATCAACATGATGACAGACCCACCACCAAAAGGATGATGGAGCAAACTCACACCGACTACTATCACCAAAAGGATGATAGAGAAAACACTCGCACAATCTGACATCAACAAGATGACAGACCCACCACCAAAAGGATGATGGAGCAAACTAACACTGGCTACTTCCACCAAAAGGATGATAGAGAAAAAACACTCGCACAATTTGACATTGACAAGATGACAGACCCACCACCAAAACAATGAAGGAGCAAACTCACACCGGCTACTTCTGCCAAAAGGATAATAGGGCAAAACCCTCGCACAATCTGGCATTAACGAGTTGATAGACCCACCACCAAAAGGATGATGGAGCGAATTCACACATCGACTACTAACACCAAAAATATGATAAAGCAAAGACTCACATAATCTGACATCAACAAGATGAAAGACCAACCACCAAATGGAAGATGAAGCGAACTCACACCGGTTACTACCCCGAAAAGGATGATACAACAAACACCCGCGCAATATGGCATCAACAAGATGACAGACCCCCCACCAAAAGGATGATGGAGTGAACTCACACTAGCTACTACCACCAAAAGGATGATAGACCAAAAACTCGCATAATCTGGCATCAATAAGAAGACAAGCCCACCACCAAAAGGATGATGGAGTGAACTCACACCAGCTACTACCACCAAAAGGATGATAGAGCAAACACTCGCATAATCTGGCATCAATAAGATGACAGACCCACTACCAAAAGGATGATGAAGCTAACTCACACCGGTTACTACCACCAAAACGATGATAGAGCAAACACTCGCGCAATTTGACATCAACAAGATGACAGACCCACCACCAAAGGGATGACGGTGCAAACTCACACCGGTTACTCCCACTAAAAGGATGATAGAGAAAAACACTTTCACAAACTGGCATCAACGACATGACAAACGCACCACCAAAAGGATGACAGAGCAAACTCACACCGGCTACTACCACTATAAGGGTGATAGAGAAAAACACCCCCGCAATATGGCATCAATAAGATGACAGACCCATTACAAAAAGGATGATGGGGCGAACTCACACCGGCTACTACCCCCAAAAGGATGATAGAGCAATCCCTTACACAATCTTGCATCAAAAAGATGACAGACCCACCACCAAAAGGATGATGGAGCTATGTCACACCGGCTACTTCCCCCAAAAGAATGATAGAGAATACAGTCGCACAATCTGACATCAACAAGATGACAGACCCACCACCAAAAGGATGATTGAGAAAACTCACACCGGCTAGTACCACCAAAAGGATGATAGAGAAAACACTCTCACAATCTGACATCAAAAAGATGACAGACCCAACACCAAAAGGATGATGGAGGAATCTCACACCGGCTACTACCACCAAAAGGATGATAGGGAAAAACCCTCGCACAATCTGGAATCAACGAGTTGGCAGACCCACAAACAAAAGGATAACGGAGTGAACTCACACCGGCTACTACCACCAAAACGATGATAGAGAAAAAGACTCGCACAATCTGGCATCAACGAGATGACAGACCCACCACCGAAAGGATGACGGAGCAAACTCACACCAGCTACTACCACAAAAAGGATTATAGAGCAAAACACTAACACAATCTGGCATCAACGAGATGACAAACCCACCACCAAAAGAATAACAGAGCAAACTCACACCGGCTACTACCACTAAAAGGATGATAGAGAAAAACACCCGCGCAATATGGCATCAACAAGATGACAAACCCACTACAAAAAGGATGATGGGGCGAACTCATACCGGCTACTACCCCCAAAAGGATGATAGAGCAATCCCTCACACAATCTCACATCAAAAAGATGACAGACCCACCACCAAAATGATGACGGAGCTAACTCACACCGGCTACTTCCCCCAAAAGGATGATAGAGAAAACAGTCGCACAATCTGACATCAACAAGATGACAGACCCACCACCAAAAGGATGATTGAGAAAACTCACACTGGCTACTACCACCAAAAGGATGATAGAGAAAACACTCTCACAATCTGACATCAAAAAGATGACATACCCACCATCAAAAGGATGATGGAGGAAACTCACACTGGCTACTTCCACCAAAAGGATGATAGGGAAAAACCCTTGCACAATCTGGAATCAACGAAGATTTGTCTCCATCAGAGTACCGTGTACTTGTGCAGTTGGAAAATTCCAGGGTTTGTTGGTATTCAACCGTCTTTTACCTTGATTGTTTGTGAGCTGTTCGCTTCTCACCCAGTCAGGTCCAAGCCATTTGAATAGGGGCAGCTGTTGCATCCCAAAATTTGCCTAACATTTCTTCACCTAGCTTATGTTTCATTTCATTCACATTAGCATTATCATTTGCATTTCATTGACATGTATGTAGGAGATCAAGAGGTATGATTACCAATCAAGAGCTACAAAAGACTTTGAAGCCAGCTAAGAAGGTTATTCAGATGTTCAAGGGTTGATATCCTTGTTAGAGGAGTTAAAGGATCCTCAGAGAGAGTGATTGAAGCCAAGTGTGTAGGTCTCCTAACTTGAAAGTTGTGGGAAGCCATCAGATGATTCTGAGGTCATGGAGATGGACTTGAGGTCTTGATAGAGCTCATGAGAAGTTTTGAAGATCACTTTGAGGCCTAGACAGGTCATTGTGCAAGATTAAGAAGACTCAGCCATGATTGATGCAGTTAGGGTTTGACTGGGTCAACCCTAAGTCAATTGATGATTTGAAGGAAGTTGAGACTTAATTCAAGAGCCATGTGACCATGGATTGATACATTGAGATGTTCTAAGGATGATTCCAAGGTTAAATCATCATGATTGAAGAGTTTGAGAAGTTTCAAGCTAGGGTTTCTAAGACTTGACAGTGTAAAATCCCCTAGTTTGACCCCTGTCTTCAAGGCAATGTAGCTCCAAGATAGGATCTTCATCTCATCTTGACCATAACATGATTGTTGTAGGGCATGATCTTAGCTTTAATTTGAGTACTAGAAGTCCTTGATAGGGTTTATAGAACTCAAGTTAGGAGCCAGACAAGTTACAAGTCATCTAAGGCATGTGAATTTGGAGCTTGAAAGTTACCCAACTTGCATGAAACGTTTGCCCAAGAAGGATGATTCCTATGAACTTTTGGTCAACATGAATGTTGTTCCTTATTCTCTTAGCTTTCTAGAGAGTACTAGAAGTCCTTAATAGGATTTGTAGAACTCAAGTTATGGCTTTGACAAGTCAAGGGTATTTTGGGAAGTTTTAATTATGGGTCATTTTTGGTTATAGGTCATTTTCACCAACTTAGACATCTCAAATGAAATTTTTTTCAACTTGAAAGTTGCTCAAAATGGGGTTTTAACCTTGAACATACATCAAGGAGGCATTGAAATGGCTCAAGGAGAGACTTGGTTCAAGAAATTATGAAAAAGGAAGAATTAAAATGAATTAAAGGCCAAAAATTCATAATTAATGATATGTGTGCAAATGAAGCAAAATAATATCATTTTTTGAATGGAAAATGAATTTTGGAAACATTGGCAATGTTATATTTTTTATTTGAGTTCAATATCATTCCCTTTTTCTTTTTTTCTTCATGATGAAGTAACATATCAAACATGAGCCATTGGATGGAAACAAGGAATGAATCACCACCATTCAGATTCAATATCTCATGAGGAGTGCAAAGCAAGCATTTTGAAGCCAAAACAGAGTGCATATCATGAATGGTGTGGAGGAGATTTTGAGGAGAATTTGAAAATCCAATTTCTCATTCTGAAGCTTTGAGAAGGTTCTAGATGATCCCAATGAGTTCTATATAAGGTGTTGAGTGTGTTCAGCCATTTTTTTGGAAGAGTTTGAAGCTGGTAGCAGAAGGTGAGTTTGCAAATTCAGAGTTGCAAGAGAGAATCGATTTCTAAGTTCCAGGCCAAATCAAGGGAAATTGAAGGTTGCATTGGCTTTAGAAGGAGTTTTGGAGTGTATCTGCATCATCTTGAAGGTTGAAGTGATCAAGAACCTCTTCTGTTACACCTCTGAACTCAGGTTGGTAACTTTTATCCGTATGCATAATTTAGGAGGAGATAGATAGAAATTCATAGGTGGTTAGGATCTTGATGATGTGTAGTTGGATTCTAGAACAAGAATTGGTGAATTAGAGACAAGTTAGGATGAGGACCAATTTTTGTTGAGGCTGAATTCTAGAGATTCTTGGATTGATAATCAAGATTGTATAGTGTAAGATGATCACCATGAGATGAGGATTATTTTTGTGCATTTAATTGAAGTTATGATCAGATTCAAGATTGAGGTATATTTGGAAAGAGCTATCGGGTTTGAAAATCCATAGAGAGTTAGATGATTCTAAGGTTAGATTCGTGATCAGCATTAAAAACTGGACAAGATGATGTATGGTTATGTGATTTTTGATGACCTGTGGAAGATGACTCACCAGAGAAGATGGTGGCTCCACTGCTCAGGCCACCGTCTGGTTTCCCTTTAGTCTGAACGTTTAAATGGGGAAGATGAACTGTGAGCGTTGGATCTTATCTCAGACTTGACCAAGTAACCCAAACACACGACCACGATAGAGTTTGAAAAGTCTGACTTTGACCCCTTTGATACGCACCGTTTCATTAATTGAAAGCAATGGGCTTAGTGACTGATTGATATTCACATTCCCACTTTGGCCCAACCCAACGAAATGAACTGATTATAATTGCTATTTGCAACGCATCTTTTGTTAATTTCTTTTGATTTTCTTTTATTTTCTTCATTTCATATTAGTTTGATAATAATTCATTAAAAATAGGAAAATAGGCCAATTAATTCCAGGTTTTTCCCCCTAATTCATGATTGAATCTAGAATTTTATAGAATAAAAATATTAGGAAAACCATGCATTTTTATTTTATGGGAATGTTTTACATTTTATTTGATAATAAAATTACCATGGTTGATACCCCTGTTTGATGAATTTAGTTTGATCATTTGGTGATGACTTTTTGCTTGAGATTTTGTTTGTGATTAGCTTAGACATCTATGCTCCCATAGTATTTTTCTCACATTTTTGTGATGAAATTAGGTGTTGTTTTTAGGTTGAAACCTTAGGTGCTCCCTTTTGGGGTTTAAGTTTAGTACCTTGTAGTGTAGAATTTATTTCTAGGTCTTATTTGAGGATTTGATCTCTGGAATTAACATGGTAGAGTCATGATTAACATAGGTTCCTATAGTTATTTTTTTAGGATTTTATAATTGATTTTAGTATTTTAGTTAGAATTAACTTTAATACTAGGTTTTAGGTGATCCTAACTTGCTAACTCAACTAGAATGACTTCATTAGTTCCCTTAGACTAGGGTTTTGCTTCTCTTGCTTTTGGGTGATGATGAAGACTTGTGTGGGCTACTATGGAATGCATGGTGGGGCTTGGACTTGAAGATTGCTCTCCCTTTGGGGTAGTTTGTTTAGGGTTAAGGATTAGGGTTTTTAGGGAGATCTCTTAGACTAGATTTTCTTCCTTCATGAAACATGGAAGGTGTTGATCACTTCCATTCCTCCCTATGATGTAAGGTCCCCTTGTGAATGCCTCATCCCTCCTTTGGTAGGATGTGTGGCTCTTCACAAGTTGGTAGAACCTTTGAGGGTTCCTTTCTTTGATGGTGGAGTGCTTAGAGGTGACCTTTGGTCTTCACTTTGCTGCTCCCTATCCCACCTTGCTCTTGTTAGATGAATCTTTCTCCCTTGCTAGAGGATGGAGTTCCTTGCTAGAAGATTGAAGATGCTAGAGGTTGCCTTTCCCCTTTGTTTGAAGACTGCCATTGAAGCTGAAGCTTGAAGAAGGTGAAGAACAAGTTGATACTTGTGTTTGATACATTGAAAGCTTGAAGAAGCAAGTGGATACTTGCTATTGAGGATGAAAGCCTGAAGGTGGAGTCTCCCATGAAGATTGAAGCTTGAAGATGGAGTACCCTTCATTCCCTTGAAGATAAAAGACTTGAAGAACAGTTACAGACTGAGGACTGAACTACTGTCAGAGGATTGCTTTGCTGTGAAGCTGTGGAAGCTGTTGACTTTGCTTTCCTGTCTGTTTTTCTTTCTGTGCAAGTATTGATGTGATTTGTGTGATTTTCTTGATGCATTAGAATAAGTTCATGTTTAGATAGTTGTAAGCTAGGAGCATGATTGCATTAGAGGTTGAGTTGTTCCCTCTGCTTGTATTTTTACTGTATGGCTTTGCTTGCGGGTATTCGGTAGAGCTCTGCTCCCTTGCCTATGTGGTTTGTGATTTGCTTGATGGAATGTTATTTTTTTCTTCATGATTGCAGTTATTCATATCTGGCTTGAAGTCGAGACGAGCTTGTGGAGGCTGATGCCCCACACACATTTCCTCCCTCATTTGCATTGCATGCATTTTACAGTCGTTTAATGTTTACTGTTTAAGCTGATGCTTTATCTGTTTCTGTTTATCATTGACATGATCCCCTAGGAATCTCACTTCCTTTGACAAGGAAGTGATGATTAGAACTTTAGGTTGAAACCTATGCATGATAACTTCTAGGAGTTCCCTGTTTCAAACCTCAACCATAGGATGAATCCATGGCATGACAACATTAGGACTTGATAGTCTCCCCTTAGTTGAGCCCTCTCTCTTCTCATCTTAAAACAACAGTAAAAAACGTAATAAAGGCAAGTTAGTATAAGCGCGTTACGAGCCTTAAGCTACTTGGGTAATGATGATTGAGCAGCCTCCTCTCAATCATTTAGAATGTTTAGTATACGTCCTTTGGACGATATGCGACGCATTCGTTCCCAGGTCATAGTCTCTAGTGTTGTACGAACTACAAACGACATAAAAAATAGTTCTTCCGTAAAAGACAGAAAACAAACTTCAAACCTTTTTGCCCCGTGGGCCCATAATTCAAAGGAAGCTTTTCTGAAGAAAAGAGTGTCGTTAACTCCCAGTTCTACCACAAACGGTAACGCCTAAGTCTCCAAAGGTCGAGCTGCGTACACCAAACTGCTGGAACTGTTTGTTAACCCTACTCGAAAAAACAGATGAATCTGAATCCCCGTAATCCGTATTATCCCGAACTATGTAAGCTCTTATCTCTCATATCTGTTGAGAGTATGTAGGCACAATACTGACGTATTGGCGAGCTACCTTCCCCCGTAACCCGTAGTTAGTCGAACTACGTTGACTCTGATTTCTCATTCTCTGATGAGAATACGTAGGCATAAAGTGCGACGCTTTGCCGAGTCATTTTCTTTTCTTTTCAGACCAGCCTTGATAGGTAGATAGTTAAACCAACCCGTCAGATAAACACAGCAAGCGTGGATCCCATCGAGTACGATGGACGTGAGGGGTGCTAATACCTTCCCCTTGCGTAACCGACTCCCGAACCCAGACAATGGTTGCGATGACCTTGTCTTATGCCTTTTTCATCAGGTTTTTCCGATCGTTTCCTTTCCCGTTCTGAGGGATAAATAACGAAAGGTGGCGACTCTTCTGTTTTGCCGGCACCTTATTTTCGCGGAAGCGATAACTGGCGACTCTACTGGGGACTCTGATCTTCATTTTCCTAGGGATCCAACATCCCTGATGCGAGTCAATATGGGGATCCAACGTCCCCTGCGAGAGTCAATCCTAGCGCTTGTGTGTTTACTTGTTGGGTTGTTTTTATTTATCGCATTTTATGTCCCGCACTTTATTTTTAGCATGATATGATTATTTGTACTGTTGTGGGAGGGGCATTCTGATGAGTGAGAAGCCAGACCCAGGCTTGAGAGCTACATAGTATTATAGTGGGTTAGTGGAGGACGTGTTTGCTTTGCTTGCATCTGTTCCCATGTAATCCACACTCAGACAAGGGTTTCTTTGATGGCTTCCTATAGGTCCTTTGGACTCGAGGGGTTGTTGGATCTGAGGATTGTCGACTCTGGGAACCGATCATTTGGAATTCAGCTAAGTGAGGCCGCTTCAAGAGATGATGATGCTACAACTCCTGGGTATCGTATCATCATTTCTTGAAAGTCTGTGACGATGATGACCGCATAGGATGCCGAACCTTTTCCGTGATTAGATCCATACCTGTGAGCAGGGTCAGGTTTGTTGCAGGAAACCTTAACCCCCAGACTACCTGGTTTTCTTGATAGTGAATCAGTTTTGTTGGTATCAGAGGTTCTCATCATCAGATATGTGTGTTCTTGACAGAGCAGATTTATGGTCTGGTATTAGGGGTTTATTCTCATCAGAGATATGGTTGTTCTTGACAGAGCAGTGTTGTGGTTTTGTTGATACAGAGCCTTCATCTCCTCAACAACACAGTCATCTTGATCTCCTGATGCATGATTGCACTTTGCATTGTTTGCATCTTCATTTGCATGTCATTAACGTGTGTCTGTGTTGCAGGTGCATATTGCTCCCCTGGTTCTAGTGATCTTGATCCTCACGGCAGATATGACATCTCTGAAGAAGACTGTGGCTTACAAGCTACCAACACCTGACATCCGAGAGTTACGAACTTTGATTTCTTTGGATGACAAGACAGTGATGGAGAGTTTCAGAAAGTGTTATGGGAGACTTCTGGGTATTGTGTATAAGCTTCCTACGTACGAGTTGAATGGCCTCTATGCTCTTCTGCAGTTTTACGATCCACAGCTCAGATGCTTCGTGTTCCCAGACTATGTCCTAGCTCCGACCCTGGAGGAGTACTCTGACCTGTTGGGGGTGCCTTTGATGAATCAAAGGCCTTATTACCGTGTTGAGGGTGAACCCAAATTGAGTAAGATGACTGACGCTCTTCATATAGATGAGTCTGAATTAGAAGGGATGGTATCCAGGAAGATTGGAGTTCATGGTTTCCTTTCGCATTTCCTGATGGAAAAAGCCCGAAAGTTTGCCGAGAAGGGTCGCTGGGATGTATTCAATGCCTTCTTAGCCCTTTGCATTTATGGGATCATGCTATTCCCAAGTCATCCGGACTTCATAAGCATGGATGCTTGCCACATATTTGCCTCCGGGAATCCAGTACCAACTTTCCTCGGAGACGTCTACCATTCAGTTCACAGCAAGAATGAAAACAGAAAGGGGAAGAACGTGGCATGTTTTGCTCCTTTACTATATAAGTGGTTTGCTAGCCATCTTCCTAAGTCGGGGTCGTTCATTGATTCTGCTGAGTCTTCGCCCTGGTCTACGCGTCTGATGGGTTTGACTACTGACAATATCATCTGGTTTGATAGAGATCTATTGGGCAAAGATATTGTGTATAGCTGCTGTGGCTTTCCGAACGTCCCCTTGGTCGGAAGGAATGGATGTATCTACTACAATTCATTTCTGCTGATGCGATAATTTGGGTATGCACTACGAGGTCCTCCTGAAGAGGAAGAGATACGGGAATCTCTGTATCTCACGAGGTTGCTTGAAGGCGACACTTTGATCAAGGTACAGAATGCTTGGAGCAAAATTTACCGAAAGGGGAAAGTCTTGCTAGGAAAAAGCAACAATAAGGCCTTTGATCCGTATGTGACTTGGGTTCGAGAAAGAGCCGCCCACTTTCTAATGCCGTTTCCTGCTGTGGAACCATTGTATCCTCCTGTGTATAAAGAGCCTACCACAGTTGATATTAAGAAATTCAACCAGGTACTCCAAGAGAAGGAAGAGCTATGAAAGGCCAACGAAGAGTTGGAGAAAGAGATCGCTCAACTTCGGAAAGAGAAAAGTGAATCTGTTTATACCTGCAAGAAGCAGACTGAGATGATCAACCATCTAGGCTCCAACCTGACCAAAGAAACTGATGCTAGGGAACGTCTGGGGTTGGACCTGAAGTCAGTACACGGTGTGTTGACGACCAAGAAACAGGATCTAGACAGAGTGTACCGGAAGTTAACCCAATACGAGAGGGTCTGGAGCAGCACCCTAGCCAAATACAAAGAGCGGGAAGAAAAGCTGAAGCAGCAAGTAGTCGAGCTAGAAGCTCAGATTAGGGTGAAAGACGAGAAGGTAGAGGCTGAAGCCTCACTGCGACGAGACGTCCAGTATAGATTGGCTGAGGCCAAGACGAATTTGCAAGATTTTCAACTCCGGGCTGATGCTAAAAGGAGTAGAGTCGAGAACCATTTTGAAGAAGGTGTTTCCACGAGCATTGCCGAGAACCTCCCAGAGTCCATTAGGCAGAGGGACCTGCTGATCCAGGGTTTGCTTACCCAGCCAGATCATCCCGCTACAAAGAAGTTGTTAGAAGATTGTCATGCCCGTGGCCGCACCTGATCTTTTTGTACTTTCTTTATACATTTTATGCATTGATATGCTGATCACCGCCAGGTCTGTTGGTTGGGGTCATGCCTTATTAGATGAATATATGAGGATTTCTTTTCCATGATTGGATGATAGACTTTATTTGTCTCGGAAACTAGGATCTAGGGGATCTCCCCAAGGCACAGACACACGTTTGCATTTGCATGAAGCATTTTCATGACGAGCACCTTGTCGTTTTTCTAACCCTTTGTGTATGCAGGTTGTTCCAGGATTGATCGAAGACCGATCCACCGCTATCCGACCAAGGCGAATCAAGCTAGAGCAATGGAACAAGTGCAAACTGACGCCCAGGAACTCCGAGAGAGGATGGACCGCTTCATGGAGCTCATGCAAGTGGTTGCCAACGGCCAAGACCAGCTCAGAACATTGGTCCAGCCTCTGATCTCAAGGGTTGACAGCAACGGTGTGCTTCATGGTGGGAACGTTCCAGTCCCCCCACCTGTTGAAACTCCTCAGGGTGGCATCCCAGTGACCGGGGGGAATGGAAGTGGTAACAGCAATGTGATCACTAACATCGGGCTCAATGGTAATACGACTGGCTTCGGTAATGGAAACTTTGAAGCTAATGGTAACACTAGACTAGGCAACGGCAACACAGGTGCTGGAAATCTGTATGGGCCTCAGCCATGGCTAGAAGATCGTCAAGAAGATTTATTCTCACAGAGGAGTGCTGAAGGAGAACTGATTGCTGAAGCACGTCTGAGGTTTAAGGCACTCGAGGACAAAATGAGGAATTTCGAGAACCAGAACACTATGGGTGTCGACATGACTAAATTGGGATTGATTTCTGATTTCAAGGTGCCTCCTAAATTCAAGGTACCCGACTTTGAGAAATACAAGGGCACCACCTGCCCTCGTGTCCGCCTAAGGTCATACTACCGGAAGATGTCCGCTCACTCTGAAGACGAGAAGTTGCTGATGCACTTCTTTCAGGATAGCTTGTCCGGGCCATCCTTGGAATGGTACATGGGTTTGGAACCCACCAGTGTGTGCACATTGAAGGAACTGGCTGATGCCTTTGTACACCATTATCAGTATAACAGCGACTTGGCTCCGAACCGGGTTCAACTACAGAACTTGTCACAGAGGAACAACGAGGGGTTCAAAGAATACGCCAAGCGATGGCGTGAATTAGCAGCTAGAGTTCAGCCGCCGATGGTGGAACGAGAGCTTGTTGAGATGTTTGTAGCCACTCTCCCGGGGGTCTATTACGAGAAATTGGTCAGCGGTATGTCAGGGAGTTTCTCAGATCTCATCATTACTGGCGAGCACGTTGAAAATGAGATCAAATTGGAAAAAATTCAAGGTGGTGACCTATCCTCAGCTGGAGGAGGAAAGAAACCATACAATAACAAAAGGCGTGAAGGAGAGACGAGCACCGTGTCTAACGCTCGAAGGAAGGGTAAGGGCCAGTGCCAGTAGGTGGCTAGCATAACCATCCCTACTACCCAACAACCCCAGCCGCAGCAGCAGCAGCCAAATCAGCAAGGATACATAAGGTATCAGAACATGGCACCTCTGTCAAGTCGTCACCTTGAGACACCGCCCATGTCTTATGCTCAGCTATTACAAACTCTGCTTCAGTTACAGCTAGTCCAGAAAAGAACCCTGGCTCCCTTGACAGGGGCACCTCCGCAGGGTTATGATGCGAATGCAACGTGTGATTTTTACTCAGGGGCACCCGGCCACATGATAGAAAACTGCAAAGCCTTCAAGCACAAGGTGGAAGATATGGTAGATGCTAAGATCATCAATTTCTCAGATAATGTGCCGAATGTCACAAAGAACCCTATGCCGAATCATAGGGATGTGGGGTGAATGCCATTATTGAAGAAGAAGACTTAGATTCATTGACTGATGTCAAGGAGCTGAAGACACCGCTTAGCTTCGTTAAAGCCAAGCTGATAAAGAGAGGCTTCTTTCCGGGCTGTGGAGAACTGTGTATGGGCTGTGCGACTCGTCCTGATGGATGTGAACAGTTGATAGAGGGGATTCAAAGTCTGATGACTGAAGCAATCTTGCAGTTTAGCCGAAGGGTCGGATGTGGATCTGGAGAGGTAATGCTGAAGCAGGATGATGAGGTTGCCACCATCACCATCCCTCGCCAGACGATAACAATTTTTGCACCCAGGCCGCCCATAATTACCATCACAAAGGCTGGGCCGATATCTTTTGAAAGCACCAACGTTGTCCCATGGCACTATGGGGCAGACGTCTACTGTAACGGACAGAAGTTGGAACTGGAACCCTCTGGGCAGTCTGTGGATAACCTAGTGGGAATTGGCGGAATCACGCATAGCGGAAGAGTATTTGCTCCACCTAAGATTGTGGTTGACAAAGCAGATAAAGTTGAGGAAACTGATAAGGGAAAGAGTAAAGTCGTTGAGGAAACCCCTCGTAGGGTAGAGAAGGACTTACTTGTAAAGGACGCTGAAGAGTTCATGAGGTTGATCAAGAAGAGTGATTACAAGATCATGGATCACCTCCATCAAACACCCTCGAAAATTTCCATCCTGAATTTGTTGTTGTGTTCGGAGTCACATCGCAACGCGCTGTTAAAGGTTTTGAATGCCACGTATGTACCGCAGGAAATCTCGGTCAACCAGTTGGAAGGGGTAGTAGCCCACGTGAATGCTAGAAACGGGTTAGGGTTCACTGACCTGGAGCTGACGCCGAAGGGAAGAAACCACAATAGCGCCCTGCACATCTCGATAGAGTGTAGGGGAACAGTTATGTCACATGTGTTGGTGGACACCGGGTCATCGCTCAATGTTCTTCCAAAGAAGGCATTGATGAAGTTAGATACTCGCGGATTGATTTGCACACCCAGTGATCTTGTTGTGAAGGCTTTCGATGGAACCAAGCGCCATGTCTTTGGAGAGGTAACTCGGCCAATCCAAGTTGGGCCGGAAACTTTCGACGCAGTCTTCTACATCATGGACATCATGCCAGCCTACAGTTGTCTCCTAGGCCGGCCATGGATCCATTCTGCTGGTGCTGTGACCTCCACGTTTCACCAGAAACTTAAGTATACTGTTGGAGGTAGCATTATAACTGTCTGTGGCGAGGAAGACATAATGGTGAGCCATTTGTCGTCCTTCAAATATGTTGAGATGGATGGGGAGATCCACGAAACCCTATGTCAGGCATTCGAAGCTGTTAAGGTCAAAGATGTGACTCCAGTAATGATTGAGAAACCAGAGATGACTCTCTCTTCCTTCAAGGAAGCCCGGGCCGTTGTTCAAGCCGGATCTACCCCAGGATGGGGGCAGGTTCTAGAAATACCTAACAAACAGGACAAGTTTGGGTTAGGATACTCTCCTACGGCTGAAGCCTCCTCTTCTCACAATGCGTCGCGAGGTAAAGGGCTGATCCAGTTTACCAGTGGCGGGGTGATATTTGAAAGTCTCAACGCAGTGTCTGAAGACGGCGAAGACAGCGATTGTGACCTGGATTCCTGGATCCAGCCAAGTAAACCAGGCCAGAGCCTCACCAACTGGTCCATCAAGGATACCATCCAAGTGACAGGCAGAGAGTAATGATTTACTTTCTCCAATTATTGTACAACCCTATGTCCTACCTGAGGCATAGTGGTTTATTGTCAGGGCCTTGTTTGGTTATGTACATGCATTTTACCAATAAATTAAAAGGTGTTTTTCTTTGCATTCAAATGTTGTGATCTCTGTTGTTCCTGTTTTATATTTGTTTTGAAAAACAATAAAATGGCAATAGGGTTTGTGCTAACCTGCATATCCTTGTTTTAAGCTTAACCCTTGTTATTGCAGGATCCACATCGTAGATGACATCGACTCTGGACCTTCTACGACTCACTTCGACTTCAATTGCCCGATCTATCAAGCCGAAGAAGAGATTGATGAAGACGAAGACCTTCCCGAAGAGTTGGCCCGCTTGTTGAAACAAGGAGAGAAAGTTATTCTGCCTCACGAGGAAGAGATTGAGATTGTGAATCTGGGTTCTGAAGAGCTGGTCAGGAACGTCAGGATAGGGGCTGCATTGCAGAGTGATGTCAAGCAGAGATTGGTCGAGATGCTGAGAGAGTATAGTGACGTCTTTGCTTGGTCATACAAAGATATGCCCGGACTTGATACTGACATCGTGGTCCATCACTTGCCGCTGCGAGAAGAATGTCCTCCCGTTAAGCAGAAGCTTAGGAGGACACGACCAGATATGGCCGTTAAGATCAAAGAAGAAGTGCAAAAGCAGCTTGATGCTGGCTTCTTAGCAGTCACGACTTACCCTCTGTGGGTCGCCAACATAGTGCCTGTACCAAAGAAGGACGGTAAGGTGCGAATGTGCGTCGATTATCGGGATTTGAACAGGGCGAGCCCTAAAGATGATTTCCCGCTCCCTCATATCGATGTGTTGGTCGACAATACAGCCCAGTTCTCCGTATTTTCGTTCATGGATGGCTTCTCCGGCTACAATCAGATCAAGATGGCACCGGAGGACATGGAGAAAACCACATTTATTACACCTTGGGGAACATTTTGCTACAAGGTAATGCCTTTCGGTCTGAAGAACGAAGGGGCCACTTACCAACGAGCAATGGTTACTTTGTTTCATGACATAATTCACTATGAGATTGAAGTCTATGTCGATGACATGATTGCAAAGTCCCAAACGGAGGAGGGGCATCTGGTCAATTTGCTGAAGCTTTTTGAGAGGCTTAGGAAGTTCAGGTTGAGGCTAAATCCTAACAAGTGTACTTTCGGAGTACGGTCGGGAAAACTACTGGGGTTTATCGTGCGTGAAAGAGGCATCGAGGTTGATCCTGCGAAGATAAAAGCAATACAAGAAATGCCAGCGCCAAAGACTGAAAAAGAAGTTCGTGGTTTCCTGGGGAGAATAAACTACATAGCAAGGTTTATTTCTCAGCTCACGGCCACGTGTGAACCGATGTTCAAACTGCTAAAGAAAGATCAGGCGATTATCTGGAACGAGGATTGCTAGAAGGCATTTGATAAGATAAAACAGTATCTGCAGGAACCTCCGATCTTGATACCCCCAGTGGTCGGAAGACCCTTAATCATGTACTTGACAGTTCTTGAGAATAGTATGGGGTGTGTTCTTGGTCAGCACGACGAGATGGGCAGAAAGGAGCATGCCATTTATTATTTGAGCAAAAAGTTCACAGATTGTGAATCTCTCTACTCAATGCTAGAGAAGACGTGTTATGCACTCACCTGGGCTGCCAAACATTTACGACAGTACATGCTCAACCACAACCATGCTAATTTCGAAGATGGATCCGATCAAGTACGTCTTTGAGAAACAAGCGATGTCGGGCAGGATTGCCAGATGGCAAATGGTGTTGACGGAATATGACATTCAGTACGTTTCCCAGAAGGCCATCAAGGGAAGCGTATTCTCTGAATACCTTGCCGAACAGCCAATCGAGGATTATCAGCCGATGAAATTTGAATTCCCTGATGAGGATATCATGTTTCTCAAAGTGAAAGATTGTGATGAATCGTTGCCCGACGAGGGTCCAGATAAGAAATCCCAGTGGAAATTGATATTTGACGGGGCGGTTAATTCGTACGGAAGTGGCATTGGGGCAATCATCACGACCCCCCATGGATCCCACATCCCGTTCACTGCAAGACTGACGTTTCCGGTCACCAATAACGAAGCTGAGTATGAAGCATGCATCATGGGTCTAGAAGAAGCAATTGATTTGAGAATAAAAAACCTAGATGTATATGGTGACTCGGCACTTGTGATCAACCAGATTAAAGAGGAGTGGGAGACTCGTCAATCGAATTTGGTGCCGTACATGAATTATGCCAGAAGGCCGCTTCCGTTCTTTGATCGAGTGGAACTCCATCATGTGCCCAGAGCTGAAAATCAGATGGCTGATGCCTTAGCCACGTTGGCTTCAATGTATAAAGTCAATTTTTGGAATGAAGCTCCAAGAATTGTCCTTTCTCGTCTTGATAGACCTGCATTCATCTTTGCGATCGAGGAAGCCTCCGATGGCAAGCCATGGTTCCATGATATCCAGACCTCCCTTATTACTAAGGAGTATCCGGCGGGAGCGTCAACCCAGGATAAGAAGACTCTGAGGAGGCTGTCTGGAAATTTTTATCTCAATCCTGATGGAGTTTTGTATAAAAGAAATCACGATCTCGTGCTACTCAAATGTGTAGATGAGAAAGAAGCAAGTATGCTCATGGAAGAAGTCCATGAAGGCAAATTTGGTACGCATGCCGGCGGGCATGCTATGACAAGAAAGATCCTGAGAGCAGGATACTACTGGCCGACGATGGAATCAGATTGCTTTAAATTCGCGAAGAGATGTCATAAATGCCAGATTTATGCTGATAAAATTCATGTGCCGCCGTGCCCGTTGAATGTCATGTCCTCCCCGTGGCCATTCTCCATGTGGGGCATCGACATGATAGGCAAGATCGAGCCCACTGCATCTAACGGTCACCACTTCATTTTAGTAGCCATCGACTACTTCACCAAGTGGGTGGAGGCAGCCTCATATGCTAACGTGACCAAGCAGATGGTGGCTAAATTCATAAAGAGGGACATCATCTGTCGTTACGGAATTCCTGAGCGGATCATTACTGATAATGGTTCGAATCTGAATAAAAAGATGATGAAGGAGCTGTGCCAAAGTTTCAAGATTGAACACCACAACTCATCTCCTTACCGGCCGAAGATGAATGGCGCCGTTGAAGCGGCCAATAAAAACATTAAGAAGATTGTACAGAAGATGGTTGTGACCTATAAGGATTGGCACGAGATGTTTCCATTTGCACTGCACGGTTATCATACGACAGTACATACATCAACCGGGGCAACTCCTTTCTCACTGGTGTACGGTATGGAAGTTGTCCTACCGTTAGAAGTTGAGATTCCTTCTTTACGAGTTTTGGTTGACGTGAAACTCGATGAGGCAGAATGGATTAAGAACCGACTAAACCAACTCAGCTTGATGGACGAGAAGAGGTTAGCATCGATTGCATATGGTCATCTGTACCAAAGCCGAATGAAGAAAGCTTATGACAAGAAGGTGCGTCCTAGAAGCTTTCAGACGGGTGATCTCGTCCTGAAGAAGATTCTTCCTCCACACTCCGATCACCGGGGCAAGTGGACTCCCAATTATGAAGGGCTGTACGTCGTCAGCAAGGTCTTCTCGGGAGGAGCCTTGTTGTTATCCACAATGGATGGCGAAGATTTTGCATCCCCGGTGAACGCGGGCGCAGTTAAAAAATACTTTGCTTAAAAATGACCCGCTAGAAAGAAAAAGAATATCTAGGCAGAAATGGGGCATCCCAGCGAACCATAAATAAGGAAAAAGGTTCGGGAAAAAATTAGGGATATAAATGAAAAATGTACACCCGCAAAGTCGAAAACCTGGAAGGGCGACTTTGGTAAAAAAGGGTATCCCGGTGAATCGAAAACCCGAAAGGGCGATTCAGGCAAAAGTTAGGGATTTGAAAAAGCAAATGACTGCGTTCCACGTATGGAGTTTCATTGTTTAGCGGTTTGGAAGACCTGAGGGCCGTTTATCTGAATCAATCTCTTCTGAGGCTGAAGCATCGGAGAAGTATCTAAGTCGAGTGGGTCATAGAGGGATCAACTCATGGTGTTCGTCTACGCCATATTGCTGACATCTGCGTATATACTGATGTATATTTATGTTTTTATATTTGCGCAGCTTCCTCATTCCAGGAGTTTGCGTCTGTTGTAAAACATTTTTTCCTATTCAGGGGTTCGTTATCAATAAAATGAATACTATTCAGCAATTCTGTTTGTTTGTTTAGCATTTATCTGTTTTGTTTGCGAAAAAGAACGCCGATGTTTTTGATAAAATGCGCATACATAAACTTACTGGCGTAGGCCACTGATTGTTGAAACAATGAATTACTTGAACATCGTCACAAGATGATAACCTTGATAGGTCCCTTTGAGAAGGGTATCTTGTCTGTTTGTTTATGTTGTTGCAGGTATGGCATATTCCAGGCAGTACGCCGTATGCGTCCCCAAGCAGGATGATTCCTTCTACCCCAGCGAGTTTAACAGCATCTCCCTACGGAGCCGGAACATGGGATGGTGAGCATTGATATGTCTCCCCAAGCAGAGGAGAGTCTCCCCAATCAGATGCATCCTGAAGGATCATCATGTCCCCAGCTGAGTTAGGCGCTGAAGCGTGTATTCATCCCCAGCACTGGGTCAATGTGCAGTTTTCTCGTAGAAGACTACTCGCAAGTATGCGGCTTTCGATAGTTCAAGACTGAAGTCTCCAGCGAAGTTGAAATCCCCCACAGAGTTATATTCTCCCCAGCAAGCAGGATGATTCCTTCTTCCCCAGCCGAGTTGGAAAATCCCCAAGAGAGCCGAGTCCTTGGAAGCCGTGCGGGCCATGATTGGTTTTCCCCAGTAGAATGTTGAATAGCTGATGCTGTATTTCCCCATCGGAGTCGTTATCTCCAGGGAAGTTTTTCCGCGAAGGCCTTGTAGTTTATTTCTGCGATTGACATCGTTTTCCTCAGCAGTTGTGGTTCGTATACCTGGTTGAGCGGGTTCAGGTTCTTGTAGAACTATGTTCCCCTGTAGCAGTCGACTGAAGTTTGTTTCCCCAGGGGGAGTCCAATTGAGATTGGTGTGACATCTTCTCCTCGGCAGGATGAGTCCTTCCTCCACTAGAGTGGTTCTTTCTCCTTGACAGGAGGCTTTTCCCTTCAGCATTTATTTTGCTGATGGGGTCGTAGCATTTTGCATGATTGCATAGCATTTACCCTAAAAATGCGTAGCATTTCCACCGTGTGGAGCATTACGCCATTGACGATCATATGCATATGAAACATGAGATAGGTCATTACGATTCTTGTTTTGCAGGTGTTCCTCCACAAAATGGTTTGCTCAAGATGATTCTTGAATTCCCCAGCGAAGTTGTTTGCTTAAGATGATTCTTAAAATCCCCAGTGAAGTCGCAAGAGTTGGTTGCTCAAGTTGATGCTTAGAGTCCCCGACAGAGTGTTTGCTCAGGATGATTCCTGAAATCTCCAGCAGAGTTATTGGTCCAGGATGATTCCTGAAGTCCCCGGTGGAGTTATTCGTCCAAGATGATTCTTGAAGTCCTCAGCAGAAAGATGATTCACCCAGGATGATTTCTGGATCCCCGGAGCAGAGTTACTTGATAGTTCTCCAGAATCCCCAGCGGAGAGGTGTCATCCCCCAGCAGGTTTCTGAATAGCAAAGTTGAAATTTCCTTGAAGACTTGACGATTGAAGTCTGGCAACAGTGTCAAAACCCCGGACTTGTTGATGAAGTTTAACTGCAAGGTCAAAGATGTTCTCCTAGCTGACGCAGAGTGCCTGACGGTAAAAGATTGTGTATCCTTATTAACCCATGAATGATTACGAATCCCATTTCAAGACTTACTGATAAAGTCCAACCGCGATGTCGAAGAAGTTATCTCTGCTGACGCGGAGTGCCTGATGGCAATGGTTTAGGTATCCCTATTGGATCATGATTGACCGAGGAGTCTATTCCCAACTTACTGATGAAGTCCGGCTGACACCCAAGAATCTCTTTAAATGCTCGATGGCATAATTAACTTTATTGTTAAAAAGTTCCTAATGACCTAATGAGTCCCGAGGAATGCTTCTGCCGCAGGGTCGCAGAATGCCTGATGGCCATACCAGCTATGTATCACCGGTTACTGAGTGACCAGTGATCCCTTGATGACTTGAGGAAGAAGCTGCAGCGAAATATGATAATCATCGCGACGGAGATTTGAGGGTAGCCATTCACCAGTTCTCGAATAACCGGTGATCCCTTATTGACTTACTGATGAAGTCCGACGAAGATATTGTCGAAGTTCCTAGCGACATGATGAGTCCCTAGGCGACAATAAGGAATTCTTCTGCTATGACGCAGAATGCCCGACGGCATGATCAACCATCCATTACCAGTTACCGTGTAACTGATGACCCCTTGATGACTTGAGGACGAAGATCTACAACAAAATCAAATGATTATCCTGACGGAGATTTGAGATTTGACCCTTCACCAATTACCGTGTGACCAATTCCCCAGCGAGTTGCCGCGCAACTATCATGTTCAGTTTTGAAGATGTTCCTACCAATCGGAGTGCCGTTTACAAATCATCAGTTACTGTGTAACCGGTGATCCCTTGATGATTTGAGGACGCAATGATATCAGATAAATCAGAGAATCATCCTGACGGAGGTTCAGATCAGTATTTCTCCAGCTAGTTGTCGTGCAGCTATTGTTTCAGTTTCCGAAGATTTGTCTCCATCAGAGTACCGTGTACTTGTGCAGTTGGCAAATTTCAGGGTTTATTGGTATTCAACCGTCTTTTACCTTGATTGTTTGAGAGCCGTTCACTTCTCACCCAGTCAGGTCCAAGCCGTTTGAATAGGGGCAGCTGTTGCACCCCAAAATTTGCCCAACATTTCTTCACCTAGCTTATGTTTCATTTCATTCACATTAGCATTATCCTTTGCATTTCATTGACATGTACGCAGGAGATCAAGAGGTGTGATTACCAATCAAGAGCTACATAAGACTTTGAAGCCAGCTAAGAAGGTTATTCAGATGTTCAAGGGTTGATATCCTTGTCAGAGAAGTTAAAGGATCCTCAGAGAGAGTGATTGAAGCCAAGTGTGTAGGTCTCCTAACTTGAGAGTTGTGGGAAGCCATCAGATGATTCTGAGGTCATGGAGATGGACTTGATGTCTTGAGAGAGCTCATAAGAAGTTTTTAAGATCACTTTGAGTCCTAGACAGGTCATTGTGCAAGATTAAGAAGACTCAGCCATGATTGATGCAGCTAGGGTTTGACTGGGTCAACCCTAAGTCAACTGATGGTTTGAAGGAAGTTGAGACTTAATTCAAGAGCCATGTTACCATGGATTGATACATTGATATGTTATAAGGATGATTCCAAGGTTAACTCATCATGATTGAAGAGTTTGAGAAGTTTCAAGCTAGGGTTTCTAAGACTTGACAGTGTAAAATCCCCTAGTTTGACCCCTGTCTTCAAGGCAATGTAGCTCAAGATAGGATCTTCATCTCATCTTGACCCCAACATGATTGTTGTAGGGCATGATCTTAGCTTTAATTTGAGTACTAGAAGTCCTTGATAGGGTTTATAGAACTCAAGTTAGGAGCCAGACAAGTTACAAGTCATCTAAGGCATGTGAATTTGGAGCTTGAAAGTTACCCAACTTGCATGAAACGTTTGCCTAAGAAGGATGATTCCTATGAACTTTTGGTCAACATGAATGTTGTTCCTTATTCTATTATCTTTCTAGAGAGTACTAGAAGTCCATGATAGGATATTTAGAACTCAAGTTATGGCTTTGACAAGTCAAGGGTATTTTGGGAAGTTTTGATTATGGGTCATTTTTGGTTATAGGTCATTTTCACCAACATAGACATCTCAAATGAAATTTTGTTCAACTTGAAAGTTACTCAAAATGGGGTTTTAACATTGACCATATATCAAGGAGGCATTGAAATGGCTCAAGGAGAGACTTGGTTCAAGAAATTGTGAAAAGGGAAGAATTAAAATGAATTAAAGGCCAAAAATTCACAATTAATGATATGTGTGCAAATGAAGCAAAATAATATCATTTTTTTAATGGAAAATGCATTTTGGAAACATTGGCAATGTTATATTTTTTATTTGAGTTCAATATCATGCCCTTTTTCTTTGTTTCTTCATGATGAAGTAACATATCAAACATGAGCCATTGGATGGAAACAAGAATGAATCACCACCATTCAGATTCAATATCTCATGTGGAGTGCAAAGCAAGCATTTTGAAGCCAAAAAAGAGTGCATATCGTGACTGGTGTGGAGGAGATTTTGAGGAGAATTTGAAAATCCAATTTCTCATTCTGAAGCTTTGAGAAGGTTCTAGATGATCCCAATGAGTTCTATATAAGGTGTTGAGTGTGTTCAGCCATTTTTTTGGAAGAGTTTGAAGCTGGTAGCAGAAGGTGAGTTTGCAAATTCAGAGTTGCAAGAGAGAATCGAGTTCTGAGTTCCAGGCCAAATCAAGGGAAATTGAAGGTTGCATTGGCTTTAGAAGGAGTTTTGGAGTGTATCTGCATCATCTTGAAGGTTGAAGTGATCAAGAACCTCTTCTGTTACACCTCTGAACTCAAGTTGGTAACTTTTATCCGTATGCATAATTTAGGAGGAGATAGATAGAAATTCATAGGTGGTTAGGATCTTGATGATGTGTAGTTGGATTCTAGAACAAGAATTGGTGAATTAGAGACAAGTTAGGATGATGACCAATTTTTGTTGAGGCTGAATTCTAGAGATTCTTGGATTGATAATCAAGATTGTATAGTGTAAGATGATCACCATGAGATGAGGATTATTTCTGTGCATTTAATTGAAGTTCCGATGAGATTCAAGATTGAGGTATATTTGGAAAGAGCTATCGGGTTTGAAAATCCATAGAGAGTTAGATGATTCTAAGGTTAGATTCGTGATCAGCATTAAAAACTGAACAAGATGATGTATGGTTATGTGATTTTTGATGACCTGTGGAAGATGACTCACGGGAGAAGACGGTGGCTCCACTGCTCAGGCCACCGTCTGGTTTCCCTCTAGTCTGAATGTTTAAATGGGGAAGATGAACTGTGAGCGTTGGATCTTATCTCAGACTTGACCAAGTAACCCAAACACACGGCCACGATTGAGTTTGAAAACTATGACTTTGACCCCTTTGATACACACCGTTTCATTAATTGAAAGCAATGGGCTTAGTGACTGATTGATATTCACACTCCCACTTTGGCCCAACCCAGCGCAATGAACTGATTATAATTGCTATTTGCAACACATCTTTTGTTAATTTCTTTTGATTTTCTTTTATTTTCTTCATTTCATATTAGTTTGATAATAATTCATTAAAAATAGGAAAATAGGTCAATTAATTCCAGGTTTTTTCCCCCTAATTCATGATTGCATCTAGAATTTTATAGAATAAAAATATTAGGAAAACCATGTATTTTTATTTTATGGGAATTTTTTACATTTTATTTGATAATAAAATTACCATGGTTGATACCCCTGTTTGATGAATTTAGTTTGATCATTTGGTGATGACTTTTTGCTTGAGATTTTGTTTGTGATTAGCTTAGACATCTATGCTCCCATAGTATTTTTCTCACATTTTTGTGATGAAATTAGGTGTTGTTTTTAGGTTAAAACCTTAGGTGCTCCCTTTTAGGGTTTAAGTTTAGTACCTTGTAGTGTAGAATTTATTTCTAGGTCTTATTTGAGGATTTGATCTCTGGAATTAACATGGTAGAGTCATGATTGACATAGGTTCCCATATTTATTTTTTTAGGATTTTATAATTGATTTTAGTATTTTAGTTAGAATTAACTTCAATACTAGGTTTTAAGTGATCCTAACATGCTAACTCAACTAGAATGACTTCATTAGTTCCCTTAGACTAGGGATTTGCTTCTCTTGCTTTTGGGTGATGATGAAGACTTGTGTGGGCTGCTGTGGAATGCATGGTGGGGCTTGGACTTGAAGATTTCTCTCCCTTTGGGGTAGTTTGTTTAGGGTTAAGGATTAGGGTTTTTAGGGAGATCTCTTAGACTAGATTTTCTTCCTTCATGAAACATGGAAGGTGTTGATCACTTCCATTCCTCCCTATGATGTAAGGTCCCCTTGTGAATGCCTCATCCCTCCTTTGGTAGGATGTGTGACTCTTCACAAGTTGGTAGAACCTTTGAGGGTTCCTTTCTTTGATGGTGGAGTGCTTAGAGGTGACCTTTGGTCTTCACTTTGCTGCTCCCTATCCCACCTTTCTCTTGTTAGATGAATCTTTCTCCCTTGCTAGAGGATGGAGTTCCTTGCTAGAAGATTGAAGATTCTAGAGGTTGCCTTTCCCCTTTGTTTGAAGACTGCCATTGAAGCTGAAGCTTGAACAAGGTGAAGAACAAGTTGATACTTGTGTTTGATACATTGAAAGCTTGAAGAAGCAAGTGGATACTTGCTATTGAGGATGAAATCCTGAAGGTGGAGTCTCCCATGAAGATTGAAGCTTGAAGATGGAGTACCCTTCATTCCCTTGAAGATAAAAGACTTGAAGAACAGTTACAGACTGAGGACTGAACTGCTGTCAGAGGATTGCTTTGCTGTGAAGCTGTGGAAGCTGTTGACTTTGCTTTCCTGTCTGTTTTTCTTTCTGTGCAAGTATTGATGTGATTTGTGTGATTTGCTTGATGCATTAGAATAAGTTCAAGTTTATATAGTTGTAAGCTAGGAGCATGATTTCATTAGAGGTTGAGTTGTTCCCTCTGCTTGTATTTTTACTGTATGGCTTTGCTTGCGGGTATTCGGTAGAGCTCTGCTCCCTTGCCTATGTGGTTTGTGATTTGCTTGATGGCATGTTATTTTTTTTCTTCATGATTGCAGTTATTCATATCTGGCTTGAGGTCGAGACGAGCTTGTGGAGGTTGATGCCCCACACACATTTCCTCCCTCACTTGCATTGCATGCATTTTACAGTCATTTACTATTTACTGTTTAAGCTGATGCTTTATCTGTTTCTGTTTATCATTGACATGATCCCCTAGGAATCTCACTTCCTTTGACAAGGAAGTGATGATTAGAACTTTAGGTTGAAACTTATGCATGATAACTTCTAGGAGTTCCCTGTTTCAAACCTCAACCATAGGATGAATCCATGGCATGACAACATTAGGACTTAATAGTCTCCCCTTAGTTGAGCCCTCTCTCCTCTCATCTTGAAACAACAGTAAAAAACGTAATAAAGGCAAGTTAGTATAAGCGCGTTACGAGCCTTAAGCTACTTGGGTAATGATGATTGAGCAGCCTCCTCTCAATCGTTTAGAATGTTTAGTATACGTCCTTTGGACGATATGCGACGCATTCGTTCCCAGGTCATAGTCTCTAGTGTTGTACGAACTACAGACGACATAAAAAATAGTTCTTCCGTAAAAGACAGAAAACAAACTTCAAACCTTTTTGCCCCGTGGGCCCATAATTCAAAGGAAGCTTTTCTGAAGAAAAGAGTGTCGTTAACTCCCAGTTCTACCACAAACGGTAACGCCTAAGTCTCCAAAGGTCGAGCTGCGTACACCAAGCTGCTGGAACTGTTTGTTAACCCTACTCGAAAAAACAGATGAATTTGAATCCCCGTAATCCGTATTATCCCGAACTACGTAAGCTCTGATCTCTCATATCTGTTGAGAGTACGTAGGCACAATACTGACGTATTGGCGAGCTACCTTCCCTCATAACCCGTAGTTAGTCGAACTACATTCACTCTGATTTCTCATTCTCTGATGAGAATACGTAGGCATAAAGTGCGACGCTTTGCCGAGTCATTTTCTTTTCTTTTCAGACCAGACTTGATAGGTAGATAGTTAAACCAACCCGTCAGATAAACACAACAAGCTTGGATCCCATCGAGTACGATGGACGTGAGGGGTGCTAATACCTTCCCCTTGCGTAACCGACTCCCGTTCTGAGAGATAAATAACGAAAGGTGGCGACTCTTCTATTTTGCCGGCACCTTATTTTCACGGAAGCGACACCCACCACCAAAAGGATGATGGAACGCACTAACTCCAGTTACTACCACCAATAGGATGTTAGAGCAAACCTTCGCACAATCTGACATCAACAAGATGACAGACCCACACTAAAAATATGACAGGGCGAACTCACTTAGGCTACTACCACCAAAAGGATGATAGAGAAATCCCTCACGCAATCTGACATAAAAAGATGATGGAGCAAACTCACACCGGCTACTTCCACCAAAAGGATGATAGGGAAAAACCCTCGCACAATCTAGTATCAACGAGTTGACAGACCCACAACTAAAAGGATGACGGAACAAACTCACACAAGCTACTACCACTAGAAGGATGATAGAGAAAAAGACTCGCACAATCTGGCATCAACGAGATGACAGACCCACCACCAAAAGGATGACGGAGCAAACTGACACCGGATACTACCACAAAAAGGATTATAGAGCAAAACACTAACACAATCTGGCATGAACGAGATGACAGACTCATCACCAAGAGGATAACAGAGCGAACTCACACCGGCTACTACCACAAAAAGGATGATAAAGAAAATGACTCGCACAATCTGGCATCAACAAGATGACAGACCCACCACCAAAAGGATCATGGAGCAAATTCACACCGGCTACTGCCACCAAAAGGATGATAGAGCAAACAGTCACACGATCTAACATCAATAAGATGACAGACCCACCACCAAAAGGATGAGGGAGCAAACTCACACCGGCTACTTCCCCAAAAAGGATCATAGAGAAAACAGTCGCACAATCTGACATCAATAAGATGACAGAGCCACCACCAAAAGGATGATGGAGCAAACTCACACCGGCTACTATCACCAAAAGGATGATAGAGCAAACAATCGCATAATCTGACATCAACAAGATGACAGACCCACCACAAAAAATGATGACGGAGCAAACTCACGCCGGCTACTACCACTAAAAGGATGATAGAAAAAAACACTCGCACAATCTGGCATAAACAAGATGACAGACCCACCACCAAAAGGATGATGGAGCGGAATCACACATCGACTACTACCACCAAAAGGATGATAAAGCAAACACTCGCATAATTTGGCATCAACAAGATGACAGAACAACCACCAAAAGGATGATGAAGCGAACTCACACCGGTTACTACCACGAAAAGGATGATACAACAAACACTCGCGCAATATGGCATCAACAAGATGACAGACCCCCCGCCAAAAGGATGATGGAATGAACTTACACAAGCTACTACCACCAAAAGGATGATAGAGCAAACACTCGCATAATCTGGCATCAACAAGATGACAGGCCCACCACCAAAAGGATGATGGAGTGAACATCACACCGGCTACTTCCACCAAAAGAATGATAGAGCAAACACTCGCATAATCTGGCATCAAAAAGATGACAGACCCACCACAAAAGGATGATGAAGCAAACTCACACCGGTTACTACCACCAAAAGGATGATAGAGCAAACACTCGCGCAATTTGACATCAACAAGATGACAGACCCACCACAAAAAGGATGACAAGCAAAACGACACCGGATACTCCCACTAAAAGGAAGATAGAGAAAAACACTCGCACAATCTGGCATCAACGAGATGACAGACCCATCACCAAAAGGATGACAGAGCGAACTCACACCGGCTACTTCCACTAAAAGGATGATTGAGCATAACACTCGAACAATCTGACATCAACAAGATGAAAGACCCACCACCAAAAGAATCAGGGAGCAAACACACAACGGCTACTACCACCAAAAGAATGATAGAGTAAACACTTGCACAATCTTACATCAACAAGATGACATACCCACCACCAAAAGGATGATGAAGCGAACTCACACCGGCTACTACCACCAAATGGATGATAGAGCAAACACTTGTGCAATATGGCATCAATAAGATGACAGACCCACCACCAAAAGGATGATGGAGCAAACTCACACCTGCTACTACCCTAAATGGATTATAGAGCAAACACTCGCGCAATATGACATCAACTAGATGACAGACCGACCACCAAAAGGATGATGGAATGAACTCACACCGGCTATTACCACCAAAAGGATGATAGAGTAAAACACTTGCCCAATCTAACATCAACAAGATGACAAACCCACCACCAAAAAGGATGATGGAACGAACCAACTCCAGCTACTACCACCAATAGGATGATAGAGAAAACCTTCGCACAATCTGACATCAACAAGATAACAGACCCGCACTAAAAAGATGACGGGGCGAACTCACTTAGGCTACTACCACCAAAAGGATGATAGAGCAATCCCTCACACAATCTGACATAAAAAGGATGACAGGCCCACCACCAAAAGGATGATGGAGCAAACTCACACTGGCTACTTCCACCAAAAGGATGATAGGGAAAAAGCCTCACACAATCTAGCATCAACGAGTTGACAGACCCACAACCAAAAGGATGACGGAGCAAACTCACACCGGCTACTACCACCAGAAGGATGATAGAGAAAATGACTCACACAATCTGGCATCAACGAGATGATAGACCCACCACCAAAAGGATGATGGAGCAAACTCACACCGGCTACTACCACAAAAAGGATTATAGGGCAAAACACTAGCACAATCTGGCATCACTGAGATGACAGACTCACCACCAAAAGGATAACAGAGTGAACTCACACCGACTACTACCACAAAAAGGATGATATAGAAAATGACTCGCACAATCTGGCATCAAGAAGATGGCAGACCCACCACCAAAAGGATCATGGAGCAAATTCACACCGGCTACTGCCACCAAAAGGATGATAGAGCAAACAGTCGCACAACCTAACATCAATAAGATGACAGACCCACCACCAAAAGGATGAGGGAGCAAACTCACACCGGCTACTTCCCCCAAAAGGATGCTAGAGAAAACAAGATGACAGACCGGCTACTACCAAAAGAATCATGGAGCATAACACCGGCTACAAGATGATAGAGCATAACACTCGAATAATGTGACATCAAAAAGATGAAAGACCCACCACCAAAAGAATCATGGAGCAAACTCACAACGGCTACTACCACCAAACGAATGATAGAGCAAACACTTGCACAATCTTACATCAACAAGATGACAGACCCACCACCAAAAGGATGATGAAGCGAACTCACACCGGCTACTACCCCCAAATGGATGATAGAGCAAAAACTCGCACAATATGACATCAATAAGATGACAGACCCACCACCAAAAGGATGATGGAGAAAACTCACACCGGCTACTACCACCAAAAGGATGATAGAGCAAAACCCTCGCATAATATGACATCAACTAGATGACAGATCGACCACCAAAAGGATGATGGAACGAACTCACACGGGCTACAACCACCAAAAGGATGATCGAGCAAAACACTCGCCCAATCTGGCATCAACAAGATGGCAGATACACCACCAAAAGGATGATGGAACAAACTAACTCCAACTACTACCACCAATATGATGATAGAGCAAACCTTCGCACAATCTGACATCAACAAGATGACAGACCCACACTAAAAAGATGACGGGGCGAACTCACACAGGCTACTACCACCAAAAGGATGATAGAGCAATCCCTCACACAATCTGACATAAAAAGGATGACATACCCACCACCAAAAGGATGATGGAGCAAACTCACACCGGCTACTTCAACCAAAAGGATGATAGGGAAAAAGCCTCGCATAATCTAGCATCAACGAGTTGACAGACCCACAACCATAAGGATAACGGAGCAAACTCACACCGGCTACTACCACCAGAAGGATGATAGAGAAAAAGACTCGCACAATCTGGCATCAACGAGATGATAGACCCACCACCTAAAGGATGACGGAGCAAACTCACACCGGCTACTACCACAAAAAGGATTATAGGGAAAAACACTAACACAATCTGGCATCAACGAGATGACAGACTCACCACCAATAGGATAACAAAGCGAACTCACACCGGCTACTACCACAAAAAGGATGATAGAGAAAATGACTCGCACAATCTGGCATCAACAAGATGGTAGACCCACCACCAAAAGGATCATGGAGCAAATTCACACCGGCTACTGCCACCAAAAGGATGATAGAGCAAACAGTTGCACAATCTAACATCAATAAGATGACAGACCCACCACCAAAAGGATGAGGGAGCAAACTCACAGCGGCTACTTCCCCCAAAAGGATGATAGAGAAAACAGTCGCACAATCTGACATCAATAAGATGACAGACTGTCGCTTGCGCGAAAATAAGGTGTCGGCACAACAGAAGAGTCGCCACCTTTCGTTATTTATCCCTTAGAGCGGGAAAGGAAACGATCGAAAAAACCTAACGAAAAAGGGTAAGACAAGGTCGTCGCAACCATTGTCTGGGTTCGGGAGTCGGTTACGCAAGGGGAAGGTATTAGCACCCCTCACGTTCGTCGTACTCGACGGGATCCACGCTTGTTGTGATTACTGGACGGGTTGGTGTACCTATCTACCTATCAAGGCTGGCTTAAAACAGAAAAGAAAATGACTCGGCAAAGCGTCGCGCTTTATGCCTACGTATTCTCATCAGAGAACGAGAAATCAGAGTCAACGTAGTTCGACCTACGACGGGTTATGGGGGAAGGTAGCTCGCCAATACATCAGTATTGTGCCTACGTACTCTCAACAGGTATGAGAGATCAGAGCTCACGTAGTTCGGGACACTACGGTTTGTTTCCTGTCTTTTACGAAAGAAGTGTTTTTTATTGTGTTTGCAATTTCAATCGCACTAGAGACTATGACCTGAGAGTGAATGCGTCGCATGTCACCCAAAGGGTACCATACTAAACATCCAGACTGTGGAAAAGAAACTCTCCCACAATCCTTTCTCAGATAGCTTAAGGCTCGTAATGTACGAAAGAAATCATTCATGATTACTGTATCTTAAACTGTTTTGAGATGAGAAGAGAACAGGCCCAACTAGGAGGGAGACTATCAAGTCCTACTGTTTTCATGCCAAGGATTCATCCTGTGGTTGAGGTTTGAATAGGGAACTCTTAGAAGTTGTCATGCATAGGTTTCAACCTAAAGTTCTATCATCAATTCCTTATCAAAGGAAATGAGAGTCCTAAGGGATCATGTCAATGATACACCAAAACAGACAAAGCATCAGCTTAACAGTAAAATGCATGCAATGCAAGTGAGGGGGAATTGTGTGTGGGGCTTCAGCCTCCACAAGCTCATCTCAACCTCAAGCCAGAATGGATAACAGTAATCATACTGAAAGATAAAACAACATGCTATCAAGCAATATACAATAAACTGCAATCATACAGAAGAAATGAAATAAAGTGCCATCAGGCAAACAAACCACATGGGCAAGGGAGCTGGGCTCTATCGAATACCCGCAAGCAAAGCCACACAGTAACAATACAAGCAGAGGGAGAAACTCAACCTCTAGTGCAATCATGCTCCTGGATTCTACCTAGTCTAGATATGAACTTATTCTAATGCATCAAGCAAGTCAAACAAAACACATCAATACAGAAAAGAAAAGGATGAGGAGGCAACTCCTCTCTCAACTTCAAGCTTCAGCTCTTCCAACAGCAACTCAGTCTTCAGACTTCCATCACTCTTGACAAATACCAATTTGCTTTCCCAGGTTTCAACCCTTCAACATAAGTTTCAACTTATCTTCTCCTTTAAGCTTCAGCTTCTTGATCAGTTCCACCTTCAGGCTTCACCTAATCTTCAGGGGTCTTCAAGTATCAACTTGCTCTTGTTGCTCTTCAAGCTCCAGCTGGAATGGTAATACTCAAGGATTCATCCTCTTCAATGAAGTCTTCATCTTCAAACTCTAGCTCAACATCTCTCAAGATACTCAAACCAGAGGAAATCCCTTACTGGATAAGCTGGGGATATTGAACTGCTTATTGACCACCAAAGGTGACCTATAAGGATTCAACATCAAAGGAATGTGTAATACCCCAAATTTTACCCTTATATTTAGCCAGTCATTTCGCATATCATCTCATATGTACATTGCTAACCGCTAACCAGTTATGGAGGTTTTTGTTTTGCAGATTTGGTTCCAGGGGTATTTTGGTCATTTTACACAACTTCTGCTAATTCCTTGAAGACGGGTTGTTATTAAGTTCTGAGGCGTTTGATACACTATTTTAGAGGCGTTTACTTATCCCCAGTTCTGATTGTATCAAGGTGCCAATTTGATGTGGTCGGTATTAAAACTTGTTAAGCACAACTGGATTTAAGATACATTCCATCGCTCATGGTTTATTTCCAAAGCACTTCCGTTCTGTTATTAAGGCACAGTCATAATTGGGTATTGTTGGTTTGTGGCTCTCGGTGTTTGGTCAGAGGAATTTAATTACGATTAGTTTTGTTGTTGAGGCTGAAGTTGTCGTGATTACGGTGCACATACGTATTTGGTTACGAAATGGTTGGTTAACATCTAAAAGGGATTTTAATCAGATGATGAGATTAGGATTATAAATGAGACAAGTCCACAAATAAGAATATCACTTAGGAGTGTTTATGTTTTATGCCTATGTTAATGAATTAGATACTTGTGGATTTATTCACAAATATTTATATTTTTAACTAAGAATAAAATATAAATGAGTTCAAATTTTGGGAATTTTATTTCATAAAAGAATCTCATCATACAAGAAATAAAGAATACTTCACATTTCAGAAATAATGTTACAAGGAATTACATTGATCCTTAAGGTATCTATCCTAAATCCTAAGAACATCTAAGTGTCTTCATGCTGTCTTTAAGCTTCGCCGCAAATCTCGATTAACCTGCACATCAAAGCAAAACAAGCAATATAGAAAAAAGGTTAGAAGATGCTTTTGACACTCTCAGAACGATGTCATCATCGAGTGCCGGGAGTGGCACAACCGAAGCTGCGACCTACCCCCGTTACCAATCCGCGCCGTAGGCGTCAGATCAGGTAACACCTGTTCTTAATCGTTGCGGGACATCCGAGAGATAGAAAAAATAAAAGAAGTGGGGCTGATTCGTTTTGCCGCGATTGGATTTCCAAACTGATACGAGAATAAGGCAACATAGGCAAGTTTTGACTCAAACCCGGATGCCGGCAGGTCTGAGTCACCTTGGTTTCAAAATTTCCAACACCTGAAAAGCCACAAACGCATCAATGTCAAGATTCAGAATTTGGAACTCAAAACCTAAACAGTTCAGGAGCAGCATCAGTTCTGAACCATGTACAGAAAAATGAGACACAACAAGCTGCGGCAAAATAACATAGGACAAGGTATCACAAGATTCAGCAACATCAGTTAAAGGCAAGTCCCCATTCAAAACAGTTTCAATGGCAAGCAACACATAAGGGAGCGCCAGCACAAGATCATAGCGAAGCCATACTCAGTTCATGAAACAAACAAGTGCACAAACACAGGGCTCATCACCAGTTTAATCAGAAGCAAAAATATAAAACACAAGTCAGGGTTATAGTATCCTGTTCCAAATGGTTCAGACCCTAAGGTCATCATCACCGGGTAACCCTTTTCGATGGCTTTGACCTGGAAATAACCACACCATCAGTTGCCCTCTGAAAGAAGAAAAAGAAGAGTCAGTGAACTTGTATCAGAAAACGAATCAGAGCCAATACTAACATCTGAAACAACAGCAACAAGGCAGTAAATCAAAAGAATAAGTTCTGTTCAAGGCAAGCTCAGCGCAAGAACAATCAAACAAAGAATCCCAAAGTTGATCAGTTGAAACTCGCCTCAAATAAGACCCCCACGGGTCAAGGTCTGAAAACAACAATCAAATAACATCATAAAGGTTGTCTCAAAACCAAACAAAACCAGCCGAATCCATATCAGAAAAAACCAGTTCATAAATCTGAATGTCATAATAGTGCAACACCTTTTGAACCAAATGAGCAAGCTCATTGCAGAAGATCGAAAGGCACGGGCCTGGGCTCAGTTCGAACATCACTGCCCAGGCAAGTAAGTGTATCAGTCAGGTTATGAGTCTCCCGCCGGAAGTTTAACACAAGCATCAAAGATCAAACAAAGTTCATAACAGAACTCAAAGCCAAAAAACGAGTCACGAGCTGCATAATCTTGAATGGACAATTCGATTCATAAAGTATAAAAACCGCCCAGTTCATAAATGAATCCCCAGACAAATCCAATTGACATCAAAAGGATCCAACACTATGGCCGTATCAGTCTACGCCAGATTCGAAACTCAGTGATATCAAATTAGGACCAAAATCAATAAACCCACAGCGACATCGAAAATTGGATAACCAAAGTTAGTTTACTGAAAATCTGCATCAAAAGAACCACATCAGTAAAAAAGATGCCCATAGTATCAAAACGGTCCCTATCAGAAGAATTGAGTTCGAGTAAATCAGAGAAGAATGATTCGGTTTATCACGAAGCAGTTCAAATGGAATCAGAATAAATAAACCAGTTAACCAAAACAAATCAGAATGAAAACATTTCGAAACAAATCCAGTTGTGTCAAACAGAATCTGTATGAATCCAATCAATATCTGGAAAGCAGACCAAGTCCATGACAGATCATAACCGTATCCACCCTGAAGGTGCAAGGCAAATTGTATCAGAAAAATAACAGAAAACAATTTTGATATTGATATCAATTCCAAATCAGGGAAGATTAAATCGTATCAAGTGAATCAGAACAAGCCAAAGCACCAAGTTCACTAATCACGAGCCCAGAATCATGACAAAAGAAATCCCAATCAAATCTTAAGAAGGGAAATAAGATTCAATCAAATCAAAAGTATGCTGGTTATGAAAACAAAATCAAATCGAATCATCAAAAATCAACACGAAATCATATCTCAGAAAAAGAGCAGCAAATCGGATCAAAGGCCCAAAAGAATGATTGAAAAAAAAGTATATAAAAAGGAACGATCTCACCATCAAAGAGGGAGGTAGCCGCGTGAGAGAGAGAGAACGAAGAACACTCCAAGCGCAGAAACCCTAACTGGTGGCCACGAGAAAGAGAGAACGAACAAACCCTAGGCGCCGTGAACGAAAGCCACGAACTCAGACGAAGGACATCGTCGTCATCGTTCAAACGCGTCGTGTACCATCCATCATCGGCCTTTCATCGCAGATTGGAAGAGTTACGGTCGAAAAACGTAAGCCATCATGAAATTAACATGTTGCTTTACTTTGTTTTCAGGATAAGGTGACATAACGAAAGCCATCAACGGAAAAGAAGACGAATGGTATCGTGAAGGAGAAGAGAAGCGAGAGAGAGGAGAAGAAGAATGAAACGGCGCCGCGAATGTACTTTGGGGTGAAACCCTAAAGTGTTCCCTCATGACTAACAAATGGGTTGGGTCCGGGTGTGATGACCGGCCCAACCCTCCCCTTTTTTTATTATTTTATGTTTTGTTTTTAATTTAATTAGTTTTATGTTTTAAAAAAAAACCCATTTTTTTTTACATTTTAATTTTTATAATTTAAAAAAAAATCTTTATAAAAAAAATATAACATTTTAATTTTGTAGTTATAAAAAAAATCTTTTTTAAAATATAAGGATAATAAAAACCTTTTTTTTAAATAAAATAAGAAAGACTTTTTTTTAAAAATGTAAAAATAAAACCTTTTTTTAAATTTCTTTTACAAGCTAACATTAAATTAGTAAGACTTTTTTAAATAAAGCAATAGTAAAGTCTCAATATACATCTTCTCGTAACTCATTGCTGCCTAACTCTGTCTACTAACGGGTGTTCATTTTTGCAGTCCATATTTATTACTATTGTGTTGAGTTTTCATTTAAGTTTCATTTATATTTGTATCTGTTTCTCATATGTAACTACGCGAACCTAATAATCGCGCTTTAAGTTTCTGCCTTTAAATTTCTGTCTGTATGGCTTTAACTGCTGTCTTTATTTTTTTGCTTGCATAAATCATCTCACATCTTCATTAATATTCCAGTCACACCACGCACATCCGAAGGTTAGGTCTAGCTTTTGGTCGTCGCGCCAATAGTCCTCAACTTCAAACCCTAAATTTCACAAATGCCTCGCCGCAGGCAAGATTACAAGTTTACCCCTAGCATTAGGTCAAAGAGCCGCCGCGCTCATTTTAGGGTTTCCCGCCGCGGAATCCCTAACCTAATTTAACCCTAATTACAACTTAACATTTCAACGTAGAGATTTGGAGTTTCTACACTCCGCGTAAGCGTGTCCTTAAGACATGTTTATTCCCCATTGAGACCTTGACCACAGTCAAGAAGTCTCTAACCTCCCTTTTGAGGGGAACTACGATTACTCTGATTCCACTCCCGTAAGGATACGTAGGCACAAGATGCGATGTCTTGCCGAGTAAACTTAGAACTAACCCCTTAGGTCTCTTTTCTCACTTTTAATCCTTTGTACATATACCTTAAGCAAATGAATAAAGCAAATAGTAAACATCTGAACAAAAGGTTCCTGTAGAGTACTACAGAAGTTTAGGGTGCTAATACCTTCCCTAAATTTAACCAACCCCCGAACCCTAGATCTTTCCCCGCATTGTGTTTACGATGCGAAAATAGGTTTTCCCTCTTTTGACCTTTTCCTTCGGATAAATCAAAGAGCGGTTGTGAATTGAATTGCGATTCAAACTCATTAATAGTTTGTGATCCTATTTCCACCGCAACAGAAAATGGCGACTTCACTGGGGAATCCTTTAACTTTTGAGGGTTATCCCTAACTTGTTCATATTTATTACTATCTGTGATATTATTCATTTGCATGTATATATTTGTGCTTTGATTGTGGGACTGTTCCTTGTGCTGTGAGATAGGTCCTACACCCGGATCTAGTGTACCTTAGGTAAATGGCAATAGACCAAGGAAACTGTACGACGTATATCGATACGGTTGATCTGGTGGCCATGGTTAGTGCGACTTCTTGGTTGGTGCTTATATTCCTTAAGTCAAGTTGAGGATAATATTGAGGCTGCCATATGTTGTCAATGCACTAACTGACTTTTAGAACCCTAGTTAACTCATCTTGGCCTTTAGAAAGTAGTGAGGTAACCGGCTTTGGTGCAGACTAAAGTTGGTTGACACTCGATACTACGCTCATTGAGATCTTAAACTTGGAGGGTTTTGGTTGGCAAGTAAGTTGCCTTCTGAACAACCATCCTTGTGAAGGATCAATGATATTGAGATCCCTTAGAACCTGGTCACTTTTGTAGGACAGGATGAACCATCTAACTTCAGGGGAGGGTACTTGCCTTTGAACCTCATGCAAGCCTTTAACCTAAGACTTTGTGTGTTTTCATGCATTGCATCCATAAAGCATCTCATCGCATTGTATTTCATGGAGTTCAAACATCATTTATGGATATCGCGGGATACCATAAATAAAAACAAAATAATAAAATGAAAAAACAAGAAAAAGATTTCCTTGGTACCCCACGACATTAGTAAATGTTTTGAATTCCATAAGACCTTCATTTACATTCACATTTTAGCATTATACTTCTGCATTGCATGTGTCTCCCGATTTCTCACACTCGGTTCTCTCACCTTCCACTTTCGTCACCCTGAGTTCTCGACACCAATACAACACCAGAGCTCAAACTCGGAAAAGAATGGAGGATCAGGCAAAAGAGATTGATCGCCTTAGCAATGAACTTGAAGACCTTCGAGGGGGTATGGGGCGTATGATGGAATTGTTGCATGTCATGAATGCTAAGATGGATACCCAGCCCACTGTTGTTTCTGAGATTACCGGCGTTACTGTGGACCCTCCACCAAGTGTGACCGTAGCAAGGGACCCACCTTATGGTCTTGCTCCAGGTTTTGTGCCTCCCCAAGCCACTGTTCCGATTAATCAACCTGTTCAGCAAGCCGTGCCCTTGTTTTCTGAAGTTTCTAGGGGGGCTCCTATCTTTGCACCACCTGTTGTACACACTCGTGCGCAACCGTACTTCAATGAGACAGCTTTTGATAATCTTGATGAGAATGTTGAGGGTTATGAGAAACATGATAAGCTTCGTGAGGAAGTAAACACCATCGTCCAGAGATTGAAAAAGGTAGAGGGTGATCAAATTTTTGGGACCGCTGCAAGGGATGTTTGTTTGGTTTCGGGTTTGGTTATTCCCCCGAAGTTCAAAACTCCGAACTTCGATCGCTATGAAGGTGCCACCTGTCCTAAGAGTCATCTGATCATGTATTATCGCAAAATGGCTGCCCATGTTGAGAATGATAAACTAATGATTCATTGCTTCCAAGACAGTTTGAAGGATGCTTCTTCCAAGTGGTATTTAACTTTGGACCAATCCCGCGTTAAGAGCTTTCAAGATTTATCTGACGCTTTCATCAAACACTACAAGTACAATATGGATCTGGCTCCTGACAGAAGACAGTTGCTGAGTATGTCACAAAAGAATTCTGAGTCATTCAAAGAGTATGCTCAAAGGTGGAGAGAGACTGCTTCGCAGGTAGAACCTCCTTTGACCGAGAAAGAGTTAGCTGATTGGTTTGTCGACACAGTCCGTCCAGAATTTTACGAGAGAATGGTGGGTAGTGTGACTTCAAATTTCTCCGACATCGTTGCTGTGGGTGTCAAGATTGAATTGGGTATGAAGAGTGGTAAAATGACAAATAATCATGTTACTTCTAAGGATCAGCCGAAGAAACCTCCGTATAGCTCCCAGAAAAAGAAGGAGAGTGAGACTAATGCTATATCCTCTGGTAGACCAAGGGAACGCTTTTATCGACATCCGCAAGGTTATGCTCAACCTCAAGGGTACCCAGTCCAATATGCTCAACAACCCTATGTGGCAGCTATTACGCCTTCTTTCAATCAACAGGTTCCCATGTATCAACCTATGCAACAACCTCCTGTTTATCCGCCTCCTGTCAACTACCTACAGGCACCCAATACTCCTGCTCCTCAACAGCCAAAGAGTCCGGCTCCTCGCCAGAATATGCCGAACAGAAGAACGTATAAACCTTGTCCGCCGATTCCAATGACTTTTACCGAGTTGTATCCCTCTTTGGTCAAGCAGGGTCTCATCACTACTCGGGCTTTGGGTCCGCCTCCTAATCCTCTACCCGCCAATTACGACGCCGCCGCTCATTGTTTATTTCATGAGGGTGCGCCTGGTCATGATCTGGAGAATTGTTATGCTCTCAAAAATTTGTCAGGGACCTATTGGAAAAGAAGATTTTGTCATTTGAAGATCCTCAACCAAATGTTAAGAAGAACCCTTTCCCTAACCATGAGAGTGTCAATGCCGTTAGTGTTGATTCGGGGGAAGGTTATGCCCTTGATGTTGAACAGATTAAGACTCCTCTCAAAATGTTCCATTCGAAACTGTTTGAAGCTGGTTTAGTAGATACTTCCCACGTTGCATGTGTAAGTTGTGAAGCCAGTACTAAGGGTTGTGTGTTGGTTCAGAATGATGTTCAGAGGCTGATTAATGAGGGTGTTTTACAAGTGACAAGCCAAGTCAAGAAGGATGTAGTCGCTGTGGTTGAGCCCGTATTCCATCAGCCTGAAACAAAGGGTAAGGTACCAGTGTTTAATCTATCAGGGGCAGGCTCCGCCAATCTCGTGTTCGATATGCCGAGGTCGTATATCCCTGAAGTGAATCAGCCTAAGCCTATAGTTATTCGAAGACCGAGTCCGTTTCCTTTCAGTGATCCTAAAGCTGTGCCTTGGAAATATGACGTGACTATGATTGACAAGGAGTCTGGGAAGGTTATTCCAAAGGAAGAGGGTAAAGATACTGTGACCAATATCGCAGAGGTAAGCAGGATGACTCGCAGTGGCCGTGTGTACACTCCCCATTCTAATGAGGATCCACCTAAGGAAACGACTAATATCCCAGTGCCTGCCAAAGACAAAGGTAAGGGAGCCGTTACGAATAATGAAGATGCCGAATTTTTGAGGATCATCAAGAAAAGTGACTATAAAGTTATCGACCAACTTCATCAGACCCCTTCCAAGATCTCAATTCTATCTCTGTTAATGAATTCACCCGCTCATAGGATGGCCTTGCAGAAGGTTTTGACTCAAGCACATGTGGATCAGGATATTAGCACCAGTCGGTTTGATAGTGTGATTGCCAATTTGACCGCCTGTAACACTCTCAGTTTCAGCAATGAAGAGTTACCGAAGGAGGGTCCAAACCATAATCGTGCTTTACATATATCGGTAAAATGTCAGGAGGACAATTTAGCAAGAGTGCTAGTAGACACCGGGTCCTCTCTGAATGTGCTACCCAAGAGGGTTCTCGATAAGTTGGCCTGTAAAGAGACTGTGTTGAAGCCTACTCCTTTGGTTGTCAAGGCTTTCGACGGCTCTCGCCGATCGGTAATGGGGGAGGTTGAGCTTCCCATCCTGATTGGTCCGCAAGTTTTTAATATCACGTTTCAAGTCATGGACATTAATCCCAACTACAGTTGTTTACTCGGAAGGCCGTGGATTCATGCCGCTGGGGCAGTGACCCCAACGTTACATCAAAAGATGAAATTCGTGATCGATGGAAAGTTGGTTATTATACACGGTGAGGAAGATCTGATGGTCAGCAACCTGTCCTCTTTCCGTTACATCGAGGCCGATGAGAATGCTGTAGACATTTCCTTTCAAGCACTTGAGATCGCCAATGTTGTTCTGCTGGAGGTCGAAGAGACAGTGGGTCAGGGTAATCCATCTTTTGCATCTCTGAAGAGTACCAAAGCAACAATTGACAGGGGCATTCCTGAAGGCTGGGGAGAGGTAATTGATGTCAAGACCAAGACTGATCGCTCTGGGTTGGGTTACAAACCAACTCAGAATGGAGCTGCCACGACTGTCGAAGGGCGTCCGAAGGTTATCCAAGAAGTATTTGTCAGCGGAGGCTTCCAAGTCAATGCCATCAGCGACTGTGAAAAAAATGAAGAGCTGAGCAACCTGGTGTTTAAGGGTGATGCAGTTTTGAACAACTGGGAGGCCGTAGAGATCCCTGTTATTTTTCCCTTGTCAAAGTAATTGTTTTTTTTAGTTTCATTTACATTTTCAAATAAAAATCTGTAGCTCTGCCCAAGGCTATAGGGTTGTTTTGTCGGGCCACCTTTCATTTCCAAAAAGATATTAATAAAAGCATTTTGTTCAATTCCACTTTGGTTCATTTGCGTTTTTCGTTTTCACCTTTAAAAATGAAATTGGCAACCTTTCTTCCAATAATAAATAATAAAAAAAACAGCATTTCATTCTTACATATCTTCGAGCATTTTAATTAAGTAAGCCTTCCATCATGCAGAGATATCGTAAACCTTGTTGGATCCAATGACTTTACTGACACTCCTGACTGGGATGCACCCATCAATCAAGCTGAGGACGAGGGTGAAGAAGATTTTGAAGTACCCGCGGAACTGACAAGATTGATTGAGTACGAGTACACAGAGCTTCAACCGCATAAAGAGCAGGTGGACCTAATTAATCTCGGTACAGATGAGAGCAAGAAAGAGGTCAAGATTGGTGCAATGCTTGGGACGGAGATTAGGCCGAGGTTGATTGAGTTGTTAAAAGAGTATATTGATGTGTTTGCGTGGTCGTATCAAGACATGCCGGGCCTAGACACGGATATTGTTGTTCACAAGTTGCCACTTAAGCCAGATTGTCCGCCTATCAAACAAAAGCTTCGAAGAACGAGACCCGACATGGCTTTGAAGATTCGAGATGAGGTTAAAAAGCAGTTGGATGCAGGTTTCTTGGCAGTCGCGAAATATCCAGATTGGGTTGCCAACATTGTGCCAGTGCCCAAGAAGGACGGTAAGGTTAGGATGTGTGTAGACTACAGGGATCTGAACAAAGCAAGTCCAAAGGACGACTTCCCACTGCCACATATTGATACACTTGTAGACAATACAGCCAGTTTTGCGTTGTTTTCATTTATGGATGGTTTCTCTGGCTATAATCAGATCAAGATGGATCCCGATGATCGAGAGAAGACTACTTTCATTACTCCTTGGGGAACCTTCTGCTACAAAGTCATGCCCTTCGGTTTAAAGAATGCAGGGGCAACTTACCAACGCGCTATGACCACTCTTTTTCATGATATGATGCACAAAGAGATTGAGGTGTATGTGGACGATATGATAGCCAAATCTCAGAGTGAAGAGGAGCATTTATACCATTTGGTGAAGCTGTTTGAACGACTCAGGAAATATCAGTTGAAATTGAATCCTGCAAAATGTACCTTCGGTGTCAGATCCGGAAAATTGCTTGGTTTCATTGTTAGCCAGCGAGGGATTGAGGTGGATCCTGACAAAGTCCGAGCCATTCAAGATATGCCGGCTCCGCGAACCGAGACGCAAGTTAGGGGTTTTCTGGGACGTCTGAATTACATTTCCAGGTTTATCTTTAATATGACCGCTACTTGTGAGCCGATATTCAAGTTGCTTTGCAAGGGGCAGACAGTTGAGTGGAACCCTGATTGTCAGAAAGCGTTTGAGAAGATTAAGGTTTATTTGCAAGATCCCCCTATTCTGATCCCGCCCGTACCTGGAAGACCGTTGTTTATGTACCTTACTGTTCTCGAGAAGTCTATGGGTTGTGTGCTTGGACAACATGATGAGACTGGGAAAAAGGAACATGCAATTTATTACCTGAGCAAGAAGTTTACCGATTGCGAAAACAGATACTCACCATTAGAGAAAACTTGTTGTGCATTAGCATGGGCCGCTAAGCGCCTTCGGCAGTATATGGTCTGTCATACCACGTTATTGATTTCTAAAATGGACCCGATCAAGTATATTTTTGAAAAACCTGCTCAAACCGGGAGGCTAGCCCGTTGGCACATGTTGTTATCCGAATATGACATCCAGTATGTACCCCAGAAGGCGATTAAGGGTAGTATCTTATCTGATTACCTTGCAGACCAGCCAGTTGAAGATTATGAACCTCTTAAGCTCGATTTTCCTGATGAGGATATTTTGTTGATTAAAAGAGATTGTGAAGAGCCAGATCCGAGCGAAGGTCCAGAACCAGGTCTTTGGTGGAAGATGATGTTTGATGGTTCCTCAAATTTCAATGGGCATGGTATAGGCGCCGTTTTGATGAACCCAAAGGGTGGATTTACTCCCTTTACAGCAAGGTTGGACTTTGAGTGTACTAATAACGTCGCAGAGTATGAAGCATGTATCCTCGGCCTCGAAGCGGTGATTCACCTCCGAATCAAACTTCTTAAAGTAAGTGGTGACTCAGCCTTGGTTATTTACCAAGTACAGGGCAAATGGGAAACGAAGAATGAGAAGTTAATCCCTTATAAAGACTATATTATTGAGCTGATCAAGTATTTCGACGAGATAGAGTTCGAGCATGTTCCTAGATCCGAGAATCACGTAGCTGATGCATTAGCCATGTTAGCATCCATGTGGAAAGTTAAGTTTGTTAATGAAGCACCTCTTATCCATATTGAGCGCAAGGTTGAGCCCGCTTATTGTCAGATGGTCGAAGAAGTTGAGGTGGATGAAAAGCCTTGGTTTCATGATATCAAGAACTACCTCGCCAAGCAGGAGTATCCCGATGGTGCTACTGGTCTGGACGAAAAGACATTGAGAAGATTGGCGTCCAAATTCTTTATCAGTAATGGTGTGTTGTACAAGAGAAATCACGACATGGTCCTGCTCAGATGTGTTGATAAACGGGAAGCGGACATGTTACTACAGGAAATTCATGAGGGGACCTTCGGAACCCATGCCAATGGTTATGCTATGTCCAAGAAGATGTTAAGAGCTGGGTATTACTGGTTAACCATGGAAGCCGAATGCATCCGATACGCTAGGAAATGCCATAAGTGCCAAATTTATGCTGATAAAATGCACGTACCTCCGTCACCGTTGAATGTGTTGTCTTCACCATGGCCGTTCTCTATGTGGGGCATAGACATGATTGGGGCAATTGAGCCAAAAGCTTCTAATGGACATCGTTTCATCCTTGTTGCCATTGATTATTTCACCAAGTGGGTAGAGGCTGCCTCCTACGCCAACGTGACCAAGCAAGTGGTTGCCCGATTCATCAGGAAAGAGATCATCTGCCGCTATGGAGTCCCAAGCCGGATAATAACTGACAATGGCACCAATCTGAATAATAAGACTATGAAAGAGCTGTGTGACAATTTCAAGATCACTCACCACAATTCTTCTCCGTACCGTCCTAAGATGAATGGGGCCGTTGAAGCTGCGAATAAGAATATCAAGAAGATCCTGCAAAAGATGGTTGTGACTTACAAAGATTGGCATGAGATGTTACCGTTTGCTTTGCATGGATACAGAACCTCAGTAAGAACTTCGACAGGGGCAACACCTTTCTCATTGGTGTATGGAATGGACGCCGTGCTCCCCATCGAAGTAGAGATACCTTCTTTAAGAGTGTTAATGGAAGCTGAACTTGAGGAAGCTGAGTGGGTTCAGGACAGATTGGATCAGTTGAATCTCATTGACGAGAAGCGCTTGACAGCCATGTGCCATGGGCAATTATATCAGAAACGGATGAAAAGAGCGTTTGATAGGAAGATTCGTGTCCGTGAGTTCCGTCAAGGAGAGCTCGTACTCAAAAAGATCTTGCCAGTACACAAAGATATGCGTGGAAAGTGGATGCCCAATTATGAAGGCCCGTTTGTTGTAAAGACCGTTTTCTCCGGAGGGTCTCTAATACTCACGATAATGGACGGTGAAGAACTAGCACATCCCGTGAATTCTGATGCAGTCCGAAAATATTATGCCTAAAAACCCGCTAAGTCGAAAACCTGCAAAAGGCGGCTTAGGCAAAAGTAAGGGTTGAAAAAAAAAATAATAATAAAAAGCTCGCTAAGTTGAAAACCCGAAAGGGCGGCTTAGGCAAAAAAGAGCGTCCCGGTGGATTGAAAACTCGAAAGGGCGGTCCAGGCAAAAGTTAGGGACAAAGGCATTTCATTGCATCAGAGGACACTGATCATCTCGAACACACCTTCCGCATAAGAGCCATGTTTCAGTTCTGTCATCCTTGCCCAAAGCAAGATTCTGGATTAGTCTTAGTTATTAGTGTCAGTAGGTGTTATTGGATTCAATGTAACCTTTTTCCCATGTTGCCAATTTCAAAATGTAATCATCTGTGGAGCTATGCCTTCCGCAAGCAGCCACCCTTTAATAAAAGATACCATCTCGTTACTTACATTCCTTGGTGCATTGCTCTTTATTTTTTATTGTTATGCAAAATGCGTCTATTCTTAAAATTTGAAAATGAAAGGTGCATTGTAGATTTTTCAAAACTGTTTTTCAAAAAAACAAACAAATTTGAAATGTAATAAATTACTTTGACTAGTGGAAATTCCGACAGGATCTCTTCATTCCCCGGAAATATCATTATTGCAGAAACACTTTCAAACCATTGCCCAGTGATAGTCCCCAGAGAGACTATAAGCTGACAACTTTTTCTTGGGAAACTCAAAAGTGTTCCTCAGGTTTTCTTCTCCCCAGGTAAAGACATGGTACTATGCACTCAAGCAGGTTTTCTTCTCCCCAGAGAATTCAGAACTTTAAAACCAGATTTGGTTCCACCATGGATCCTTCCCACCCATGATTGACGTATTGGTTGCAGAGAACGCAGGGTATCTCCGTCGAGATGTTTATTTCATCTCTCGTCCCGTCTCTAGTCTGTTTCGTCAGCATACGCATGGGCATAAGCATCACATGCCTATTTCATATATTCATTTCGCATACTCATTACATGCTCATTTTATAACATCTTGCACACATAAACATTAACATACATAAACATTAACATACATAGACATTAACGTACATTCGCATTAACATATGCATCAACATATGCGTTAGCATTCACAGGTTCATTATGCTTCACCATCATTGGTTGTTACCGCCAAGTAACTGGGGTTTGTCTATTCTCTCCAAATAGATTGTCAGCCCTAAGCATAAAGTACTTACTTGTTTCCAGTGTCCCCACGGAGCTCGATCCTCGTGGATGACGGTTACTTCAGCTATCTTTCCTCGCCAGGATTAGATATTTACCCTCCGAGATCATTCCCTCGATGGAGTCTTGATTACCAGTTTTCTTTCTAGCTCGATCCTAGATTGAACCTCAGTCTTGTCGGTCGTCGAGCCCAACCGGACGTGCATTTATTTTGCACCATCTAAAGATTTTCACCATACCATGGCAGATACGCGACTGTTTTCGCCCGAGAAGTTTATCACTGTACCCGGACGTGCATTTATTTTGCACTATCTTTCAAGAAAATCAACTACAATCCTTTACAGATACACGCCAGTTCGCGCCGGAAAATATATCAGTACAACACTTTGCAATCCTACGTGTTTCAACCCTTTACACTTTACATTTTACAGCATCAACACACGACATTTCTCACCTAAGAAGTCGATCCTATCCTCATTATGACTCGCAGCAAATGGCCATCTCCATGGAGCAGTTGGGCTTCCATTTACCTGCCGTCTTGAGGTTTGAACCAAATCGTATTCAGGAGAGCACGATCTTGAGTTACGGGAAGGTCTGAGCGAAATCATACTCAGGAGAGCACGATTCTGAAGTTATGAAAAAGTTCATTTATCCTTTAGTAAAAGAAGGAGCGGAATCATATTCAGGAGAGCACGATTCTGAAGAATGAGGAAGTTCAGTTGACCGTTTTTCAGGAGAGCACGATTCTGAAGAATGAAGAAATTTCAGGAGCCGAATCATAGTCAGGAGAGCACGATTCTGAGTTATGAGGAAGTTCGATTATCCACTTTCATTTTCAGGAGAGCACGATTCTGAAATATGAAGAAATTCAGTCATCCAGTTTCATACTCAGGAGAGCACGATTCTGAAGTATGAGTAAATCCAGTCAGCCAGTTTCATATTCAGGAGAGCACGATTCTGAAGTATGAAGATTTTCATTTACCCTTTATCCGAATCATATTCAGGAGAGCACGATTCTGAAGTATGAGGAAGTTCAGTTTACCCTTTTCATGTTCAGGAGAGCACGATCTTGAAGCATGGAGAAGTTTATTTATCCTTCAGTAAGAGAAGAATCAGAATCGTATTCCGGGCGCCGACCTTAAATGCGAGAAGATTTATTTATCAGATAAGCAGCAGCCTCTTTATTTGAGTGCTTATCCATTTTTTGCACATAAGTCCCTTCCAACGATAAGTGACAGTTCTCCCTCGAGAAGCTTATCAGGGCATGTCTTATTAAAGCCCATTTATCTTGGCATACAGCCGGTCTTTACCCTGTATATTTCGCTACGGATTCCCGAAAAGTCCGTTTGATCGTGTCACGAGAGATAGTTTACAGAGGCTCGGATGTTATTCTTTGCTCAATGCTCCAGCATTCTGTAATCGATCTTGCAGTCGTACATGATCCAGTTTTACTTTTAGATTCCCCAGTGGAGGCCGCCTCACAGGTGCCATCTCCATTTGAGAATCTCGTTCCCGTTCTAAAAGTGACAATTGGTCATTCACGCCAGTTGACTATCGTTTTAGATTTCCCCAGTGTTGTACTGTGTCTCAGCGCGTCATTTTCCCCAGTGAGTTCTTCTAGTGGCGTCTGCCCCGGTGTCGTCATGTTCGTCAGCATTTTCGCATTCATTATTCCAGCATACGCATCATATCATATTCATGACATCATCTGCATTAAGCTGTTCCCGTTTCGTCCATAGCATTCCATATCGTCGCATATAAGGGCAAAATTTTCGGTTATCTATATTTAAATCTCTCCACCGCGATTCCTCGAGTCTCTGTCACTCAAATCGTCCGGTGTAGCTATTTAAATAGGGGCAACTGTAATACCCCAAATTTTACCCTTATATTTAGCCAGTCATTTCGCATATCATCTCATATGTACATTGCTAACCGCTAACCAGTTATGGAGGTTTTTGTTTTGCAGATTTGGTTCCAGGGGTATTTTGGTCATTTTACACAACTTCTGCTAATTCCTTGAAGACGGGTTGTTATTAAGTTCTGAGGCGTTTGATACACTATTTTAGAGGCGTTTACTTATCCCCAGTTCTGATTGTATCAAGGTGCCAATTTGATGTGGTCGGTATTAAAACTTGTTAAGCACAACTGGATTTAAGATACATTCCATCGCTCATGGTTTATTTCCAAAGCACTTCCGTTCTGTTATTAAGGCACAGTCATAATTGGGTATTGTTGGTTTGTGGCTCTCGGTGTTTGGTCAGAGGAATTTAATTACGATTAGTTTTGTTGTTGAGGCTGAAGTTGTCGTGATTACGGTGCACATACGTATTTGGTTACGAAATGGTTGGTTAACATCTAAAAGGGATTTTAATCAGATGATGAGATTAGGATTATAAATGAGACAAGTCCACAAATAAGAATATCACTTGGGAGTGTTTATGTTTTATGCCTATGTTAATGAATTAGATACTTGTGGATTTATTCACAAATATTTATATTTTTAACTAAGAATAAAATATAAATGAGTTCAAATTTTGGGAATTTTATTTCATAAAAGAATCTCATCATACAAGAAATAAAGAATACTTCACATTTCAGAAATAATGTTACAAGGAATTACATTGATCCTTAAGGTATCTATCCTAAATCCTAAGAACATCTAAGTGTCTTCATGCTGTCTTTAAGCTTCGCCGCAAATCTCGATTAACCTGCACATCAAAGCAAAACAAGCAATATAGAAAAAAGGTTAGAAGATGCTTTTGACACTCTCAGAACGATGTCATCATCGAGTGCCGGGAGTGGCACAACCGAAGCTGCGACCTACCCCCGTTACCAATCCGCGCCGTAGGCGTCAGATCAGGTAACACCTGTTCTTAATCGTTGCGGGACATCCGAGAGATAGAAAAAATAAAAGAAGTGGGGCTGATTCGTTTTTCCGCGATTGGATTTCCAAACTGATACGAGAATAAGGCAACATAGGCAAGTTTTGACTCAAACCCGGATGCCGGCAGGTCTGAGTCACCTTGGTTTCAAAATTTCCAACACCTGAAAAGCCACAAACGCATCAATGTCAAGATTTAGAATTTGGAACTCAAAACCTAAACAGTTCAGGAGCAGCATCAGTTCTGAACCATGTACAGAAAAATGAGACACAACAAGCTGCGGAAAAATAACATAGGACAAGGTATCACAAGATTCAGCAACATCAGTTAAAGGCAAGTCCCCATTCAAAACAGTTTCAATGGCAAGCAACACATAAGGGAGCGCCAGCACAAGATCATAGCGAAGCCATACTCAGTTCATGAAACAAACAAGTGCACAAACACAGGGCTCATCACCAGTTTAATCAGAAGCAAAAATATAAAACACAAGTCAGGGTTATAGTATCCTGTTCCAAATGGTTCAGACCCTAAGGTCATCATCACCGGGTAACCCTTTTCGATGGCTTTGACCTGGCAATAACCACACCATCAGTTGCCCTCTGAAAGAAGAAAAAGAAGAGTCAGTGAACTTGTATCAGAAAACGAATCAGAGCCAATACTAACATCTGAAACAACAGCAACAAGGCAGTAAATCAAAAGAATAAGTTCTGTTCAAGGCAAGCTCAGCGCAAGAACAATCAAACAAAGAATCCCAAAGTTGATCAGTTGAAACTCGCCTCAAATAAGACCCCCACGAGTCAAGGTCTGAAAACAACAATCAAATAACATCATAAAGGTTGTCTCAAAACCAAACAAAACCAGCCGAATCCATATCAGAAAAAACCAGTTCATAAATCTGAATGTCATAATAGTGCAACACCTTTTGAACCAAATGAGCAAGCTCATTGCAGAAGATCGAAAGGCACGGGCCTGGGCTCAGTTCGAACATCACTGCCCAGGCAAGTAAGTGTATCAGTCAGGTTATGAGTCTCCCGCCGGAAGTTTAACACAAGCATCAAAGATCAAACAAAGTTCATAACAGAACTCAAAGCCAAAAAACGAGTCACGAGCTGCATAATCTTGAATGGACAATTCGATTCATAAAGTATAAAAACCGCCCAGTTCATAAATGAATCCCCAGACAAATCCAATTGACATCAAAAGGATCCAACACTATGGCCGTATCAGTCTACGCCAGATTCGAAACTCAGTGATATCAAATTAGGACCAAAATCAATAAACCCACAGCGACATCGAAAATTGGATAACCAAAGTTAGTTTACTGAAAATCTGCATCAAAAGAACCACATCAGTAAAAAAGATGCCCATAGTATCAAAACGGTCCCTATCAGAAGAATTGAGTTCGAGTAAATCAGAGAAGAATGATTCGGTTTATCACGAAGCAGTTCAAATGGAATCAGAATAAATAAACCAGTTAACCAAAACAAATCAGAATGAAAACATTTCGAAACAAATCCAGTTGTGTCAAACAGAATCTGTATGAATCCAATCAATATCTGGAAAGCAGACCAAGTCCATGACAGATCATAACCGTATCCACCCTGAAGGTGCAAGGCAAATTGTATCAGAAAAATAACAGAAAATAATTTTGATATTGATATCAATTCCAAATCAGGGAAGATTAAATCGTATCAAGTGAATCAGAACAAGCCAAAGCACCAAGTTCACTAATCACGAGCCCAGAATCATGACAAAAGAAATCCCAATCAAATCTTAAGAAGGGAAATAAGATTCAATCAAATCAAAAGTATGCTGGTTATGAAAACAAAATCAAATCGAATCATCAAAAATCAACACGAAATCATATCTCAGAAAAAGAGCAGCAAATCAGATCAAAGGCCCAAAAGAATGATTGAAAAAAAAGTATATAAAAAGGAACGATCTCACCATCAAAGAGGGAGGTAGCCGCGTGAGAGAGAGAGAACGAAGAACACTCCAAGCGCAGAAACCCTAACTGGTGGCCACGAGAAAGAGAGAACGAACAAACCCTAGGCGCCGTGAACGAAAGCCACGAACTCAGACGAAGGACATCGTCGTCATCGTTCAAACGCGTCGTGTACCATCCATCATCGGCCTTTCATCGCAGATTGGAAGAGTTACGGTCGAAAAACGTAAGCCATCATGAAATTAACATGTTGCTTTACTTTGTTTTCAGGATAAGGTGACATAACGAAAGCCATCAACGGAAAAGAAGACGAATGGTATCGTGAAGGAGAAGAGAAGCGAGAGAGAGGAGAAGAAGAATGAAACGGCGCCGCGAATGTACTTTGGGGTGAAACCCTAAAGTGTTCCCTCATGACTAACAAATGGGTTGGGTCCGGGTGTGATGACCGGCCCAACCCTCCCCTTTTTTTATTATTTTATGTTTTGTTTTTAATTTAATTAGTTTTATGTTTTAAAAAAAAAACCCATTTTTTTTTACATTTTAATTTTTATAATTTAAAAAAAAATCTTTATAAAAAAAATATAACATTTTAATTTTGTAGTTATAAAAAAAATCTTTTTTAAAATATAAGGATAATAAAAACCTTTTTTTTAAATAAAATAAGAAAGACTTTTTTTTAAAAATGTAAAAATAAAACCTTTTTTTAAATTTCTTTTACAAGCTAACATTAAATTAGTAAGACTTTTTTAAATAAAGCAATAGTAAAGTCTCAATATACATCTTCTCGTAACTCATTGCTGCCTAACTCTGTCTACTAACGGGTGTTCATTTTTGCAGTCCATATTTATTACTATTGTGTTGAGTTTTCATTTAAGTTTCATTTATATTTGTATCTGTTTCTCATATGTAACTACGCGAACCTAATAATCGCGCTTTAAGTTTCTGCCTTTAAATTTCTGTCTGTATGGCTTTAACTGCTGTCTTTATTTTTTTGCTTGCATAAATCATCTCACATCTTCATTAATATTCCAGTCACACCACGCACATCCGAAGGTTAGGTCTAGCTTTTGGTCGTCGCGCCAATAGTCCTCAACTTCAAACCCTAAATTTCACAAATGCCTCGCCGCAGGCAAGATTACAAGTTTACCCCTAGCATTAGGTCAAAGAGCCGCCGCGCTCATTTTAGGGTTTCCCGCCGCGGAATCCCTAACCTAATTTAACCCTAATTACAACTTAACATTTCAACGTAGAGATTTGGAGTTTCTACACTCCGCGTAAGCGTGTCCTTAAGACATGTTTATTCCCCATTGAGACCTTGACCACAGTCAAGAAGTCTCTAACCTCCCTTTTGAGGGGAACTACGATTACTCTGATTCCACTCCCGTAAGGATACGTAGGCACAAGATGCGATGTCTTGCCGAGTAAACTTAGAACTAACCCCTTAGGTCTCTTTTCTCACTTTTAATCCTTTGTACATATACCTTAAGCAAATGAATAAAGCAAATAGTAAACATCTGAACAAAAGGTTCCTGTAGAGTACTACAGAAGTTTAGGGTGCTAATACCTTCCCTAAATTTAACCAACCCCCGAACCCTAGATCTTTCCCCGCATTGTGTTTACGATGCAAAAATAGGTTTTCCCTCTTTTGACCTTTTCCTTCGGATAAATCAAAGAGCGGTTGTGAATTGAATTGCGATTCAAACTCATTAATAGTTTGTGATCCTATTTCCACCGCAACAGAATGGTTCCCTCAAAAGTTCTACTTCCTAGGTACTATCACTTATCCCTCCAAAGGAGAGAGGTGAATACCATAGAAGGACTTTGAATCATAGGGAGGAATGGAGGTGAAAGATACCATCCATGTTTAAGAAAGAAGTTAACTAAGTCTAAACTCTTCCTAATCCCTAACCCTAAACAATCAACAAAACAAATAAGATCAAGCTCTCAAGCTCCTCAATGCTCCTCAATGCTCCTACTATGCTCCTTAATGCTACTCCAAGCAATACCAAGCTTTCCAAGCCCACAAAGCAGAGCAAACAAAAATACAAGCCCACAAGGGCAACACAAACAATCATCAACTACAAAAATCATCTAAAAATAGTATACTACTATATTAAAATCTAATATAATCTCTAAGGGATCCTCTATATCTACCCTTAATACCCTTATATGTCCCAATATCTAACTTGACCTAGAAACCCAAAATTCTAATGTTATTGTGGACCTATGTTAAGGATTGACCTAATTTTACACAACCTAAAATCATCTAAGCAAAACTAACCTAAAATTCATCACAAAATTATGGAATAAATCCAGGGGGAAGCTAGAGTCCTATTCTAACTATCCTAAAAATAATGGCCTAAAAATACTAAGGGAACTAGCTAAACAAAATTCTACAAATTCATGTATCAACATAAAAGAATTAAAAAGCTATTAAAATGGAAAATACACAAAAAATATTAAAAATGCATGAACTGCAAATATTTTTATTTGAAATTTTTTTAGACATTATCATGAAGTGGGAGAAAAAATCCCCATGCAAAAATCATTATTTTTCCATTTATTATGATTTTTCAAAGTTTAACATAAAATGGAGAAAATAAAATGAAAATATGAAATGATGTGGTGTATTTAGTAACCAGATGCAGTTCACTATGGATGATGGGCTTAAAGTGGGGGTTCAGATAGTAATGCGCTAAGCCCAAGTTGCCAATCAGAAAACAATAGCAAAAAATAGAAATAAAAAGGAAAATCCACGGTGTGAAAAGTAATAGAAATCGGTTCATATTCACAATGGGCCATGGTGGGTGGTGTGGTTAGCAAATCCTGACTTAAGCCCATAACCCTATTTTAAGTGAAACGCTACGTTTAGGGTTGTTCTCAGACTAAGTCTTCACAACTTGAAATTAGATCGTGGCCAACGGATCAAGCTGAAGTCAACAGGTCTTGGTGCATCTGACGGTCACAACATCATCATCAACCTTGAGCCATGAACATGGAGGGAAAACTCCATAGCAACAGAACTTCAAACCTCACCCTTCCTCGATTCGAGTCTCATCAATCTTTCATCCAAAACCAAGATTTGAAACACTAACATGTTCTAAATTCCATACTGATCACAACCCTAACATCAGAATCCCTTGAAACATCTTCAAACCTAAAACCCGATCGCGAATCAAAAAGAAGCTCAAACCTCAACTATCATGGTTCTTGAAATTTTTTGGCTCAGAATGATCACCACACTTCACTGGTTAAAATAAGCTATCACACACGCATTGCATCTCACTATACCACGAGTTCTTGATCATCAAAGAAATGGTGTCCATAACTCAATCTTCATCAATTGATCCCTAACTCTCCAAAATCCATCTCCTATTGGTCTCTAACATTTCTACCCTAACAATTCTACCTAAAGATGCATAAATCATGGCGTAGAGTGAATTTTGCAAACCTGGTATTTCTTGATCAACAGATGGTGAAAACCTTCATTTCAAGCCTTGAAATTCTTCAGAAAGTTTCCTTGGATGATGATCTTGCTACTGTTTGCAAAAGATTTGAGGGAGAGTGCTTGAATCTCAGAATTCGATTCTGACTTGCTACCTTGAAAATCCAATTGCCAATTCCTCAATTCACCATGGATTTGCTCTCAAATTGATCTGCACAGCTTCACTATCATCAATGGAGTGTGTATGAATGGAAAGAATGAATGGAAATGGTTGAGAATAGGGAATTCACTTTCAACTTGCAATGGAAGCAATTGAAATGACCAACTCTCTCTTCTCTCAAATCTTACACCAACCTTGCATCTGAGCAAGTTCTATATGTTATATAGAGTGGTTTAGAATCATCTAGAACCATCTAGGACCATCCAATGAGAAATTGGAAATCTCATGTCATGATTTTATGAATTCACTTCTCCTCATGTACTATCTCATGCCATAGCCCTTGTAACCACCGATTCTGACTTGAAATTCTCCCCATATGAGATATATGATGTGTTGAGATGCATAACTAACTTGTTCATTGAGTTTCTTTGAGTTTTGCTTTTGAACCTTAAGATGCAAGCAACCAATTTCCAAAGCAGCTCCATGATCTAGGCCTCAAATCAAAATTTTGGCTGAACCATTGTTTTTAGAATGTCTTTTAGAGTCAAAATGACCTATTATATGACATGTTTTGGATGTGTAACTTGGGATTTCCAATTTCCAATTTCAACTTATTTAACTTATGCCTCCATTTTAGGCCATTTTTATCACTTTTTGATACATGCCTTTCCATCATCTCATGACCTCACTACTAGCCTTAAAACGTCATTCTAAGCAAGTTTTATGTTGAAGATTTTTCCATTTGAAGCTTGGAAATATGAGATATGGCCTTATGCTTGAAATGACCTATAACCTCCAAATGACCAAAATGCCCTTGACTTGTCAAAGCCATAAGTTGAGTTCTACAAATCCTATCAAGGACTTCTAGTACTCTCTAGAAAGCTAAGAAGATGCTATACAACATTCATGTTGACCAAGAGTTCATAGGAATCATCCTACTAGGGCAAAAGTTGGATGCAAGTTGGGTGACTTTCAAGGACCCAGATTCACATACCTCAGATGACCTGTAACTTGTCAAAGTCATAACTTGGGCTCTAAAAATCCTATCAAGGACTTCTAGTACACAAATTAAAGCTAGGAACAAGCTCTACAACATTCATGTTATCGGGAAGATGAGTTAACAATCACATCTTGAGCTACACTGCCTTGAAGATAGGGATCAAACTAGGGGATTTTACACTGTCAAGCCTTAGAAACCCTAGCTTAAAACTTCTCAAACTCTTCAATCATGATGAGTTGGTCTAGGGATCATCCTTATAGCATCTCAATGCATCAATCTATGATCACATGGCTCTTGGATTAGGTCTCAACCCTCTCCAAATCATCAGTTGACCTAGGGTTGACCCAGTCAAACCCTAAGTCCACCACTCATGGCTGAATCTTCTGAATTCTTGTACAATGACCTCTCTAGGCTTCATGATGGCTTTCAAGACATCTCATGAGCTCTCTCGAAGCTTCAAGTCCATCCTCATAGCCTCAGAATCATCTGAAGGGCTCCCCACAACTCTCAAGTTATGAGACACACAACCTTGGTTTCAACCAATCTCTCTGAGGATCTCTTGAGTTCTCTAACAAAGATATCAACCTTTGAACAGTTGAACAACCTTCTTGGCTTGCTTCAAAGTCTCACACAACTCTTGCTGGCTAATCATATATCTTGATCTACTGCACCCATACCAATGAGGAGCAGATGATCATGCTAGTGAACACAAGCTTAGTAAATAAATGTTGGCCAAATTTTAGGGTGCAACAGCTGCCCCTATTAAAACGGCTTGAACCTGACTGGGTGAGGCGAACGGATCTCAGCCAATCGAGGTGCGAGACGGTTGAATACCGATAAACCCTGAAATTTGCCAACTGCACAAGTACCCGGTACTCTACTTCGAAAACTGAAATAATAGCTGCACGGCAACTAGCTGGATAATTGGTCACAGGTAACTGGTAATACATAGTCGATCATGCCATCATGCATCACGATTCCTCGGGACTCTTCAGGTCAACCATCATGTTGATCATACCATCGGGCATCCAAAGAACTGTCGGGCATCAGCCGGACTTCAACCATCAGGTTGATCATGCCATCAGGCATCCAAACAAATTGTCGGGCATCAGCCGGACTTCAACCATCAGGTTGATCATGCCATCAGGCATTCAAAGAAATTGTCGGGCATCAGCCGGACTTCAACCATCAGGTTGATCATGCCATCAGGCATTCAAAGAAATGTCGGGCATCAGCCGGACTTCAACCATCAGGTTGATCATGCCATCAGGCATTCAAAGAAATTGTCGGGCATCAGCCGGACTTCAACCATCAGGTTGATCATGCCATCAGGCATTCAAAGAAATTGACGGGCATCAGCCGGACTTCAACCATCAGGTTGATCATGCCATCAGGCATTCCGCATTACTGTCGGGCATCAGGCGGACTTCATCAGCAAGTCGGGAATAGAAGTCTTGGTCAATCATGAGCCAACTGGGAATATCTAAACCTCTGCCATCAGGCACTCCGCATCAGCTGAGAGAACTGCTTCATTAACACGGTCAGACTTCAATCATGGAGTCTTCAAGGGAGGTTTCAACTTTGCCGTTCAAAAACCTGCTGGGGATAACGCCCCTCCGCTGGGGGTTCTGGAGAACTATCAAGTAAATCCACTCCGAGGGTCCAGAAATCATTCTGGATGAATCAACTCTGCTGAGGACTTCAAGAATCGTCTTGGACAAATAACTCCGCCGGGGACTTCAAGAATCATCTTGAACCGATAACCATTCTGGAGATTTCAGGAATCATCTTGAACGAACACTCTGTTGGGGATTTCAGGAATCATCCTGGGCAACCTTTACTGGGGACTCTAAGTATCAACTTGAGCAACCATAAACTGCACTGGGGATCTTAAGAATCATCTTAAGCACCCGACCCTGCTGGGGAATTCAAGAATCATCTTGAACTGAAGACTTCGCTGGGGACCTCAAGAATCATCTTGAGCAAGCGGCTTCGCTGGTGAGGATGTCAGGAATCATCTTGAGCAATCGATTCTGTGGCGGAACACCTGCAAAACAAGAACGGTAATAACCTAGATCATGTTCATTATGCCTATGCTTCGGCAATGGCGCAATGCTGCACACGGTGGAAATGCTATGCGTTTATGATAAATGCTATGCAATCATGCAATATGATGCGATCCCGTCAGCAAAATAAATGCTGAAAGGAGAACCTCCTGTCAAGGAGAAAGAACCACTCAGATAAAGGAATCATCCTACTGAGGAGAACAAGGTCATGCCAATCTCAATTGGACTCCGCAGGGGACACAACTTCAGTTGACTGCTGCGGGGGAATGAAGCTCTACGAGAACTTGGACCTGCTGAGGGAAAGCGATGTCAATCGCGGGAATAAACTGCGTGGCCTTCTCGGCTACTTCTCTGGAGATACGACTCTGTGGGGAAATAACTTTGGCTGTTCAACCTTCCACTGGGGGAAAACCAATCATGGTTTGAGCAGCTTCCAAGGATTCGGCTCTCTCGGGGTATCTGCAAACTCGACTGAGGAAGGAGAAATCATTCTGCTTCGCTGGGGAGAGTACGACTCTGTGGGGAATCTCAATTCCGCTGGGGAAGAAGGAATCATCCGACTTCGGGGGAGAGTACGACTCTGGTGGGGAATTTCAATTCCGCTGGAGACTTCAGTCTGGATTCAGTTGCTGCACACTTCAGTAAACGAATAGTTTCCTACGAAACCTGCACTTGTGACCCGGTGCTGGGGGATGAACATGCGCTTCGGCGCCTGACTCAGCTGAGAAGATGACATTCCTTCAGGATGCATCTGGTTGGAGAGAGAATCATCTCTCCCTGGGGAGACATATTAATGCTCACGATCTCGCGTTCAGACTCTGCGGGGAGAGGCTACTGAACTCTGCTGGAGAAAGAGGAGTCATCCTTCTTCGAGATACGCACGGCGCACTGTCTGGAATATGCTACACCTGTAACAACAGAAACAAACAGACAAGATACCCTTCTCAAAGGGACCTATCAAGGTTATTATCTCGTGACAATATTCAAGTAATTCATTGTTTCAACAATCAGTGGCCTAAGCCAATAAGTTTATGTATGCGCATTTTATCAAAAACATCGGCGTTCTTTTTCGCAAACAAAACAGATAAATGCTAAGCAGACAAACAGAATTGCTAAATAGTACGCATTTTATTAATAACGAACCCCTGAATGGGTAAAAATGTTTTACAACAGAGGCAAGCTCCTGGAATGAGGAAGCCGCGCAAAAATAAAACATAAATATACATCAGTATATACAAATGTCGGCAACGAGGCGTAGACGAACACCATGAGTTGATCCCTCTATGACCCACTCGACTTTGATACTTCTCCGACGCTTCTGCTTCGGAAGAGATTGATACGGACAAACGGCCCTCAGGTCTTCCGAACCACTAAACAAAGAAAGTCCACACGCGGAACGCAGTCATTTGCTTTTTTCAAATCCCTAACTTTTGCGTGAACCTCCCTTTGCGGGTTTTCAATTCACCGGGATACCCTTTTTTGCCAAAGCCGCCCAGTGTAGGTTTTCGACTTCACGGGTGTACATTATTTCAATTTATATCCCTAATTTTTGCCCGAACCTTTTATTCTGTTTTTGGTTCGCCAGGATGCCCCATTTTTGCCTGGACACTCCTTTTTTGTCCAGCGGGTCGCTTTCAAGCAAAGTATTTTTTAACTGCGTCCGCGTTCACCGGGGATGCAAAATCTTCACCATCCATCGTGGATAACAACAAAGCTCCTCCCGAGAAGACCTTGCTGACGACGTACGGACCTTCGTAATTCGGAGTCCACTTGCCCCGGTGATCGGAGTGTGGAGGAAGAATCTTCTTCAGGACGAGATCACCCGTCTGAAAGCTTCTAGGACGCACCTTCTTATCATAAGCTTTCTTCATTCGGCTTTGGTACAGACGACCAAACGCAATCGATGCTAACCTCTTCTCGTCCATTAGGCTGAGTTGGTTCAGTCGGTTCGTAATCCATTCTGCCTCGTCGAGTTTCACATCAACCAAAACTCGCAAAGAAGGGATCTCCACTTCTAACGGTAGGACAGCTTCCATACCGTACACCAAGGAGAAAGGAGTTGCCCCAGTCGACGTACGTACCATCGTACGGTAACCGTGTAGTGCAAACGGCAACATCTCATGCCAGTCTTTGTAGGTCACAACCATCTTCTGAACAATCTTCTTTATGTTCTTATTGGCTGCTTCAACGGCGCCATTCATCTTCGGCCGGTAAGGAGATGAGTTGTGGTGTTCAATCTTGAAACTCTGGCACAACTCCTTCATCATCCTGTTATTCAGATTCGAACCATTATCAGTAATGATCCGCTTGGGAATTCCATAACGACAGATGATATACCTCTTTATGAATTTAGCCACCACCTGCTTGGTCACATTAGCGTATGAGGCTGCCTCCACCCACTTGGTGAAGTAGTCGATAGCTACCAGAATGAAGCGATGATCGTTAGATGCAGTGGGATCGATCTTGCCTATCATGTCGATGCCCCACATGGAGAACGGCCACGGGGAGGACATGACATTTAACGGGAACGACGACACATGAACTTTATCAGCATAAATCTGGCATTTATGACATCTCTTCGCGAATTTAAAGCAATCCGACTCCATCATCAGCCAGTAATATCCTGCTCTCAGGATCTTTCTCGTCATAGCATGCCCGCCGGCGTGCGTACCAAATGTGCCTTCATGGACTTCTTCCATGAGCATACTCGCCTCTTTCTCATCTACACATCTGAGTAGCACGAGATCGTGGTTTCTTTTATACAACACTCCATTAGGATTGAGATAAAAATTTCCAGACAGCCTCCTTAGAGTCTTCTTATCCTGGGTTGACGCACCCGCAGGATACTCCTTAGTCATAAGGAAAGTCTGGATGTCATGGAACCATGGCTTGACGTCGGCGGCTTCCTCGATTGCAAAGACAAATGCAGGTCTATCAAGACGCGAAAGCACAATTCTTGGAGCCTCATTCCAAAAATTGACTTTATACATTGAAGCCAACGTGGCTAAGGCATCAGCCATTTGATTCTCCGCTCTGGGCACATGATGGAGTTCCACTCGATCAAAGAACGGAAGTAGCCTTCTGGCATAGTTCATGTACGGAACCAAATTCGATTGACGAGTCTCCCACTCCCCTTTAATTTGGTTGATCACAAGCGCTGAGTCACCATATACGTCTAGATTCTTGATTCTCAAATCAATTGTCTCTTCTAGACCCATGATGCATGCTTCGTATTCCGCCTCGTTATTGGTGACTGGAAACGTCAGTCTCGCAGTAAACGGGATGTGGGATCCGTGGGGAGTCGTGATGATCGCCCTTATGCCACTTCCATAGGAATTAACCGCCCCGTCGAATATCAATTTCCACTGGGATTTCCTATCTGGCCCCTCGTCGAGCAACGGCTCATCGCAATCCTTCGCTTTGAGAAACATGATATCCTCATCAGGGAATTCAAATTTCATCGGCTGGTAATCCTTGATTGGCTGTTCGGCAAGGTAATCAGACAATACGCTTCCCTTGATGGCCTTTTGGGACACGTACTAAATATCATATTCCATTAACACCATTTGCCATCTGAAAATCCTGCCCGAAAGAGCCTGCTTCTCGAAGACATACTTGATTGGATCCGTCTTCGAAATTAGCATAGTGGTGTGATTGAGCATGTACTGTCGTAAACGTTTGGCAGCCCAGGCTAGTGCACAACACGTCTTCTCCAGCATCGAGTATCGAGATTCACAGTCAGTGAACTTTTTACTCAAATAGTAAATGGGATGCTCCTTTCTGCCCGTCTCGTCGTGCTGACCGAGAACACGCCCCATACTATTCTCAAGAACTGTCAAGTACATGATTAAAGGCCGTCCAGCCACTGGGGGTATCAAGATTGGAGGTTCTTGAAGATACTGCTTTATCTTGTCAAATGCCTTCTGGCAATCCTCGTTCCAGATAATTGCCTGATCTTTCTTTAAAAGCTTGAACATTGGTTCACACGTGGCCGTGAGATGAGAGATAAACCTTGCAATGTAGTTTATTCTGCCCAAGAAACCACAAACTTCTTTTTCTGTTCTCGGAACTGGCATTTCTTGTATCGCTTTTATTTTCGCAAGATCAACCTCGATGCCTCGTTCACTCACAATAAACCCCAGTAACTTTCCGGACCGTACTCCGAAAGTACATTTGTTAGGATTCAGCCTCAACCTGAACTTCCTAAGCCTCTCAAAAAGCTTTAATAAGTTGACCAAATGCTCTTCCTCCGTTTGGGACTTCGCAATCATGTCATCAACATAGACTTCAATCTCATGATGAATCATGTCATGAAACAAAGTTACCATCGCTCGTTGGTAAGTGCCCCCTGCGTTCTTCAGACCGAAGGGCATTACCTTATAGCAAAATGTTCCCCAGGGAGTGATAAACGTCGTTTTCTCCATGTCCTCCGGCGCCATCTTGATCTGGTTGTAACCGGAGAAGCCATCCATGAACGAAAACACGGAGAACTGGGCTATGTTGTCGACCAACACATCGATATGAGGCAGCGGGAAATCATCTTTAGGGCTCGCCCTATTCAAATCCCGATAATCGACGCACATGCGTACCTTACCGTCCTTCTTCGGTACAGGCACTATGTTGGCGACCCACGGAGGGTAAGTGGTGACCGCTAAAAAGCCAGCATTAAGCTGTTTCTGCACTTCTTCTTTGATCTTAACGGCCATATCTGGTCTCGTCCTCCTAAGCTTCTGCTTAACGGGAGGGCAATCTTCTCGTAGCGGCAAGTGGTGGACCACGATATCCGTGTCAAGTCCGGGCATATCTTCGTATGACCAAGCAAAGACGTCTCTATACTCTCTTAGCATCTCGACCAATCTCTGCTTGACGTCACTCTGCAATGCAGCCCCTATCCTGACGTTTCTGACGAGCTCTTCAGAACCCAGATTCACGATTTCGATCTCCTCCTCATGAGGCAGGATAACCTTTCCTCTTGTTTCAACAAGCGGGCCAACTCTTCAGGAAGGTCTTCGTCTTCATCAATCTCTTCTTCGGCTTGATAGATCGGGCAATCGAAGTCCAAGTGAGCCGTAGAAGGTCCAGAGTCGATGTCATCTGTTATGTGAATCCTGCAATAACAAGGGTTAAGTTTTAAAACAAGGATGTGCAGGTTAGCACAAACCCCGTTGCCATTTTACTGTTTTTCAAAACAAATATAAAACAGGAATAACAGAGATCACAAAATTTGAATACGAAGAAAACGCCTTTGATTTATTAACAAAATGCATGTACATAATCCAACAAGGCCCTGACAATAAAACCACTATGCCCCGGGTAGGACATAGGGTTGTACAATGATTGGAAAAAGTAAATCATTACTCTTCACTTGTCATCTGGATGATATCCTTGATGGTCCAATTGTCGAGGCCCTCGCCCGGCTTGCTTGGCTGAATCCAAGAGTCGAGGTCATAATCGCTATCCCCGTTGTCTTCAGACGTCGCGTTAATGCTTTCGAAGATTACTCCGCCACTGGTAAACTGGATCGGCCCTTTACCTCGGGACGCACTGCTAGACGAAGAAGAAGCTTCAGCTCCAGGAGAATATCCCAACCCAAACTTATCCTGCTTGTTGGGTATCTCCAAAATTCGCCCCCAGCCTGGGGTAAATCCAGCTTGGACGACGACCCGAGCTTCTTTGAACGAGGAGAGATTCGTCTCTGGCTTTTCTGTGACTACAGGAGCTACTTCTTTTACTTTGACAGCCTCGAACGCTTGACAAAGAGTTTCATGGATTTCGCCATCCATTTCAACATACTTGAAGGAGGACAAATGGCTCACCATTATGTCTTCCTCGCCACACACGGTTACGATGCTTCCTCCGACAGCATATTTGAGCTTTTGGTGCAACGTGGAGGTCACGGCACCAGCAGCATGGATCCACGGCCGGCCCAAGAGACAACTGTAGGCAGGCATGATGTCCATAATATAAAAGACCACGTTGAACGTTTCCGGACCGACTTGGATTGGCAAGGTCACCTCCCCGAAAACGTGGCGTTTAGTTCCGTCGAACGCCTTCACAACCAGATCATTGGGTGTGCAGAGCACTCCACGAGTGTCCAACTTCATTAACGCCTTCTTCGGAAGGACATTAAGCGACGAACCCGTGTCCACCAGCACGTGCGACATGATTGTACCCCTACACTCTATCGAGATGTGCAGGGCGCTATTGTGATTCCTCCCTTTTAGCGTCAGCTCTAAGTCTGTGAAACCTAGCCCATTGCCAGCATTCACATGGGCTGCAACCTCCTCTAGCTGATTCACCGATATTTCTTGCGGTACGTAGGCGGTGTTCAACACCTTCAGCAGCGCATTGCGGTGTGCTTCAGAATACAACAACAGGTTCAAGATGGAAATCTTCGAGGGCGTCTGATGGAGATGGTCTACAATCTTGTAGTCACTCTTTTTAATCAACCGCATAAATTCCTCGGCATCTTTGACAAGCAAGTCTTTTTCTACCCTACGCGGGGTCTCTTCATCGACTTTGCTTTTACCTTTATCGGCCGCATCAGCTCTGACCGCTTTATCCGCCACGACCTCTGGCGGTGCAAACACTCTTCCGCTGCGAGTAATACCACTGATTCCTGCGAGATTCTCCACAGTCGACCCATACGGCTCTAGCTCCAACCTCTGTCCGTTGCAATAGACTTCAGCCCCATAATGCCACGGAATGGCGTTAGTGCTCTCGAATGGTATCGGCCCAGCTTTGGTAATAGTAATTGTAGGCGGCCTGGGCGCAAAAATAGTTATCGGCCGGCGAGGGATGGTGATGGTGGCAACTTCATCGGCCTGCTTCAGCACTACCTCTCCTGATCCACTTTCAGCCCTCCGGCTAAACTGCAGAATCCCTTCAGTTATCAGACTTTGAATTCCTTCGACCAACTGCTCACATCCATCAGAATGTGTAGCACAGTCCATGCATAACTCTCCGCATCCTGGAAAGAACCCTCTTTTCAGCAACTTAGCTTTAACGAAGCTAAGCGGCGCCTTTAGGTCTCTGACATCAGTCAACAGATCTGAACTCTCTTCTTCGATAATGGCGTTCACTCCGCCTCCCCTATGATTCGGCATAGGATTCTTCGTGACATTGGGCACATTATCAGAGAAGTTGATGATCTTGGCATCCACCAAGTCCTGCACCTTGTGCTTGAAGGCTTTGCAGTTCTCGATCGTGTGGCTTGGTGCCCCTGAATGAAAATCACAAGTGGCATTTGCGTCGTACCCTGGTGGAGGTGCCCCTGTCAAGGGAGCCATCGTCCTCTTCTGGACCAACTGAAGTTGAAGCAAAGTCTGTAACAATTGCGCATACGACATGGGCGGTGCCTCGAAGTGACGGTTTGCCAAAGACGTCCGATTCTGGTACTTTCTATATCCCTGTTGATTCGGTTGCTGCTGCTGCTGCTGCTGCGGAGCTGCCGGAATATTTATACTGGCTACCTGCTGCTGAGGGCCTTTGCCCTTTCTTCGAGCGTTGGTCACGGCGCTCGCTTCTCCTTCTCGCCTTTTGCCAGCATAAGGTTTCTTCCCGCCTCCTCCAGCTGAGGATGACTCACCTTGAATTTTCCCGATCTTGATTCCATTCTCGACGTGCTCGCCCATGATAATGAGAGCTAAGAACGTCCCAGACATACCGCTAACTAACTTTTCATAGTAAACCCCTGGGAGGGTAGCTACAAACATCTGTACGAGCTCTCGTTCAACCATCGGCGGCTGAACCCTGGTTGCCAACTCACGCCACCGCTGGGCGTACTCCTTAAATCCTTCATTATTCCTCTGCGACAGGTTCTGCAGCTGGACTCGGTTCGGGGCCAAGTCGCTATTGTACTGGTAATGGTGCACAAACGCTTCAGCGAGATCCTTCCATGTGCCCACACTAGTGGGCTCCAGACCCATGTACCACTCGAGGGATGGCCCGGAAAGACTGTCTTGGAAGAAGTGCATCAGCAACTTCTCGTCTTCGGAATAAGAAGACATCTTCCTGTAGTACGATCTTATGTGGACACGAGGGCAAGTGGTGCCCTTATATTTTTCAAAGTCCGGTACCCTGAACTTAGGAGGCACCTTGAAGTCAGCAATTAATCCCAGCTTGGACATATCAACGCCCAAAGTATTCTGATTCTCGATATCTCTCATTTTATCTTCAAGTGCCTTGAATCTAAGCCGCGCTTTAGCATTCAGCTCCCCTTCAGCACCCTTCTGAGAGAACACATCATCCTGACGATCCTCTAGCCATGGCTGAGGCACAAACAGATTCCCGACGCCTGCATTGTCGTTGCCTGGCCCGATGTTGACATTAGCTCCCAGACTCCCATTACCGACGCCCATCGTATTGAGTCCGATGTTGTCCATCACATTGCCATTAGCACTGCCGTTGCCCCCGGCCACGGGGACACCATTCTGCGGAGTTTCAACTGGTGGAGAAGTAGGCACGGTCCCACCATGGAGCACGCCGTTGCTATCAACCCTGGAGATCAAAGGCTGAACCAAAGTTCTGAGTTGGTCCTGGCCATTGGCGACCACTTGCATGAGCTCCATGAAGCGATCCATCCTTTCGCAGAGCTCCTGAACATCAGTTTGCACTTGATCCATGATCCTGGTCTGATTAGCTCTAGTCGGATAACGGTGAATTAGTCTCTGATCAATCCTGGAACCACCGGAAACGACCTGGGACAACCTGTAAACCTGAAAAACCTGTAAAACACAGAAGGGTTAGGAAAAACACCAAAATGCTCGCCATGCAAATGCTTCAGGCAAATGCATGCGTGTGTCTGTGCGTTAGGGAGATCTCCCCCGATCCTAGTGCCTGAGTGCCAGTGCTGATAATAATAAGAAGAAGTCTGGGTCCAATCATGGAAACAACAATCTCATACATAAAGAAAGCCTATCAAGGCAGTACATAGCATCAGCGAGTACAAGATGAATCAACAGCGTGACCTCAACCAACAAGCCTGGTGATGGTCAGCATACAACAATGATCAAAACAAAAGGAATACAAATAGTCAAGTACGGCCACGGGCGCGATACTCTTCTAACAACTCCTTCGTCTCTGGATGATCCGACAGAGTGAGCAACCCTTCGACGAGCAGCTCCCTTTGCATAATGGTGTACTGAAGTCCTTCGACCGAACCCTCCCATGCTCCTTCGCCGAAGCAATCTTCTAGCTTCCGCTTCTTGGACTTAAACGTCAGCTTGCGCTCCTTCAGGTTAGCGAGAGCTTTGTTGAGCTGGCCTTCGGCGGTGTATCTGCGGGCGGTTTCTTCATCAAACCTCTTCTCACTGTCCTTCACCTGGGCTTCCAGCTTGGAGATCTGTAGCATCAGCTTATCCTCCCGCTCTTTCCTGGTGGCCAGGGAAGCCTTCCAGTGCTGGTTGAACTTGGATATCCTCCGATATGCTTCGTCCAAGTGCTGCTTCTTCGTAGCCAGTACGTCGTTGACAGCTTTGAAGTCTCAACCCATGCGCTCACGCTCGGCTATCTGCTTAGTCATGTTTGTACCCAGCTGGTTCACCAACTCTGTCTGCCTTTTGAAAGAATGAACGGCTTCGTTCCTCTCGCTTCGGAGCTGGGCCAATTCCTTCTCCAGTTCCTCATTCGCCCGTTTCAATTTCTCCCGCTCGGCCAACACCTAATTATGCTGCTGAATGGGCACAGTAGTAGGCTCTTCGATCATTGGAGGGCTTTCGGGCTTGGCATGAGGAAACGGCATCCCTATGGCATCTACTCTGGCTCTGATCCAAGTCAAATACGGAGGGTAGGCTTGACTGTTGCTTTTTCCCAGCAATGGTTTTCCTCGCTTACTGATACCATTCCACGCGCGCTGAAGCCTGGACAACAGGTCCCCCTCTAGAAGACCAGTGAAGTACAGAGATTCCTGTACCTCTTCATCCTTCGGCGGAGTTCTCAAAGCATACGCGAACTGTCGAACTAGCAACGATGGATTGTAGTTTATACAGTCCTTCTTGCCTATCAAAGGCACGTTTGGAAACCCGCTGCAACTGAAGATCACCTAAGTACCCAACCTGTCTCTGTCGAACCAGTCAATATCCTCTGCAGATAAACTCATCAGACGCTCAGGCCACTCAACTGTGGCTGCAGACAAGACAAAAGGACCCCTCTTGGGCAGATGACTATCAAGCCATTTGTAGAGCAAGGGTGCACAGCATGAGACGTTCTTCCCCCTCCTGTTCTCGTTTTTGTAGTGGATAGAATGGTAGACATCTCCGATCAAGGTAGGGACTGGATTCCCTGAAGCAAAGATGTGAAACGCATCAAAGTCTACAAAATTGGGCATGTTGGGGAACAGAATGATGCCATATATGCACAGAGCGAGGATGGCATTGAACGCGACCCAACATCCGTCCTTGGCACACTGCTGAGCCTTACCCACTAGAAACTGCAAGGAGAACCCAGGAACCTTGTTCCAACTAGTCAATACTAACTCGGAGGCGTCCAGATGAAGTGAAGGAGCTAAACCAGCCAGATCAGGCTCAGCATCCATGTGAACAAAAGGCATCTGCCTCTTGATAGGCACACCTAGAAAATCAGCATACTCTTCCAGCGTAGGTGCGAGAACAAAGTCCTGAAAAGTGAAACATCTCAGCGGAGGGTCGTAGAACTGCAGCAGAGCGTGCAACCCATTTGACTCGAACACAAAATGTTTATGAACCAAACTGAGCAACCTGCCGTAAGACATTCTGAACTCATCCCTCACAGAATCATCTGCTAGAGCTATCAAACCAGTCAGCTTAACCATATCGGGGGCAGGGAACTTGTAAGCCACGGTCTTCCTCAGAGAGCCCATAACAATACAATAGGAGGCAAGAAATCCTGGATCGGGGAAAACGGTACCTGAAACATAGACACACGTTAATGAAATGCAAATGGGTATGCAAACTAATGCAAAATGCAATCATGCAATAAGAGGTCAGGGCAACTGGTGCTGTGGAGATTATGTATCAGCAAAACCATGACGCTGCTCTATCAAGAACAACCACTGATAAGAAGAAACCCCGGTGTAGGACCACAAATCTGATCTGCCAAGAACCACCATCTGATAGGGCCATATACATAGGATCATAATTCTGCTCTGTCAAGAACAAATGTATGATAATAAGGACCTCTGATGTAGGACCAAGAAATCAGCTCTGTTAAGAACAAACATACATCTGCTGATGAGATCTTTAGACCCCAATCAAAAAATTTGCTCTATCAAGAACAAACAACATCTGCTGATGAGATCTTCAGACCCCACTCAAGAAATCTGCTCTATCAAGAACAAACAACATATGCTGATGAGATCTTCAGACCCCACTCAAGAATCTGCTCTATCAAGAACAAACAACTGATGACAAAACTCTGCTCTATCAAGAACAAATACACATCTGATGATAAGATCCTCTGATCAAAACCTGCTCTATCAAGAACAGACAAATACACATCTGATGATAAGATCCTCTGATCCAACAAAACTGATTCGCTGTCAAGAAAACCAGGTGGTCTGAAGGTCAAAGTTTCCTGCAATAAACCCAACCCCGCTCACAGGTATGAACCTAAACTGACTCAAGTTCGGCATCCTATGCGTTCATCAGCGTCACAGACATTCAAGAGGGGTGATACGATACCCAGAAGGTGTGGCATCACCAGCTCATGAAGCGGCCTCACTCGGCTGAATCACAAATGATCGGTCCCCAGAGTCGACAATCCACCAAACCAGCAACCGTCTTAACCCAAAGGGTTGAAAGGGAAGCCAACCGGGAGAACCTCATCTGAGCGTGGATTTCATGAGACACTAGTGCCTGCAAAGCAAGCACGCGCCCACTAATTTCCACAACTAATGCTATGGTGCACTCAAGCCTGGGTCTGGCTTCTCACTCATCAGAATGCCCCTTCCCACAACAGCACAAATAATCATATCATACTGAAAATAAAGTGCGGGAAATAAAATGCGAGAAGTAAAATGTGATAAATAAACACAACCCAACAGGTAATCATACAAGCGCTAGGATTGACTCTCGCAGGGAACCGTTGAATTCCCCAGCAGAGTCGCCAGCTGTCGCTTGCGCGAAAATAAGGTGTCGGCACAACAGAAGAGTCGCCACCTTTCGTTAATTATCCCTCAGAGCGGGAAAGGAAACGATCGGAAAAACCTAACGAAAAAGGGTGAGACAAGGTCGTCGCAACCATTGTCTGGGTTCGGGAGTCGGTTACGCAAGGGGAAGGTATTAGCACCCCTCACGTCCGTCGTACTCGACGGGATCCATGCTTGTTGTGATTACTGGACGGGTTGGTGTACCTATCTACCTATCAAGGCTGGCTTAAAACAGAATAGAAAATGACTCGGCAAAGCGTCGCGCTTTATGCCTACGTATTCTCATCAGAGAACGAGAAATCAGAGTCAACGTAGTTCGACCTACGACGGGTTATGGGGGAAGGTAGCTCGCCAATACATCAGTATTGTGCCTACGTACTCTCAACAGGTGTGAGAGATCAGAGCTCACGTAGTTCGGGACACTACGGTTTGTTTCCTGTCTTTTACGAAAGAAGTGTTTTTTGTTGTGTTTGCAATTTCAATCGCACTAGAGACTATGACCTGAGAGTGAATGCGTCGCATGTCACCCAAAGGGTACCATACTAAACATCCAGACTGTGGAAAAGAAACTCTCCCACAATCCTTTCTCAGATAGCTTAAGGCTCGTAACGTACGAAAGAAATCATTCATGATTACTGTATCTTAAACTGTTTTGAGATGAGATGAGAACAGGACCAACTAGGAGGGAGACTATCAAGTCCTACTGTTGTCATGCCAAGGATTCATCCTGTGGTTGAGGTTTGAACAGGGAACTCTTAGAAGTTGTCATGCATAGGTTTCAACCTAAAGTTCTATCATCAATTCCTTATCAAAGGAAATGAGAGTCCTAAGGGATCATGTCAATGATACACCAAAACAGACAAAGCATCAGCTTAACAGTAAAATGCATGCAATGCAAGTGAGGGAGGAACTGTGTGTGGGGCTTCAGCCTCCACAAGCTCATCTCAACCTCAAGCAAGAATGGATAACAGTAATCATACTGAAAGATAAAACAACATGCTATCAAGCAATATACAGTAAACTGCAATCATACAGAAGAAATGAAATAAAGTGCCATCAGGCAAACAAACCACATGGGCAAGGGAGCTGGGCTCTACCGAATACCCGCAAGCAAAGCCACACAGTAACAATACAAGCAGAGGGAGCAACTCAACCTCTAGTGCAATCATGCTCCTGGATTCTACCTAGTCTAGATATGAACTTATTCTAATGCATCAAGCAAGTCAAACAAAACACATCAATACAGAAAAGAAAAGGATGAGGAGGCAACTCCTCTCTCAACTTCAGGCTTCAGCTCTTCCAACAGCAACTTAGTCTTCAGACTTCCATCACTCTTGACAAATACCAATTTGGTTTCCCAGGTTTCAACCCTTCAACATAAGTTTCAACTTATCTTCTCCTTTAAGCTTCAGCTTCTTGATCAGTTCCACCTTCAGTCTTCACCTAATCTTCAGGGGTCTTCAAGTATCAACTTGATCTTGTTGCTCTTCAAGCTCCAGCTAGAATGGCAATACTCAAGGATTCATCCTCTTCAATGAAGTCTTCATCTTTAAACTCTAGCTCAACATCTCTCAAGATACTCAAACCAGAGGAAATCACTTACTGGATAAGCTGGGGATATTGAACTGCTTATTGACCACCAAAGGTGACCTATAAGGATTCAACATCAAAGGAATGGTTCCCTCAAAAGTTCTACTTCCTAGGTACTATCACTTATCCCTCCAAAGGAGAGAGGTGAATACCATGGAAGGACTTTGAATCATAGGGAGGAATGGAGGTGAAAGATACCATCCATGTTTAAGAAAGAAGTTAACTAAGTCTAAACTCTTCCTAATCCCTAACCCTAAACAATCAACAAAACAAATAAGATCAAGCTCTCAAGCTCCTCAATGCTCCTCAATGCTCCTACTATGCTCCTCAATGCAACTCCAAGCAATACCAAGCTTTCCAAGCCCACAAAGCAGAGCAAACAAAAATACAAGCCCACAAGGGCAACACAAACAATCATCAACTACAAAAATCATCTAAAAATAGTATACTACTATATTAAAATCTAATATAATCTCTAAGGGATCCTCTATATCTACCCTTAATACCCTTATATGTCCCAATATCTAACTTGACCTAGAAACCCAAAATTCTAATGTTATTGTGGACCTATGTTAAGGATTGACCTAATTCTACACAACCTAAAATCATCTAAGCAAAACTAACCTAAAATTCATCACAAAATTATGGAGTAAATCCAGGGGGAAGCTAAAGTCCTATTCTAACTATCCTAAAAATAATGGCCTAAAAATACTAAGGGAACTAGCTAAACAAAATTCTACAAATTCATGTATCAACATAAAAGAATTAAAAAGCTATTAAAATGGAAAATACACAAAAAATATTAAAAATGCATGAAATGTAAATATTTTTATTTTACAATTTTCTAGACACTATCATGAAGTGGGAGAAAAAATCCCCATGCAAAAATCATTATTTTTCCATTTATTATGATTTTTCAAAGTTTAACATAAAATGGAGAAAATAAAATGAAAATATGAAATGATGTGGTGTATTTAGTAACCAGATGCAGTTCACTATGGATGATGGGCTTAAAGTGGGGGTTCAGATAGTAATGCGCTAAACCCAAGTTTCCAATCAGAAAACAATAGCAAAAAATAGAAATAAAAAGGAAAATCCACGGTGTGAAAAGTAATAGAAATCGGTTCATATTCACAATGGGCCATGGTGGGTGGTGTGGTTAGCAAATCCTGACTTAAGCCCATAACCCTATTTTAAGTGAAACGCTACGTTTAGGGTTGTTCTCAGACTAAGTCTTCACAACTTGAAATTAGATCGTGGCCAACGGATCAAGCTGAAGTCAACAGGTCTTGGTGCATCTGACGGTCACAACATCATCATCAACCTTGAGCCATGAACATGGAGGGAAAACTCCATAGCAACAGAACTTCAAACCTCACCCTTCCTCGATTCGAGTCTCATCAATCTTTCATCCAAAACCAAGATTTGAAACACTAACATGTTCTAAATTCCATACTGATCACAACCCTAACATCAGAATCCCTTGAAACATCTTCAAACCTAAAACCCGACGGCGAATCAAAAAGAAGCTCAAACCTCAACTATCATGGTTCTTGAAATTTCTTGGCTCAGAATGATCACCACACTTCACTGGTTAAAATAAGCTATCACAGCATTGCATCTCACTATACCACGAGTTCTTGATCATCAAAGAAATGGTGTCCATAACTCAATCTTCATCAATTGATCCCTAACTCTCCAAAATCCATCTCCTATTGGTCTCTAACATTTCTACCCTAACAATTCTACCTAAAGATGCATAAATCATGGTGTAGAGTGAATTTTGCAAACCTGGTATTTCTTGATCAACAGATGGTGAAAACCTTCACTTCAAGCCTTGAAGTTCTTCAGAAAGTTTCCTTGGATGATGATCTTGCTACTGTTTGCAAAAGATTTGAGGGAGAGTGCTTGAATCTCAGAATTCGATTCTGACTTGCTACCTTGAAAATCCAATTGCCAATTCCTCAATTCACCATGGATTTGCTCTCAAATTGATCTGCACAGCTTCACTATCATCAATGGAGTGTGTATGAATGGAAAGAATGAATGGAAATGGTTCAGAATAGGGAATTCACTTTCAACTTGCAATGGAAGCAATTGAAATGACCAACTCTCTCTTCTCTCAAATCTTACACCAACCTTGCATCTGAGTAATTTCTATATGTTATATAGAGTGTTTTAGAATCATCTAGAACCATCTAGGACCATCCAATGAGAAATTGGAAATCTCATGTCATGATTTTATGAATTCACTTCTCCTCATGTACTATCTCATGCCATAGCCCTTGTAACCACCAATTCTGACTTGAAATTCTCCCCATATGAGATATATGATGTGTTGATATGCATAACTAACTTGTTCATTGAGTTTCTTCGAGTTTTGCTTTTGAACCTTAAGATGCAAGCAACCAATTTCCAAAGCAGCCCCATGATCTAGGCCTCAAATCAAAATTGTGGCTGAACCATTGTTTTTAGAATGTCTTTTAGAGTCAAAATGACCTATTATATGACATGGTTTGGATGTGTAACTTGGGATTTCCAATTTCCAATTTCAACTTATTTAACTTATGCCTCCATTTTAGGCCATTTTTATCACTTTTTGATACAAGCCTTTCCATCATCTCATGACCTCCCTACTAGCCTTAAAACATCATTCTAAGAAAGTTTGATGTTGAAGATTTTTCCATTTGAAGCTTGGAAATAGGAGATATGGCCTTATGCTTGAAATGACCTATAACCTCCAAATGACCAAAATGCCCTTGACTTGTCAAAGCCATAAGTTGAGTTCTACAAATCCTATCAAGGGCTTCTAGTACTCTCTAGAAAGCTAAGAAGATGCTCTACAACATTCATGTTGACCAAGAGTTCATAGGAATCATCCTACTAGGGCAAACGTTGGATGCAAGTTGGGTGACTTTCAAGGACCCAGATTCACATACCTCAGATGACCTGTAACTCGTCAAAGTCATAACTTGGGCTCTACAAATCCTATCAAGGACTTCTAGTACTCAAATTAAATATAGGAACAAGCTCTACAACATTAATGTTTTGGGGAAGATGAGATGACAATCACATCTTGAGCTACACTGCCTTGAAGATAGGGATCAAACTAAAGGGATTTTACACTGTCAAGCCTTAGAAACCCTAGCTTAAAACTTCTCAAACTCTTCAATCATGATGAGTTGGTCTAGGGATCATCATTATAGCATCTCAATGCATCAATCCATGATCACATGGATCTTGGATTAGGTCTCAACCCTCTCCAAATCATCAGTTGACCTAGGGTTGACCCAGTCAAACCCTAATTCCACCACTCATGGTTGAATCTTCTGAATTCTTGTACAATGACCTCTCTAGGCTTCATGATGGCTTTCAAGACATCTCATAAGCTCTCTCAAAGCTTCAAGTCCATCCTCATAGCCTCAGAATCATCTGAGGGGCTCCCCACAACTCTCAAGTTATGAGACACACAACCTTGGTTTCAACCAATCTCTCTGAGGATCTCTTGAGTTCTCTGACAAAGATATCAACCTTTGAACACTTGAACAACCTTCTTGGCTAGCTTCAAAGTCTCACACAACTCTTGCTGGCTAATCATATCTCTTGATCTACTGCACCCATATCAATGAGGAGCAGATGATCATGCTAGTGAACACAAGCTTAGTAAATAAATGTTGGCCAAATTTTGGGGTGCAACACAGACCCACCACCAAAAGGATGATGAACAAACTCACACCGGCTACTATCACCAAAAGGATGATAGAGCAAACACTCGCACAATCTGACATCAACAAGACGACAGACCCACCACAAAAATGATGACGGAGCAAACTCACACCGGTTACTACCACTAAAAGGATGATATAGAAAAAGAATCGCACAATCTGGCATAAACAAGATGACAGACCCACCACCAAAAGGATGATGGAGCAGATTCACACATCGACTACTACCACCAAAAGGATGATAAAGCAAACACTCGCATAATCTGGCATCAACAAGATGACAGACCAACCACCAAAAGGATGATGAAGCGAACTCACACCGGTTACTACCACGAAAAGGATGATACAACAAACACCCGCGCAATATGGCATCAACAAGATGACAGACCCCCCGCCAAAAGGATGATGGAGTGAACTTACACCGGCTACTACCACTAAAAGGAAGATAGAGAAATTCACTCGCACAATCTGGCATCTACGAGATCACAGACCCACCACCAAAAGGATGACAGAGCAAACTCACACCGGCTACCTCCACTAAAAGGATGATAGAGCATAACACTCGAACAATCTAACATCAATAAAATGAAAGACCCACCACCAAAAGAATCATGGAGCAAACTCACAACGGCTACTACCACCAAAAGAATGATAGAGCAAACACTTGCACAATCTTACATCAATAAGATGACAGACCCACCACCAAAAGGATGATGAAGCGAACTCACACCGGCTACTACCCTAAATGGATGATAGAGCAAACACTCGCACAATATGACATCAATAAGATGACAGACCCACCACCAAAAGGATGATAGAGCAAACTTACACAGGCTACTACCACCAAAAGGATGATAGAGCAAAACACTCGCCCAATCTGACATCAACAAAGATGACAGACCCACCACCAAAAGCATGATGGAACGAACTAACTCCAGCTACTACCACCAATAGGATGATAGAGCAAACCTTCGCACAATCTGACATTAACAAGATGACAAACCCACACTAAAAAGATGACGGGGCGAACACACACAGGTTACTACCACCAAAAGGATGATAGAGCAATCCCTCACACAATCTGACATAAAAAGGATGACAGACCCACCACCAAAAGGATGATGGAGCAAACTCACACCGGCTACATCCACCAAAAGGATGATAGGGAATAAGCCTCGCACAATCTAGCATCAACGAGTTGACAGACCCACAACCAAAAGGATGACGGAGCAAACTCACACCGGCTACTACCACCAGAAGGATGATAGAGAAAAAGACTCGCACAATCTGGCATCAACGAGATGATAGACCCACCACCCAAAGGATGACGGAGCAAGCTCACATCGGCTACTACCACAAAAAGGATTATAGGGCAAAACACTAACACAATCTGCCATCAACGAGATGACAGACTAACCACCAAAAGGATAACAAAGCGATCTCACACCGGCTACTACCACAAAAAGGATGATAGAGAAAATGAATCGCACAATCTGGCATCAACAAGATGGCAGACCCACCACCAAAAGGATCATGGAGCAAATTCACACCGGCTACTGCCACCAAAAGGATGATAGACCAAACAGTCGCACAATCTAACATCAATAAGATGACAGACCCACCACCAAAAGGATGAGGGAGCAAACTAACACCGGCTACTTCCCCCAAAAGGATTATAGAGAAAACAGTCGCACAATCTGACATCAATAAGATGACAGACCCACAACCAAAAGGATGACAGAGCAAACTCACACCGGCTACTATCACCAAAAGGATGATAGAGCAAACCCTCGCACAATCTGACATCAACAAGACGAAAGACCCACCACAAAAACGATGACGGAGCAAAACTCACACCGACTACTACCACTAAAAGGATGATAGAGAAAAAGACTTGCACAATCTGGCATAAACAAGATGACAGACCCACCACTAAAAGGATGATCGAGCGGATTCACACATCGACTACTACCACCAAAAGGATGATAAAGCAAACACTCGCATAATCTGGCATCAACAAGATGACAGACCAACCACCAAAAGGATGATGAAGCGAACTCACACCGGTTACTATCACGAAAAGGATGATACAACAAACACCCGCGCAATATGGCATCAACAAAATGACAGACCCCCCGCCAAAAGGATGATGGAGTGAACTTACACCGGCTACTACCACCAAAAGGAAGATAGAGCAAACACTCGCATAATCTGGCATCAACAAGATGACAGGCCCACCACCAAAAGGATGATGGAGTGAACTCACACCGGCTACTACCACCAAAAGAATGATAGAGCAAACACTTGCATAATCTGGCATCAGCAAGATGACAGACCCACCATAAAAAGGATTATGAAGGAAACTCACACGGGTTACTACCACCAAAAGGATGATAAAGCAAACACTCGCGCAATTTGACATCAATAAGATGAGAGACCCACCACCAAAAGGATGACGGAGCAAAACGACACCGGATACTCCCACTAAAAGGAAGATAGAGAAACACATTCGCACAATCTGGCATCAACGAGATGACAGACCCACCACCAAAAGGATGACAGAGCGAACTCACACCGGCTACTTCCACTAAAAGGATGATAGAGCATAACACTCGAACAATCTAACATCAATAAGATGAAAGACCCACGACCAAAAGAATCATGGAGCAAACTCACAACGGCTACTACCACTAAAAGAATGATAGAGCAAACACTTGCACAATCTTACATCAATAAGATGACAGACCCACCACCAAAAGGATGATGAAGCGAACTCACACTGGCTACTACCCTAAATGGATGATAGAGCAAACACTCGCACAATATGACATCAATAAGATGACAGACCCACCACCAAAAGGATGATAGAGCAAACTCACACAGGCTACTACCACCAAAAGGATGATAGAGCAAAACACTCGCCCAATCTGACATCAACAAAGATGACAGACCCACCAACAAAAGCATGATGGAACGAACTAACTCCAGCTACTACCACCAATAGGATGATAGAGCAAACCTTCGCACAATCTGACATTAAATAGATGACAAACCCACACTAAAAATATGACGGGGCGAACTCACACAGGTTACTACCACCAAAAGGATGATAGAGCAATCCCTCACACAATCTGACATAAAAAGGATGACAGACCCACCACCAAAAGGATGATGGAGCAAACTCACACCGGCTACTTCCACCAAAAGGATGATAGGGAATAAGCCTCGCACAATCTAGCATCAACGAGTTGACAGACCCACAACCAAAAGGATGACGGAGCAACTCACACCGGCTACTACCACCAGAAGGATGATAGAGAAAAAGACTCGCACAATCTTGCATCAACGAGATGATAGACCCACCACCCAAAGGATGACGGAGCAAACTCACATCGGCTACTACCACAAAAAGGATTATAGGGCAAAACACTAACACAATCTGCCATCAACGAGATGACAGACTAACCACCAAAAGGATAACAGAGCGATCTCACACCGGCTACTACCATAAAAAGGATGATAGAGAAAATGAATCGCACAATCTGGCATCAACAAGATGGCAGACCCACCACCAAAAGGATCATGGAGCAAATTCACACCGGCTACTGCCACCAAAAGGATGATAAAGCAAACAGTCGCACAAGCTAACATCAATAAGATGACAGACCCACCACCAAAAGGATGAGGGAGAAAACTCACACCGGCTACTTCCCCCAAAAGGATTATAGAGAAAACAGTCGCACAATCTGACATCAATAAGATGACAGACCCACAACCAAAAGGATGACGGAGCAAACTCACACCGGCTACTATCACCAAAAGGATGATAGAGCAAACCCTCGCACAATCTGACATCAACAAGACGACAGACCCACCACAAAAACGATGACGGAGCAAAACTCACACCGGCTACTACCACTAAAAGGATGATAGAGAAAAAGACTTGCACAATCTGGCATAAACAAGATGATAGACCCACCACTAAAAGGATGATCGAGCGGATTCACACATCGACTACTACCACCAAAAGGATGATGAAGCGAACTCACACCGGTTACTATCACGAAAAGGATGATACAACAAACACCCGCGCAATATGGCATCAACAAAATGACAGACCCCCCGCCAAAAGGATGATGGAGTGAACTTACACCGGCTACTACCACCAAAAGGAAGATAGAGCAAACACTCGCATAATCTGGCATCAACAAGATGACAGGCCCACCACCAAAAGGATGATGGAGTGAACTCACACCGGCTACTACCACCAAAAGAATGATAGAGCAAACACTTGCATAATCTGGCATCAACAAGATGACAGACCCACCACAAAAAGGATTATGAAGGAAACTCACACCGGTTACTACCACCAAAAGGATGATAAAGCAAACACTCGCGCAATTTGACATCAATAAGATGACAGACCCACCACCAAAAGGATGACGGAGCAAAACGACACCGGATACTCCCACTAAAAGGAAGATAGAGAAACACATTCGCACAATCTGGCATCAACAAGATGACAGACCCACCACCAAAAGGATGAAAGAGCGAACTCACACCGGCTACTTCCACTAAAAGGATGATAGAGCATAACACTCGAACAATCTAACATCAATAAGATGAAAGACCCACGACCAAAAGAATCATGGAGCAAACTCACAACGGCTACTACCACTAAAAGAATGATAGAGCAAACACTTGCACAATCTTACATCAACAAGATGACAGACCCATCATCAAAAGGATGATGAAGCAAAATCACACTGGCTACTATCCTAAATGGATGATAGAGCGAACACTCGCGCAATATGACATCAATAAGATGACAGACCCACCACCAAAAGGATGATGGAGCAAACTCGCACCGGCTACTACCACCAAAAGGATGATAGAGCAAAACACTCGCCCAATCTGACATCAACAAAGATGACATACCCACCACCAAAAGGATGATGGAACGAACTAACTCCAGCTACTACCACCAATAGGATGATAGAGCAAACCTTCGCACAATCTGACATCAACAAGATGACAGACCCACACTAAAAAGATGACGGGGCGAACTCACACAGGCTACTACCACCAAAAGGATGATAGAGCAATCCCTCACACAATCTGACATAAGAAAGATGACAGACCCACCACCAAAAGGATGATGGAGCAAACTCACACCGGCTACTTCCACCAAAGGGATGATAGGGAAAAACCCTCGCACAATCTAGCATCAACGAGTTGACAGACCCACAACCAAAAGGATGACGGAGCAAACTCACACCGGCTACTACCACCAGAAGGATGATAGAGAAAAAGACTCGCACAATCTGGCATCAACTAGATGACAGACCCACCAGCAAAAGGATGACGGAGCAAACTCACATTGGCTACTACCAAAAAATGGATTATAGGGCAAAACACTAACACAATCTTGCATCAACGAGATGACAGACTCTCCACTAAAAGGATAACAGAGCAAACTCACACCGGCTACTACCACAAAAAGGATGATAGAGAAAATGACTCCCACAATCTGGCATCAACAAGATGGCAGACTCACCACCAAAAGGATGATGGAGTAAATTAACCACCGGCTATTGCCACCAAAAGGATGATAGAGCAAACAGACGTACAATCTGACATCAATAAGATGACAGACCTACCACCAAAACGATGATGGAGAAATCTCACACCGGCTACTACCACCAAAAGGATGATAGAGAAAAAGACTAGCACAATCTGGCATAAACAAGATGACAAATCCACCACCAAAAGGATGATGGAGCGGATTCACACATCAACTACTACCACCAAAAGGATGATGAAGCGAACTCACACCGGCTACTACCACCAAAAGGATGACGGAGTTAACTCACACCGGCTACTACCACCAAAAGGATGATAGAGCAAACACTCGCATAATCTGGCATCAACAAGATGAGAGGCCCACTACCAAAAGGATGATGGAACGAACTAACTCCAGCTACTACCACCAAAAGGATGATAGAGCAAACCTTCGCACAATCAGACATCAACAAGATGAATGACCCATACTAAAAAGATGACAGGGCGAACTCACACAGGCTACTGCCACCGAAAGGATGATAGAGCAATCCCTCACATAATCTGACATAAAAAAGATGACAGACCCACCACAAAAAGGATGACGGAGCTAACTCACACCGGCTACTACCACAAAAAGGATGATAGAGCAAACTCTCACACAATCTGACATCAACAAGATGACACACCCACAACCAAAAGTATGATGGAGTGAACTCACACCGACTACTATCTCTAAAAGGATGATAGAGGAAACCCTCGCACAATCTGACATCAACAAGATGACAGACCCACCACCAAAGGGATGATGGAGCAAACTCCTAACTGCTACAACCACCAAAAGAATGATAGAGCAAACACTCACATAATCGGGCATCAACAAGATGAGAGGCCCACCACCAAAAGGATGATGGAGTGAACTCACACCGGCTACTACCACCAAAAGAATGATCGAGCAAACACTCGCATAATCTGGCATCAAGAAGATGACAGACCCACCACAAAAAGGATGATGAAGCGAACTCACACCAGTTACTACCACCAAAAGGATGATAGAGCAAACACTCGTGCAATTTGACATCAATAAGATGACCGACCCACCACCAAAAGGATGACGGAGCAAAACAACACCGGATACTCCCACTAAAAGGAAGATAGAGAAAAACACTCACACAATCTGGCATCAACGAGATGACAGACCCACCACCAAAGAGATGAAAGAGCGAACTCACACCGGCTACTTCCACTAAAAGGATGATAGAGCATAACACTCGAACAATCTGACATCAATAAGATGAAAGACCCACCACCAAAAGAATCATGGAGCAAACTCACAACGGCTACTACCACTAAAAGAATGATAGAGCAAACACTTGCACAATCTTACATCAAAAAGATGACAGACCCACCACCAAAAGGATGATGAAGCAAAATCACACTGGCTACTATCCTAAATGGATGATAGAGCGAACACTCGCGCAATATGACATCAATAAGATGACAGACCCACCACCAAAAGGATGATGGAGCAAACTCGCACCGGCTACTACCACCAAAAGGATGATAGAGCAAAACACTCGCCCAATCTGACATCAACAAAGATGACATACCCACCACCAAAAGGATGATGGAACGAACTAACTCCAGCTACTACCACCAATAGGATGATAGAGCAAACCTTCGCACAATCTGACATCAACAAGATGACAGACCCACACTAAAAAGATGACGGGGCGAACTCACACAGGCTACTACCACCAAAAGGATGATAGAGCAATCCCTCACACAATCTGACATAAGAAAGATGACAGACCCACCACCAAAAGGATGATGGAGCAAACTCACACCGGCTACTTCCACCAAAGGGATGATAGGGAAAAACCCTCGCACAATCTAGCATCAACGAGTTGACAGACCCACAACCAAAAGGATGACGGAGCAAACTCACACCGGCTACTACCACCAGAAGGATGATAGAGAAAAAGACTCGCACAATCTGGCATCAACTAGATGACAGACCCACCAGCAAAAGGATGACGGAGCAAACTCACATTGGCTACTACCAAAAAATGGATTATAGGGCAAAACACTAACACAATCTTGCATCAACGAGATGACAGACTCTCCACTAAAAGGATAACAGAGCAAACTCACACCGGCTACTACCACAAAAAGGATGATAGAGAAAATGACTCCCACAATCTGGCATCAACAAGATGGCATACTCACCACCAAAAGGATGATGGAGTAAATTAACCACCGGCTATTGCCACCAAAAGGATGATAGAGCAAACAGACGTACAATCTGACATCAATAAGATGACAGACCCACCACCAAAACGATGATGGAGAAATCTCACACCGGCTACTACCAACAAAAGGATGATAGAGAAAAAGACTAGCACAATCTGGCATAAACAAGATGACAAATCCACCACCAAAAGGATGATGGAGCGGATTCACACATCGACTACTACCACCAAAAGGATGATGAAGCGAACTCACACCGGCTACTACCACCAAAAGGATGACGGAGTTAACTCACACCGGCTACTACCACCAAAAGGATGATAGAGCAAACACTCGCATAATCTGGCATCAACAAGATGAGAGGCCCACTACCAAAAGGATGATGGAACGAACTAACTCCAGCTACTACCACCAAAAGGATGATAGAGCAAACCTTCGCACAATCAGACATCAACAAGATGAATGACCCATACTAAAAAGATGACAGGGCGAACTCACACAGGCTACTGCCACCGAAAGGATGATAGAGCAATCCCTCACATAATCTGACATAAAAAAGATGACAGACCCACCACGAAAAGGATGACGGAGCTAACTCACACCGGCTACTACCACAAAAAGGATGATAGAGCAAACTCTCACACAATCTGACATCAACAAGATGACACACCCACAACCAAAAGTATGATGGAGTGAACTCACACCGACTACTATCTCTAAAAGGATGATAGAGGAAACCCTCGCACAATCTGACATCAACAAGATGACAGACCCACCACCAAAGGGATGATGGAGCAAACTCCTAACTGCTACAACCACCAAAAGAATGATAGAGCAAACACTTGCATAATCGGGCATTAACAAGATGACAGGCCCACCACCAAAAGGATGATGGAGTGAACTCACACCGGCTATTACCACCAAAAGAATGATCGAGCAAACACTCGCATAATCTGGCATCAAGAAGATGACAGACCCACCACAAAAAGGATGATGAAGCGAACTCACACCAGTTACTACCACCAAAAGGATGATAGAGCAAACACTCGTGCAATTTGACATGAATAAGATGACCGACCCACCTACAAAAGGATGACGGAGCAAAACAACACCGGATACTCCCACTAAAAGGAAGATAGAGAAAAACACTCACACAATCTGGCATCAACGAGATGACAGACCCACCACCAAAGAGATGAAAGAGCGAACTCACACCGGCTACTTCCACTAAAAGGATGATAGAGCATAACACTCGAACAATCTGATATCAATAAGATGAAAGACCCACCACCAAAAGAATCATGGAGCAAACTCACAACGACTACTACCACTAAAAGAATGATAGAGCAAACACTTGCACAATCTTACATCAACAAGATGACAGACCCACCACCAAAAGGATGATGAAGCAAAATCACACTGGCTACTATCCTAAATGGATGATAGAGCGAACACTCGCGCAATATGACATCAATAAGATGACAGACCCACCACCAAAAGGATGATGGAGCAAACTCGCACCGGCTACTACCACCAAAAGGATGATAGAGCAAAACACTCGCCCAATCTGACATCAACAAAGATGACATACCCACCACCAAAAGGATGATGGAACGAACTAACTCCAGCTACTACCACCAATAGGATGATAGAGCAAACCTTCGCACAATCTGACATCAACAAGATGACAGACCCACACTAAAAAGATGACGGGGCGAACTCACACAGGCTACTACCACCAAAAGGATGATAGAGCAATCCCTCACACAATCTGACATAAAAAAGATGACAGACCCACGACCAAAAGGATGATGGAGCAAACTCACACCGGTTACTTCCACCAAAGGGATGATAGGGAAAAACCCTCGCACAATCTAGCATCAACGAGTTGACAGACCCACAACCAAAAGGATGACGGAGCAAACTCACACCGGCTACTACCACCAGAAGGATGATAGAGAAAAAGACTCGCACAATCTGGCATCAACGAGATGACAGACCCACCAGCAAAAGGATGACGGAGCAAACTCACATTGGCTACTACCAAAAAATGGATTATAGGGCAAAACACTAACACAATCTTGCATCAACGAGATGACAGACTCTCCACTAAAAGGATAACAGAGCAAACTCACACCGGCTACTACCACAAAAAGGATGATAGAGAAAATGACTCCCACAATCTGGCATCAACAAGATGGCAGACTCACCACCAAAAGGATGATGGAGTAAATTAACCACCGGCTATTGCCACCAAAAGGATGATAGAGCAAACAGTCGTACAATCTGACATCAATAAGATGACAGACCCACCACCAAAACGATGATGGAGAAATCTCACACCGGCTACTACCACCAAAAGGATGATAGAGAAAAAGACTAGCACAATCTGGCATAAACAAGATGACAAATCCACCACCAAAAGGATGATGGAGCGGATTCACACATCGACTACTACCACCAAAAGGATGATGAAGCGAACTCACACCGGCTACTACCACCAAAAGGATGACGGAGTTAACTCACACCGGCTACTACCACCAAAAGGATGATAGAGCAAACACTCGCATAATCTGGCATCAACAAGATGAGAGGCCCACTACCAAAAGGATGATGGAACGAACTAACTCCAGCTACTACCACCAAAAGGATGATAGAGCAAACCTTCGCACAATCAGACATCAACAAGATGAATGACCCATACTAAAAAGATGACAGGGCGAACTCACACAGGCTACAGCCACCGAAAGGATGATAGAGCAATCCCTCACATAATCTGACATAAAAAAGATGACATACCCACCACGAAAAGGATGACGGAGCTAACTCACACCGGCTACTACCACAAAAAGGATGATAGAGCAAACTCTCACACAATCTGACATCAACAAGATGACACACCCACAACCAAAAGTATGATGGAGTGAACTCACACCGACTACTATCTCTAAAAGGATGATAGAGGAAACCTTCGCACAATCTGACATCAACAAGATGACAGACCCACCACCAAAGGGATGATGGAGCAAACTCCTAACTGCTACAACCACCAAAAGAATGATAGAGCAAACACTTGCATAATCGGGCATTAACAAGATGACAGGCCCACCACCAAAAGGATGATGGAGTGAACTCACACCGGCTATTACCACCAAAAGAATGATCGAGCAAACACTCGCATAATCTGGCATCAAGAAGATGACAGACCCACCACAAAAAGGATGATGAAGCGAACTCACACCAGTTACTACCACCAAAAGGATGATAGAGCAAACACTCGTGCAATTTGACATCAATAAGATGACCGACCCACCTACAAAAGGATGACGGAGCAAAACAACACCGGATACTCCCACTAAAAGGAAGATAGAGAAAAACACTCACACGATCAGGCATCAACGAGATGACAGACCCACCACCAAAGAGATGAAAGAGCGAACTCACACCGGCTACTTCCACTAAAAGGATGATAGAGCATAACACTCGAACAATCTGATATCAATAAGATGAAAGACCCACCACCAAAAGAATCATGGAGCAAACTCACAACGGCTACTACCACCAAAAGAATGATAGAGCAAACACTTGCACAATCTTACATCAACAAGATGACAGACCAACAACCAAAAGGATGATGAAGCGAACTCACACCGGCTACTACCCCAAATGGATGATAGAGCAAACACTCGCGCAATATGACATCAATAAGATGACAGACCCACCACCAAAAGCATGATGGAGCAAACACTCGCCCAATCTGACATCAACAAAGATGACAGACCCACCACCAAAAGGATGATGGAACGAACTAACTCCAGCTACTACCACCAATAGGATGATAGAGCAAACCTTCACACAATCTGACATCAACAAGATGACAGACCCAAACTAAAAAGATGACGGGGCGAACTCACACAGGCTACTACCACCAAAAGGATGATAGAGCAATCCCTCTCACAATATGACATAATAAAGATGACAGACCCACCCCCAAAAGGATGATGGAGCAAACTCACACCGGCTACTTCCACCAAAAGGATGATAGGGAAAAACCCTCGCACAATCTAGCATCAACGAGTTGACAGACCCACAACCAAAAGGATGACGGAGCAAACTCACACTGGCTACTACCACCAGAAGGATGATAGAGAAAAAGACTCGCACAATCTGGCATCAACGAGATGACAGACCCACCAGAAAAAGGATAACGGACCATACTCACACCGGCTACTACCACAAAAAGGATTATAGAGAAAAACACTAACACAATCTGGCATCAACGAGATGACAGACTCACCACCAAAAGGATAACAGAGCAAACTCACAATGGCTACTACCACAAAAAGGATGATAGAGAAAATGACTCTCACAATCTGGCATCAAAAAGATGGCAGACTCACCACCAAAAGGATGATGGAGCAAATTCACACCGGCTACTGCCACCAAAAGGATGATAGAGCAAACAGTCGTACAATCTGACATCAATAAGATGACAGACCCACCACCAAAAGGATGAGGGAGAAAACTCACACCGCCTACTTCCCCCAAAAGGATTATAGAGAAAACAGTCGCACAATCTGACATCAATAAGATGACAGACCCACAACCAAAAGGATGACGGAGCAAACTCACATCGGCTACTATCACCAAAAGGATGATAGAGCAAACCCTCGCACAATCTGACATCAACAAGACGACAGACCCACCACAAAAACGATGACGGAGCAAAACTCACACCGGCTACTACCACTAAAAGGATGATAGAGAAAAAGACTTGCACAATCTGGCATAAACAAGATGATAGACCCACCACTAAAAGGATGATCGAGCGGATTCACACATCGACTACTACCACCAAAAGGATGATGAAGCGAACTCACACCGGTTACTATCACGAAAAGGATGATACAACAAACACCCGCGCAATATGGCATCAACAAAATGACAGACCCCTCGCCAAAAGGATGATGGAGTGAACTTACACCGGCTACTACCACCAAAAGGAAGATAGAGCAAACACTCGCATAATCTGGCATCAACAAGATGACAGGCCCACCACCAAAAGGATGATGGAGTGAACTCACACCGGCTACTACCACCAAAAGAATGATAGAGCAAACACTTGCATAATCTGGCATCAACAAGATGACAGACCCACCACAAAAAGGATTATGAAGGAAACTCACACCGGTTACTACCACCAAAAGGATGATAAAGCAAACACTCGCGCAATTTGACATCAATAAGACGACAGACCCACCACCAAAAGGATGACGGAGCAAAACGACACCGGATACTCCCACTAAAAGGAAGATAGAGAAACACATTCGCACAATCTGGCATCAACGAGATGACAGACCCACCACCAAAAGGATGAAAGAGCGAACTCACACCGGCTACTTCCACTAAAAGGATGATAGAGCATAACACTCGAACAATCTAACATCAATAAGATGAAAGACCCACGACCAAAAGAATCATGGAGCAAACTCACAATGGCTACTACCACTAAAAGAATGATAGAGCAAACACTTGCACAATCTTACATCAACAAGATGACAGACCCACCACCAAAAGGATGATGAAGCAAAATCACACTGGCTACTATCCTAAATGGATGATAGAGCGAACACTCGCGCAATATGACATCAATAAGATGACAGACCCACCACCAAAAGGATGATGGAGCAAACTCGCACCGGCTACTACCACAAAAAGGATGATAGAGCAAAACACTCGCCCAATCTGACATCAACAAAGATGACATACCCACCACCAAAAGGATGATGGAACGAACTAACTCCAGCTACTACCACCAATAGGATGATAGAGCAAACCTTCGCACAATCTGACATCAACAAGATGACAGACCCACACTAAAAAGATGACGGGGCGAACTCACACAGGCTACTACCACCAAAAGGATGATAGAGCAATCCCTCACACAATCTGACATAAAAAAGATGACAGACCCACCACCAAAAGGATGATGGAGCAAACTCACACCGGCTACTTCCACCAAAGGGATGATAGGGAAAAACCCTCGCACAATCTAGCATCAACGAGTTGACAGACCCACAACCAAAAGGATGACGGAGCAAACTCACACCGGCTACTACCACCAGAAGGATGATAGAGAAAAAGACTCGCACAATCTGGCATCAACGAGATGACAGACCCACCAGCAAAAGGATGACGGAGCAAACTCACATTGGCTACTACCAAAAAATGGATTATAGGGCAAAACACTAACACAATCTTGCATCAACGAGATGACAGACTCTCCACTAAAAGGATAACAGAGCAAACTCACACCGGCTACTACCACAAAAAGGATGATAGAGAAAATGACTCCCACAATCTGGCATCAACAAGATGGCAGACTCACCACCAAAAGGATGATGGAGTAAATTAACCACCGGCTATTGCCACCAAAAGGATGATAGAGCAAACAGACGTACAATCTGACATCAATAAGATGACAGACCCACCACCAAAACGATGATGGAGAAATCTCACACCGGCTACTACCACCAAAAGGATGATAGAGAAAAAGACTAGCACAATCTGGCATAAACAAGATGACAAATCCACCACCAAAAGGATGATGGAGCGGATTCACACATCGACTACTACCACCAAAAGGATGATGAAGCGAACTCACACCGGCTACTACCACCAAAAGGATGACGGAGTTAACTCACACCGGCTACTACCACCAAAAGGATGATAGAGCAAACACTCGCATAATCTGGCATCAACAAGATGAGAGGCCCACTACCAAAAGGATGATGGAACGAACTAACTCCAGCTACTACCACCAAAAGGATGATAGAGCAAACCTTCGCACAATCAGACATCAACAAGATGAATGACCCATACTAAAAAGATGACAGGGCGAACTCACACAGGCTACTGCCACCGAAAGGATGATAGAGCAATCCCTCACATAATCTGACATAAAAAAGATGACAGACCCACCACGAAAAGGATGACGGAGCTAACTCACACCGGCTACTACCATAAAAAGGATGATAGAGCAAACTCTCACACAATCTGACATCAACAAGATGACACACCCACAACCAAAAGTATGATGGAGTGAACTCACACCGACTACTATCTCTAAAAGGATGATAGAGGAAACCCTCGCACAATCTGACATCAACAAGATGACAGACCCACCACCAAAGGGATGATGGAGCAAACTCCTAACTGCTACAACCACCAAAAGAATGATAGAGCAAACACTTGCATAATCGGGCATTAACAAGATGACAGGCCCACCACCAAAAGGATGATGGAGTGAACTCACACCGGCTATTACCACCAAAAGAATGATCGAGCAAACACTCGCATAATCTGGCATCAAGAAGATGACAGACCCACCACAAAAAGGATGATGAAGCGAACTCACACCAGTTACTACCACGAAAAGGATGATAGAGCAAACACTCGTGCAATTTGACATCAATAAGATGACCGACCCACCTACAAAAGGATGACGGAGCAAAACAACACCGGATACTCCCACTAAAAGGAAGATAGAGAAAAACACTCACACAATCTGGCATCAACGAGATGACAGACCCACCACCAAAGAGATGAAAGAGCGAACTCACACTGGCTACTTCCACTAAAAGGATGATAGAGCATAACACTCGAACAATCTGATATCAATAAGATGAAAGACCCACCACCAAAAGAATCATGGAGCAAACTCACAACGGCTACTACCACTAAAAGAATGATAGAGCAAACACTTGCACAATCTTACATCAACAAGATGACAGACCCACCACCAAAAGGATGATGAAGCAAAATCACACTGGCTACTATCCTAAATGGATGATAGAGCGAACACTCGCGCAATATGACATCAATAAGATGACAGACCCACCACCAAAAGGATGATGGAGCAAACTCGCACCGGCTACTACCACCAAAAGGATGATAGAGCAAAACACTCGCCCAATCTGACATCAACAAAGATGACATACCCACCACCAAAAGGATGATGGAACGAACTAACTCCAGCTACTACCACCAATAGGATGATAGAGCAAACCTTCGCACAATCTGACATCAACAAGATGACAGACCCACACTAAAAAGATGACGGGGCGAACTCACACAGGCTACTACCACCAAAAGGATGATAGAGCAATCCCTCACACAATCTGACATAAAAAAGATGACAGACCCACGACCAAAAGGATGATGGAGCAAACTCACACCGGTTACTTCCACCAAAGGGATGATAGGGAAAAACCCTCGCACAATCTAGCATCAACGAGTTGACAGACCCACAACCAAAAGGATGACGGAGCAAACTCACACCGGCTACTACCACCAGAAGGATGATAGAGAAAAAGACTCGCACAATCTGGCATCAACGAGATGACAGACCCACCAGCAAAAGGATGACGGAGCAAACTCACATTGGCTACTACCAAAAAATGGATTATAGGGCAAAACACTAACACAATCTTGCATCAACGAGATGACAGACTCTCCACTAAAAGGATAACAGAGCAAACTCACACCGGCTACTACCACAAAAAGGATGATAGAGAAAATGACTCCCACAATCTGGCATCAACAAGATGGCAGACTCACCACCAAAAGGATGATGGAGTAAATTAACCACCGGCTATTGCCACCAAAAGGATGATAGAGCAAACAGTCGTACAATCTGACATCAATAAGATGACAGACCCACCACCAAAACGATGATGGAGAAATCTCACACCGGCTACTACCACCAAAAGGATGATAGAGAAAAAGACTAGCACAATCTGGCATAAACAAGATGACAAATCCACCACCAAAAGGATGATGGAGCGGATTCACACATCGACTACTACCACCAAAAGGATGATGAAGCGAACTCACACCGGCTACTACCACCAAAAGGATGACGGAGTTAACTCACACCGGCTACTACCACCAAAAGGATGATAGAGCAAACACTCGCATAATCTGGCATCAACAAGATGAGAGGCCCACTACCAAAAGGATGATGGAACGAACTAACTCCAGCTACTACCACCAAAAGGATGATAGAGCAAACCTTCGCACAATCAGACATCAACAAGATGAATGACCCATACTAAAAAGATGACAGGGCGAACTCACACAGGCTACTGCCACCGAAAGGATGATAGAGCAATCCCTCACATAATCTGACATAAAAAAGATGACAGACCCACCACGAAAAGGATGACGGAGCTAACTCACACCGGCTACTACCACAAAAAGGATGATAGAGCAAACTCTCACACAATCTGACATCAACAAGATGACACACCCACAACCAAAAGTATGATGGAGTGAACTCACACCGACTACTATCTCTAAAAGGATGATAGAGGAAACCTTCGCACAATCTGACATCAACAAGATGACAGACCCACCACCAAAGGGATGATGGAGCAAACTCCTAACTGCTACAACCACCAAAAGAATGATAGAGCAAACACTTGCATAATCGGGCATTAACAAGATGACAGGCCCACCACCAAAAGGATGATGGAGTGAACTCACACCGGCTATTACCACCAAAAGAATGATCGAGCAAACACTCGCATAATCTGGCATCAAGAAGATGACAGACCCACCACAAAAAGGATGATGAAGCGAACTCACACCAGTTAATACCACCAAAAGGATGATAGAGCAAACACTCGTGCAATTTGACATCAATAAGATGACCGACCCACCTACAAAAGGATGACGGAGCAAAACAACACCGGATACTCCCACTAAAAGGAAGATAGAGAAAAACACTCACACGATCAGGCATCAACGAGATGACAGACCCACCACCAAAGAGATGAAAGAGCGAACTCACACCGGCTACTTCCACTAAAAGGATGATTTTGCATAACACTCGAACAATCTGATATCAATAAGATGAAAGACCCACCACCAAAAGAATCATGGAGCAAACTCACAACGGCTACTACCACCAAAAGAATGATAGAGCAAACACTTGCACAATCTTACATCAACAAGATGACAGACCGACAACCAAAAGGATGATGAAGCGAACTCACACCGGCTACTACCCCAAATGGATGATAGAGCAAACACTCGCGCAATATGACATCAATAAGATGACAGACCCACCACCAAAAGCATGATGGAGCAAACACTCGCCCAATCTGACATCAACAAAGATGACAGACCCACCACCAAAAGGATGATGGAACGAACTAACTCCAGCTACTACCACCAATAGGATGATAGAGCAAACCTTCACACAATCTGACATCAACAAGATGACAGACCCAAACTAAAAAGATGACGGGGCGAACTCACACAGGCTACTACCACCAAAAGGATGATAGAGCAATCCCTCTCACAATATGACATAAAAAAGATGACAGACCCACCCCCAAAAGGATGATGGAGCAAACTCACACCGGCTACTTCCACCAAAAGGATGATAGGGAAAAACCCTCGCACAATCTAGCATCAACGAGTTGACAGACCCACAACCAAAAGGATGACGGAGCAAACTCACACTGGCTACTACCACCAGAAGGATGATAGAGAAAAAGACTCGCACAATCTGGCATCAACGAGATGACAGACCCACCAGCAAAAGGATAACGGACCATACTCACACCGGCTACTACCACAAAAAGGATTATAGAGAAAAACACTAACACAATCTGGCATCAACGAGATGACAGACTCACCACCAAAAGGATAACAGAGCAAACTCACAATGGCTACTACCACAAAAAGGATGATAGAGAAAATGACTCTCACAATCTGGCATCAAAAAGATGGCAGACTCACCACCAAAAGGATGATGGAGCAAATTCACACCGGCTACTGCCACCAAAAGGATGATAGAGCAAACAGTCGTACAATCTGACATCAATAAGATGACAAACCCACCACCAAAAGGATGAGGGAGCAAACTCACACCGCCTACTTCCCCCAAAAGGATGATAGAGCAAACAGTCGCACAATCTGACATCAAGAAGATGACAGACCCACCACCAAAAGGATGATGGAGCAAACTCACACCGGCTACTATCACCAAAAGGATGATAGAGAAAAAGACTCGCACAATCTGGCATAAACAAGATGACAGACCCACCATCAAAAGGATGATGGAGCGGATTCACACATCGACTACTACCACTAAAAGGATGATGAAGCAAACTCACACTAGTTACTACCGCGAAAAGGATAAAACAACAAACACCCCCGTAATATGGCATCAACAAGATGACAGACCCCCCACCAAAAGGATGACGGAGTGAACTCACACCAGCTACTACCACCAAAAGTATGATAGAGCAAACACTCGCATAATCTGGCATCAACAAGATGACAGGCCCACCACCAAAAGGATGATGGAGTGAACTCACACCGGCTACTACAACCAAAAGAATGATAGAGCAAACACTCGCATAATCTGGCATCAACAAGATGACAGACCCCACCAAAAAAAGGATGTTGAAGATAACTCACACCGGTTACTACCACCAAAAGGATGATAGAGCAAACACTCGCACAATTTGACATCAACAAGATGACAGACCCACCACCAAAAGGATGACGGAGCAAAACGACACCGGATACTCCCACTAAAAGGAAGATAGAGAAAAACACTCGTGCAATCTGGCATCAACGCGATGACAGACCCACCACCAAAAGGATGACAGAGCGAACTCACAACGGCTACTTCCACTAAAAGGATGATAGAGCATAACACTCAAACAATCTGACATCAACAAGATGAAACACCCACCACCAAAAGAATCATGGAGCAAACTCACAACGGCTACTACCACCAAAAAAATGATAGAGCAAACACTCGCACAATCTTACATCAACAAGATGACAGACCCACCACCAAAAGGATGATGGAGCGAACTCACACCGGCTACTACCCCCAAATGGATGATAGAGCAAACACTCGCGCAATATGACATTAATAAGATGACAAACCCACCACTAAATAGATGATGGAGCAAACTCACACCGGCTACTACCACCAAAAGGATGATAGAGCAAAATCCTCGCACAATATGACATCACCTAGATGACAGACCGACCACCAAAAGGGTGATGGAATGAACTCACACTGGCTACTACCACCAAAAGGATGATCGAGCAAAACACTCGCCCAATCTGACATCAACAAGATGACGGACCCACCACCAAAAGGATGATGGAACGAGCTAACTCCAGCTACTACCACCAAAAGGATGATAGAGCAAACCATCGCATAATCAGACATCAATAAGATGAATGACCCACACTAAAAAGATGACATGGCGAACTCACACAGGCTACTACCACCGAAAGGATGATAGAGCAATTCCTCACATAATCTGACATAAAAAAGATGACAGACCCACCACCAAAAGGATGACGGAGCTAACTCACACCGGCTACTACCACAAAAAGGATGATAGAGAAAACTCTCACAAAATTTGACATCAAAAAGATGACACACCCACCACCAAAAGTATGATGGAGTGAACTCACACCGACTACTATCACTAAAAGGATGATAGAGGAAACCCTCGTACAATCTGACATCAACAAGATGATAGACCCAGCACCAAAGGGATGATGGATCAAACTCCTAATTACTACAACCACCGAAAGAATGATAGAGCACCCAGTCGCACAATCTGACATCAATAAGATGACAGACCCACCACCAAAAGGATGATGGAGCAAACTCACACCGGCTACTACCACCAAAAGGATGATAGAGCAAAACCCTCGCACAATATGACATCAGCTAGATGACAGACCGACCACCAAAAGGATGATGGAACGAACTCACCCTGGTTCCTACCACCAAAAGGATGATCGAGCAAAACACTCGCCTAATCTGACATCAACAAAGATGACAGACCCACCACCAAAAGGATGATGGAACAAACTAACTCCAACTACTACCACCAATAGGATGATAGAGCAAACCTTCGCACAATCTGACATCAACAAGATGACAGACCCACACTAAAAAGATGACGGGGCGAACTCACACAGGCTACTACCACCAAAAGCATGTAAGAGCAATCCCTCACACAATCTGACATAAAAAATATGACAGACCCACCACCAAAAGGATGATGGAGAAAACTCACAACGGCTACTTCCACCAAAAGGATGATAGGGAAAAACCCTCGCACAATCTAACATCAACGAGTTAACAGACCCACAACTAAAAGGATGACAGAGCAAACTCACACCGGCTACTACCACCCGAAGGATGATAGAGAAAAAGAGTCTCACAATCTGACATCAACGAGGTGACAGACCCACCAACAAAAGGATTATGGAGCAAACTCACATCGGCTACTATCACCAAAAGGATGATAGAGCAAACACTCGCACAATCTGACATCAACAAAATGACAGACCCACCACCAAAATGTTGACAGAGCAAACTTACACCGGCTACTACCAGTAAAGGGATGATAGAGAAAAAGACTCGCACAATCTGACATAAACAAGATGACAGACCCACCACCAAAAGGATGATGGAGCGGATTCACACATCGACTACTACCACCAAAAGGATGATAAAGCAAACACTCGCATAATCTGGAAGCAACAAGATGACAGACCAACCACCAAAAGGATGATGAAGCGAACTCACACCGGTTATTACCTTGAAAAGGATGATACAGCAAACACCCGCGTAATATGGCATCAACAAGATGACAGACCCCCCGCCAAAAGGATGATGGAGTGAACTTACACCGGCTACTACCACCAAAAGGATGATAAAGCAAACACTCGCATAATCTGGCATCAACAAGATGACAGGCCCACCACCAAAAGGATGATGGAGTGAACTCACACCAGCTACTACCACCAAAAGAATGATAGTGCAAACACTCGCATAATCTAGCATCAACAAGATGACAGACCCACCACAAAAAGGATGATGAAGCGAAGTCACACTGGTTACTACCACCAAAAGGATGATAGAGCAAACACTCGCGCAATTTGACATCAACAAGAAGACAGACCCACCACCAAAAGGATGAAGAAGCAAAACGACACAGGATACTCCCACTAAAAGGAAGATAGAGAAAAACACTCGCACAATCTTGCATCAACGAGATGACAGACCCACCACCAAAAGGATGATAGAGCGAACTCACACCGGCTACTTCCACTAAAAGGATGATTGAGCATAACACTCGAACAATATGACATCAACAAGATAAAAGACCTACCACCAAAAGAATCATGGAGCAAACTCACAACGGCTACTACCACCAAAAGAATGATAGAGCAAACACTTGCATAATCTTACATCAACATGATGACAGACCCACCACCAAAAGGATGATGAAGCAAACTCACACCGGCTACTACCCCCAAATGGATGATAGAGCAAACACTCGCGCAATATGACATCAATAAGATGACAGACCCACCACAAAAGGATGATGGAGCAAACTCACACCGGCTACTACCACCAAAAGGATGATAGAGCAAAACCCTCGCACAATATGACATCAACTAGATGACAGACCGACCACCAAAAGGATGATGGAATGAACTCACACTGGCTACTACCACCAAAAGGATGATCGAGCAAAACAATCGCCTAATCTGACATCAACAAAGATGACAGACCCACCACCAATAGGATGATGGAACGAACTAACTCCAGCTACTACCACCAATAGGATGATAGAACAAACCTTCGCACAATCTGACATAAACAAGATGACAGACCCACACTAAAAAGATGACGGGGCAAACTCACACAGGCTACTACCACCGAAAGGATGATAGAGCAATCCCTCACACAATCTGACATAAAAAAGATAACAGAGCCACCACCAAAAGGATGACGGAGCTAACTCTCACACAATCTGACATCAACATAATGACACACCCACCACCAAAAGGATGATGGGGTGAACTCACACCGACTACAATCACTAAAAGGATGATAGAGGAAACCCTCGCACAATCTGACATCAACAAGATGACAGACCCACTACCAAAGGGATGATGGAGCAAATTCCCAACTGCTACAACCACCAAAAGAATGATAGAGCAAACAGTCGCACAATCTGACATCAATAAGATGACGGACCCACCACCAAAAAGATGAGGGTGCAAACTCACACCGGCTACTTCCCCCAAAAGGATGATAGAGAAAACAGTCGCACAATCTGGCATCAATAAGATGACAGACCCACCACCAAAAGGATGATGGAGCAAACTCACACCGGCTACTACCACCAAAAGGATGATAGAGCAAAACCCTCGCACAATATGACATCAGCTAGATGACAGACCGACCACCAAAAGGATGATGGAACGAACTCACCCTGGTTCCTACCACCAAAAGGATGATCGAGCAAAACACTCGCCTAATCTGACATCAACAAAGATGACAGACCCACCACCAAAAGGATGATGGAACAAACTAACTCCAACTACTACCACCAATAGGATGATAGAGCAAACCTTCGCACAATCTGACATCAACAGGATGACAGACCCACACTAAAAAGATGACGGGGCGAACTCACACAGGCTACTACCACCAAAAGCATGTAAGAGCAATCCCTCACACAATCTGACATAAAAAATATGACAGACCCACCACCAAAAGGATGATGGAGAAAACTCACAACGGCTACTTCCACCAAAAGAATGATAGGGAAAAACCCTCGCACAATCTAACATCAACGAGTTAACAGACCCACAACTAAAAGGATGACAGAGCAAACTCACACCGGCTACTACCACCCGAAGGATGATAGAGAAAAATAGTCTCACAATCTGACATCAACGAGGTGACAGACCCACCAACAAAAGGATTATGGAGCAAACTCACATCGGCTACTATCACCAAAAGGATGATAGAGCAAACACTCGCACAATCTGACATCAACAAAATGACAGACCCACCACCAAAATGTTGACAGAGCAAACTTACACCGGCTACTACCAGTAAAGGGATGATAGAGAAAAAGACTCGCACAATCTGACATAAACAAGATGACAGACCCACCACCAAAAGGATGATGGAGCGGATTCACACATCGACTACTACCACCAAAAGGATGATAAAGCAAACACTCGCATAATCTGGCAGCAACAAGATGACAGACCAACCACCAAAAGGATGATGAAGCGAACTCACACCGGTTATTACCTTGAAAAGGATGATACAGCAAACACCCGCGTAATATGGCATCAACAAGATGACAGACCCCCCGCCAAAAGGATGATGGAGTGAACTTACACCGGCTACTCCCACCAAAAGGATGATAAAGCAAACACTCGCATAATCTGGCATCAACAAGATGACAGGCCCACCACCAAAAGGATGATGGAGTGAACTCACACCAGCTACTAGCACCAAAAGAATGATAGTGCAAACACTCGCATAATCTAGCATCAACAAGATGACAGACCCACCACAAAAAGGATGATGAAGCGAAGTCACACTGGTTACTACCACCAAAAGGATGATAGAGCAAACACTCGCGCAATTTGACATCAACAAGAAGACAGACCCACCACCAAAAGGATGAAGAAGCAAAACGACACAGGATACTCCCACTAAAAGGAAGATAGAGAAAAACACTCGCACAATCTTGCATCAACGAGATGACAGACCCACCACCAAAAGGATGATAGAGCGAACTCACACCGGCTACTTCCACTAAAAGGATGATTGAGCATAACACTCGAACAATATGACATCAACAAGATAAAAGACCTACCACCAAAAGAATCATGGAGCAAACTCACAACGGCTACTACCACCAAAAGAATGATAGAGCAAACACTTGCATAATCTTACATCAACATGATGACAGACCCACCACCAAAAGGATGATGAAGCAAACTCACACCGGCTACTACCCCCAAATGGATGATAGAGCAAACACTCGCGCAATATGACATCAATAAGATGACAGACCCACCTTAAAAGGATGATGGAGCAAACTCACACCGGCTACTACCACCAAAAGGATGATAGAGCAAAACCCTCGCACAATATGACATCAACTAGATGACAGACCGACCACCAAAAGGATGATGGAATGAACTCACACTGGCTACTACCACCAAAAGGATGATCGAGCAAAACAATCGCCTAATCTGACATCAACAAAGATGACAGACCCACCACCAATAGGATGATGGAACGAACTAACTCCAGCTACTACCACCAATAGGATGATAGAACAAACCTTCGCACAATCTGACATAAACAAGATGACAGACCCACACTAAAAAGATGACGGGGCAAACTCACACAGGCTACTACCACCGAAAGGATGATAGAGCAATCCCTCACACAATCTGACATAAAAAAGATAACAGAGCCACCACCAAAAGGATGACGGAGCTAACTCTCCCACAATCTGACATCAACATAATGACACACCCACCACCAAAAGGATGATGGGGTGAACTCACACCGACTACTATCACTAAAAGGATGATAGAGGAAACCCTCGCACAATCTGACATCAACAAGATGACAGACCCACTACCAAAGGGATGATGGAGCAAATTCCCAACTGCTACAACCACCAAAAGAATGATAGAGCAAACAGTCGCACAATCTGACATCAATAAGATGACAGACCCACCACCAAAAGGATGATGGAGTAAACTCACACCGGCTACTACCACCAAAAGGATGATAGAGCAAAACCCTCGCACAATCTGACCACCAAAAGGATGATGGAACAAACTCACATTGGCTACTACCACCAAAAGGATGATCGAGCAAAACACTCGCCCAATCTGATATCAACAAAGATGACAGACCCACCACCAAAAGGATGATGGAACGAACTAACACCAGCTACTACCACCAATAGGATGATAGACCAAACCTTCGTACAATCTGACATCAACAAGATGACAGACCCACACTAAAAAGATGACGGGGTGAACTCACACAGGGTACTACCACCAAAAGGATGATAGAGCAATCCCTCACACAATCTGACATAAAAAAGTTGACAGACCCACAACCAAAAGGATGACGGAGCAAACTCAGACCGGCTACTACCACCAGAAGGATGATAGAGAAAAAGACTCGCACAATCTGGCATCAACGAGATGACAGACCCACCACCAAAAGGATGATGGAGTAAACTCACACCGGCTACTACCACAAAAAGGATTATAGAGTAAAACACTAACACAATCTGGCATCAAAGAGATGACAGACTCAACACCAAAAAGATAACCGAGCAAACTCACTCCGGTTACTACCACAAAAAGGATGATAGAGAAAACGACTCGCACAATCTGGCATCAACAAGATGGCAGACTCACCACCAAAAGGATGATGGACCAAATTCAGACCGGCTACTGCCACCAAAAGGATGATAGAGCAAACAGTAGCACAATCTGACATCAATAAGATGACAGACCCACCACCAAAAAGATGAGGGAGCATACTCACACCGGCTACTTCCACCAAAAGGATGATAGAGCAAACACTCGCGCAATTTGACATCAACAAGATGACAGACCCACCACCAAAAGGATGACGGAGCAAAACGACACCAGATACTCCCACTAAAAGGAAGATAGAGAAAAACACTAGCACAATCTGGCATCAACGAGATGAAAAACCCACCACCAAAAGGATGACAGAGCGAACTCACACCGGCTACGTCCACTAAAAGGATGATAAAGCATAACACTCGAACAATCTGACATCAACAAGATGAAAACCCACCACCAAAATAATCATGAAGCAAACTCACAACGGCTACTACCACCAAAAGAATGATAGAGTAAACACTCGCACAATCTTACATCAACAAGATGACAGACCCACAACCAAAAGAATGATGAAGCAAACTCACACCGGCTACTACCCCCAAATGGATGATAGAGCAAACACTCGCGCAATATGACATCAATAAGATGAAAAAACCACCACCAAAAGGATGATGGAGCAAACTCACCACCAAAAGGATGATGGACCAAATTCAGACCTGCTACTGCCACCAAAAGGATGATAGAGCAAACAGTCGCACAATCTGACATCAATAAGATGACGGACCCACCACCAAAAAGATGAGGGTGCAAACTCACACCGACTACTTCCCCCAAAAGGATGATAGAGAAAACAGTCGCACAATCTGGCATCAATAAGATGACAGACCCACCACCAAAATGATGACGGAGCAAACTCACACCGGCTACTACCACCAAAAGGATGATAGAGAAAAAGACTCGCACAATCTGGCATAAACAAGATGACAGACCCACCACAAAAAGGATGATGGAGTGGATTCACACATCAACTACTACCACCGAAAGGATGATGAAGCGAACTCACATCAGTTACTACCACGAAAAGGATGATACAGCAAACACCCGTGCAATATGGCATCAACAAGATGACAGACCCCCCACCAAAAGGATAATGGAGTGAACTCACACTGGTTACTACCACCAAAAGGATGATAGAGCAAACACTCGCATAATCTGGCATCAACAAGATGACAGGCCCACCACTAAAAGGATGATGGAGTGAGCTCACACCGGCTACTACCACCAAAAGAATGATAGAGCAAACACTCGTATAATCTGGCATCAACAAGATGACATACCCACCACAAAAAGGATGATAAAGCAATCTCACACCGGTTACTACCACCAAAAGGATGATAGAGAAAACACTCGTGCAATTTGACATCAACAACATGACAGACCCACCACCAAAAGGATGACGGAGCAAAACGACACCGGATACTCCCACTAAAAGGAAGATAGAGAAAAACACTCGCACAATCTGGCATCAACGAGATGACAAACCCACCACCAAAAGGATGACAGAGCAAACTCACACCGGCTACTTCCACTAAAAGGATGATAAAGCATAACACTCGAACAATCTGACATTAACAAGATGAAAGACCCACCACCAAAATAATCATGGAGCAAACTCACAACGGCTACTACCACCAAAAGAATGATAGAGCAAACACTCGCACAATCTTACATTAACAAGATGACAGACCCACCACCAAAAGGATGATGAAGCAAACTCACACCGGCTACTACCCCCAAATGGATGATAGAGCAAACACTCGCGCAATATGACATCAATACGATGAAAAACCCACCACCAAAAGGATGATGGAACAAACTCACACCGGCTACTACCACCAAAAGGATGATAGAGCAAAAGCCTCGCACAATGTGACATCAACTAGATAACAGACCGACCACCAAAAGGATGATGGAACGAAATCGCACTGGCTACTACCACCAAAAGGATGATCGAGCAAAACACTCGCCCAATCTGACATCAACAAGATTATAGGCCCACCACCAAAAGGATGATGGAACGAACTAACTCCAGCTACTACCACCAATAGGATGATAGAGCAAACTGTTGCACCCTAAAATTTTCCTAACCCTTTCTTACTTGGTTTATGTTTCTTGCATTGGCATATCATTGATCTAACATTTGCATAGCATAGAATTGTTCATTTGTGCAGGGGATCAAGTGTGGTTTATATCAAGAGGAGCCTATCTAGAGGTTTTATTCAAGCTTGAGAAGTCACCTAGGTCATCAGGAAGAGGGTTGGGTTCTTGAGAAGTTCAGTTGTTTGTATGGGGTTAATCTCCTAAGCTGAGGACCAATTGAAGATCATCAGTGGGTTGTGGAGTCTTGATTAAGGCGAAAATGTGTGGATAGAGCTCATAGAGTGTCTTGAGGGTCATGGTGGAGCTTAGACAAGTCATTGTGTCAAGTGTGAAGAGCCATAGTTGAGGGTGTTGCAAGTAGGGTTTTCATCTGAGTAACCCTAAGTCAACTGTGCCATTGAAGAGGATTAGGGCCTAATTCTAAGTCTTTTCAATCATGGATAGTTGTGTTGAGGTACATGAGATAATATTCCAAGATCAATCCAAGAAGAATCCCAAGTGTGAGGAGTTTCTAAATTAGGGTTCTCAGGGTAAAATCCCCTATTTAGTGCCTAATTTCAAGACCACTTATCTCAAGATGCAAGTTTCATCTCCACTTTTGGCCAACATGAAACTTGTAGAGCATATTCTTAACTTTAATTTGAGTACTAGAAGTCCTCTATTGGATTTATAGAACTCAAGTTATGGTTCAGACAAGTTACAGGTCATCTGAGGAATGTGAAATTTGTTTGTGAAAGTTCATCAACTTCCAAGGAACTTTTGACCTAGAAGGGTGTTTCTCCTAAACTTTTGACCAACATGAAAGTTGTAGGTCTTGATCTTAGCTTTCTAAATTGTGCTAGAAGTCTTCCATCTGATTTGTAGAACTCAAGTTATGAGGTTTACAAGGTAGGGGTATTTTGGGAAAATGAGATTATGGGTCATTTGGCATTATAGGTCATTTTCACTATCTTGAAAGCTTCAAATGAAGTTGTCTTCAACACAAAACTTGCTCAAAATTATATTTTTAGGTCAACCATGTCCTCATGATGAATTGATTTGGCTTAGGGTGAGACTTGGTTTGAGAAATTTGGCAAAAGGGAGAATTTAAAGACATTTAAGTGAAAAATTCAAGATTAATTCATTTTTTGCTCAAACAAGGCAAGTGGGTACTCATTTTAATCAGAAAAACCATTCTAAACACTTTGGCATTGTTGGCTTTTTCATTTGATGTCTTATTCATGGTGGTTTGACTTGTAACTTCACAAATAAGCAACATATCATAACTTGGTCATGGGATGAATTCAAGCTCTCTAATCACTCTCCACACTTTCCATAGACCACAAGCACTTGAATTGAATCTTCCAAGGGAAGTTTTGAGCCAAAATTCGTGCATTCCATGTTTGAGTTTTTCAAAGAAACTTGAAAATTGGATATTCTGATTTAGGCTTCTAATGGACCTTCAAAGCCCACAAACACTTTCTATATAAGTTCTGTGACTGATTTAGAACAATTTTGGTGATTGATTCGTGCCATAACCAGAGATTGAAGTTGGAGTTTCAAGAGGAGAAGTGAAAATCGTGATTTCAATTTCAGGCCAATTCAAAGCAAATTGAAGTTACAAACACCTTCAGCATCAAGCATTGAGTAGATCTGCATAATTTGAAGCTGAAAATCATGTTCTAGATACCTCAATTTCAAGCTCTAACATAGGTATGTAGTTTTCAAAATTGATGAAGATTCATTGTGTTTTAGCATATGTTAGCATGCAGTTAGGCTTTATGAAGTTGCTTATATGGATTTTGGATCATTAATTGAGAGATTAGAGACAAATTAGGTTGACATGTGATTTCTGTTGAGAGTTGGTTTGGCTTGATCTTGAGGTTTCCACACGATCTAATTGGTTTAGGATGATCAGTGTAACAAGAGGGACAAATCTATGGTTTTAGATTAAGGATTGGTGATGCTTGAGAACTTGGCATATTTTCTGTTTGAGTTCGTGTTTTAAGATCTATGAGGAATTAGAGGAAATGGAGATCATATTTGAGTTCTACACGAAATTTGGAGTGGAATGGTATTGATTTTGTTAAGTTTTGACGACCTGCAACTGGATGTTCGTCGGAGAAGACGCTGGCGCATCACCGGACCACCGTCTGGTCCACCTCTGCAACTCTCCCTCCCTTTCCACATTCAAACGAAGAAGATGAGTGCATTGCCCTTAGATCTGGTTTGAAACACGACTTTGTATGCAGATCGTGTGGCCACATTTTAATTTGAGTTTTGCCTTGGACTAATTGAAACACAGTCGTTTCATTAAATGTGTTGGCGCCTTGTGAGACCTCAGATGCCTTGACCATTCAATTGATCCAAAGCTCCCCATTTTATTCTGGCATTTTATTTTGTTTTTTTCATTTCTTTTTATTTTAATTGCATTTTCATTCTAAAATTCATTTTAATTGCAATATTCATCAGAAAAATAAAATAAAAATATGTCCACGCTCCTCCTTTTATTTGTGATTCTTCTGTGATTTTAAATTTCATTTTTTCTTATTTTTCCATTTATTGAGTATTTTTCAATTTTTGTTATTTCTTTAATTTTGCATATTTGATACTTGATTTTGCTGATTTTTGTTCTTTCCTTTGGTATTGTGTTTGGGGCTGATTTTTTGCTAGCTGGTAGATTAGAGACGCATGATCCCTTATGATTTAATTTAGATTTTTTAGACAACATTAAGTTCTATTTTGGATTAGGATCATTAGACTTTCTTTTTTTAGGGTTTTAATTTGGTACCTTGTGATTTAGGTTTTCTTTAGGTGATTTCCCTTTAGATTAAGTCCCTGATCCTTTTCATATAGGTCCTTAACATGTTTAGGTTCCCTTAGAAAATTTCTTAGGATTTTAGGAGATGTTTTAGGATTTTTCATAGATTTAATACTTAGGCTAGTTTGAGTTGCTTTCAACATAGCACTTGCTTTAGATTAACTTCAATGGTTGCCCTTAGTGCATGATAGGCTTACTAATATTCTTTTATGGTGTTTTAGACATGTATAAGCTTCTGTTTGCTTGATGGTGATGTTTTATTTAGTGTTTAGACCTCCCTTTAGAAGCTTTCTTTGAGCTTGTTCAATTACGGTTTAGGAAGAGCTTAGTTGTTTTCTTTTTCTTCAAATAAATATGGATTGCATTGTTTGCTTTCCATTCTCATCCTATGATTCAAGGTCCCTATGTGAAAGCCTCATATTTCCTTTGGAAGGATGTGTGGCATTTTACAAGAGGTAGAACCTTTGAGGGTGCTTTTCTCTGATGACTGGTTGAGTGTCAGGTTGGATTCCCTTGGTTTCCTTCCTGCTTCCCATCATCAATCCAATATCTTGGTGTTAATTCTCTTCCCTTGTGTTGGAGCTTGTTGAAGCATGAAGATGAAGACTTCTCTTGAAGATGGTTTGGGCTTGAGTTGTTTGCAGACTGTTTGGTTGTTTGCTGTTTATCTGCTTTGCTGTTGAGCTGTTTGTCTGCTATTTTTTTCTGACTGCTCTGCTCTGCTTGTGTGACTGTTTGGTGTGATGAATTTAGACTAGGATTCATGTAGATGTTTCTAGGCCTAAGAACATCCTAAAGGTTGAGATTAGCTCCCTTTGCTTGTCTGCATCTAGAGGTTGAGTCTGTCTCCCTCTGCTTGACTGTTATTGCTTGGCTTTGCTTGCTGGTTTAAGGTTGAGTCTGTCTCCCTTGCCTGTTCTTTGTGAGTTGCCTTTGGGCTTGCTTTCTCTAGAAATTGAGCTTGGCTCCTTCTGCTTGTTTGTTGCATTGCATGCATTTTATTTACAGTTGTTTCCTTACAGTAATTTCTTTCTGCTGTTGTTTTCCTTTGCCATGTTCCCCTAGGAACTCTGAATTCTCTTGTTCAAGAGAAGTTATGACAGACATTAGGGTTCTAACCATGCATGATAACATTAGGTAGTTACCTCCTAACCTCAACCATAGGATCAATTTTGCCTGACAACTTTAGGATTGGATCAGTTCCCCTTTAGTGCATCTTTTCTCTTCTCATCTTCAAACAAATCAAAATACAGTAATAAAGGTTAATTGACATCGTACGCTACGAGCCTTAAGCTACTTGAGAAAGGGTTGTTGGAGAGTTTCTTTCCAACAGTCTGGATGTTTAGTATGGTACCCTTTGGGTGACATGCGACACATTCACTCTCAGGTCATAGTCTCTAGTGCGATATCAGCTGTAAACATCCATAAAAGATACTTCTTTAAAAAACAGAAAACAAAGATCAAACTCTTTTTGTCCTCTCGGATATTTAATTCTTGGAAACCTTTTTCAGAAGGAGAGTTTTGTTAACTCCTGGTTCTACCGCAAACGGTAAACTCCTAAGTCTCCGTCGAGCGAGCTGCATACACCAAATTGCTGGAACCGTCTGTTAACCCTACTCGGATAAAAAAGACAAACATGTGTCTCTCGTTGTCTCGAACTACATTTGCTATGATCTTTCTCGCTGTGTGAAAGTACGTAGGCACAAGATGCGATATCTTGGTGAGCAACCTTCCCCGTAGTTAGGCGAACTACGTTGACTCTAATTTCTCGTTCCAGACGGGAATACGTAGGCATAGAACTGCTGTGTTCTGCCGAGTCATTTTCTTTTCTTTTCAGACCAGACCTTTAGTGTAGATAGATGTAACAAACTCGTTAGATAAACACAATAAGCATGGATCCCATCGAGTACGATGGACGTGAGGGGTGCTAATACCTTCCCCTTGCGTAACCGACTCCCAAATCCAGACAATGGTTGCGATGACCTTGTCTTATACCTTTTCGTCAGGTTTTTCCGATCGTTTCCTTTCCTGTTCTGAGGGATAAATAACGAAAGGTGGCGACTCTTCTGTCTTGCCGGCCTCTTTTTTCGCAGTAGCGACAGTTGGCGACTCTGCTGGGGAAAACCGGTTCCTTATGCGAGTCGATCCTAGCGCTTGTGTGTTTACCTGTTGGGTTTTATTTATCGCATTTTACTTTCCGAATTTTATTTTCAGTATGATATTATTATTGTGCTGTTGAGGGAAGGGGCTCTGATGGGTGAGAAGCCAGACCCAGGCTTGAGTGTACTTAGCATTAGTTGTTGAAATTAGTGGGCGCGTGCTTGCTTTGCAGGGACTAATGTCTCATGAAATCCACGCTCAGACGAGGTTCTCCCGGTTGACTTCTTTTCCGGCCCTTTGGGCTTGAGGGGTTGTTGGTTTGGAGGATTGTCGACTCTGAGGACCGATCATATGTGACTCAGCAGAGTGAGGCCACTTCAAGAGATGATGATGCCACACCTTCTGGGTATCGTATCATCGCTCTTGAAAGTCTGTGACACTGGGAAACGCATAGGATGTCGTACCTTGTCTGTGATTAGGTCCATACCTGTGAGTGGGGTCGGGTTATTGCAGGAAACCTTAACCTTCAGACTACCTGGTTTTCTTGACAGTGAATCAGTGTTGTTGGGTTCAGAGGGTTCTTATTATCAGAGATGTGGTTGTTCTCGATAGTGCATATTTATCGGTCTTCTTCAGGGTTGTGCTATCAGAGTAGAGTTTTGATTGTGTTGGATCAGAGCTTTGGTCTTCTCAGCAGCCACCTTGATCCCCTGTTGCATGTTTGCATTTTGCATTTTTGCATACTCATTTGCATATCATTAATGTGTGTTTGTGTTGCAGGTACATTATCCCCCGGTTCCGGTTTTCTTGCCTTCTGTTGTGCTATTATGGGATCTCTGAAGAAGAATGTGGCCTATAAGCTTCCTACACCAGATGTTGCTCTACTTTCCAGTTTGGTTGCCTTGGCAGATGATACAGTGAGAGGGGAATTCAGAAAATCTTATGGGAAGCTGCTCAGTCTGGTTCGTAAACCTTCTGTGTATGAGTTGAATGGGTTGTATGCCTTGCTGCAGTTCTATGATCCTCCATTGAGATGCTTCACTTTCCCGGATTTCATTCTTGCACCTACATTAGAGGAGTATGCTGAGTTGTTGGGTGTACCTATCAAGAGTCAGATGCCATTTGTTCACATGGATGCTAAGCCTAATCTGGCTAATCTAGCTCTTTCTCTTCATCTGGATGCCTCTGAATTGATCCTATCTAGTTGGAATGGGGTTCCTGGATTTTCTCTGCAGTTCTTGGTTGGCAAAGCTCAACAGTGTGCCAAAGACGGTTGTTGGATTGTATTCAATGCCATTCTTGCCCTCTGCATATATGGTATCATTTTGTTTCCCAACATGCCTGATTTTGTAGACTTGGATGCCTTTCATATCTTTGCATAAGGGAATCCAGTCCCTACCTTGATTGGCGATGTGTATCATTCCGTCCATTACAAGAACGAAAAATAGAAGGGGTAAGAATGTATCGTGTTGTGTACCTTTACTCTACAGATGGTTTGATAGCCCCCTACCCAAGAAGGGTCTCTTTGCTTCATCTGCAACCACAACTGAGTGGTCTGAGCGTTTGATGGGATTATCAGCAAAGAGCATTGTGTGGTTTGATAGAGATATGTTGGGTACTGAAGTCATATTCAGCTGCAGTGGGTTTCCAAATGTTCCGTTGATTGGAAGAAAGGGTTGTATCAACTATAATCCATCTCTACTTGTCAGACAATTTGCTTATGCTTTGAGGGGTCCACCAAAAGATGAAGAGGTGCAGGAATCTCTGTACCTCACCAGTCTTCTAGAGGGGGATATGTTATATAAGCTTCAACATGCCTGGAATGATATCAGTAGACGAGGGAAATCATTGTTGGGAAAGAGCAATAGCCAAGCTTATGCTCCTTACATGACCTGGATCAGGACCAGAGCAGAGACCATAGGGATGCCTTTTCCACCTGCTAAGCAGGAGTGCCCTCCGGTGGTTGAAGAGCCTACTACAGTGCCTATTCATCAGTATCATCAGGTGTTAGCTGAGAAGGAAGAGCTGAAAAAGGCCAATGAAGAGTTGGAGAAAGAGTTAGCTCAGGTTAGAAGCGAGAGAAGCGAAGTTGTCCACTCCTTCAAGAAGCAGACATAGTTGGTGAACAGGTTAGGTACGGACTTGACTAAGCAGATAGCTGATCGTGAGCGTTTGGGTCTGGACTTCAAATTTGTTAATGATGTATTGGCCACCAAGAAGCGGCACTTGGATGAAGCGTACCGGAGAATATCCAAGTTCAATCAGCATCGGAATGCTACTTTAGCCAGCAACAAAGAGAGGGAGGATAAACTGAAACAGCAGATCTCCAAATTGAAGACTCAGGTGAAGACCAGTGAGAAGATGTTTGATGAGGAAACTGCTCGCAGATATGCCACTGAAGACATGCTGAACAAAGCTCTCGCTAACCTGAAACATCGCAAGCAGAGGTTCGAATCTAAGAAGCGAAAGTTAGAGGACTGTTTTGGCCAAGGAGCATGGAAGATTCTGTTGAAGGACTCCAGTGCACCATTATGCAGAGAGAGTTACTCGTTGAAGGGCTACTCACTCGACCTGGTCACCCCAAGACAAAAGAGTTGCTAGAAGAGTTTCGTGCCCGTTGTCGCACTTGATTATCTATGTAACCCTTTATTTTTCTGATTTTTTCTATAGGCTTACCATCACCAGGCTTGTTGGTCGAGGTCATGCTATTGATTCCCCATGTATTCATTGACTTTGTACTGTTGCCTTGTTGGCCCATATATATATGAGATGTTATTTCAGTGTCTGGATCCAGACTTCTTGTTATCAGCACTGGCACTCTGGCACTCGAATCGGGGGAAAAATCTCCCTAACGCACAGACACATGTTTGCATCTGCATAAATCATTCGCATAGCAGGTACCTTGTACTGTTTCCTAACCCTTTGTCGATGCAGGTTCCAGGATTTCCGATCAGCGAATTCATCGCTACTCTACTAGAAGCAACTGCAAGAAAGCTATGGATCAGATGCAAGTTGAGATGCAGGAGATGCGCGACTGGATGGCGCAGTTCATGCAAGTGATGGAAACTGTGGCCAAGGGCCAGGAGCAGCTGCAGACTCTGGTGCAGCCTCTGATCGCTAGGGTTGTTAGTCAGGGTGTGCTACATGGCGGAATTGCTACTGATCCTCCTCATGGTGAGACTCTCCAAGATGGTGATGCTATACTGATGGTCGTCCCCAATACGGCTGAGAACGGTAACAGAGCTGGGAACGGGAATGTGACGGGTAACGGTGATGGGCATGTGGAAACCAATGGAAACACTGGTGTTGGAAATGCTGGGTTCAATGTTGGCACTCGGAACGATGATCTTGGTGCTGGGAATACTGGTATGGGTATTGGTGTTGGCAATGCTGGTTTCGTTGGTGCCAATCAAGGCTATGGAAATCAAGGTTATGGCAATCAGGGTTACGGCAATCAGGGCTTCGGTAACGCAGGTTTTGGCAATGCAAGCAACAATGGTGTTGGAATGGGTGCTCACGACGCTGGTTTTGGGCCAGGTGCTGGTAATCAGGGTTTTGGTAATACAGGGTATGGTCCCAGGTTCAATCAGGCTGGTTTTGGTCCTAATACTACTTATGCTGGGTATGACAATGGGGATTCCCACTGGGGCGAAGATCGTCAGGACGATGCTTTCCCTCCGCCAGGCAGGGATCTTGAGATGCCCACTGACAGTGACAGAAGGTTCAGGTTATTGGAAGAACAGATGAAAAATCTTGTTAATCAGAATTCCACAGGGTTGGACGTGGCTAACATGGGATTGGTTCCTGGCTTGAGGGTGCCACTCAAGTTCAAAGCACCCACTTTTGACAAGTATAAGGGGGATACTTGCCCGAGAGTTCACGTGCGGTCTTACTATCAGAGAATGTCCGCCTACTCTGATGACGAGAAGATGCTGATACATTTTTTCCAGGACTGCCTGTCTGGACCGTCATTGGAATGGTACATGGGGTTAGAGCCTATGCAGATTGGAAGCTGGAAGGAGTTAGCAGAAGCTTTTGTCAAGCATTACCAATATAACAGTGACCTTGCGCCGAACAGGGTCCAACTCCAAAACCTTTCTCAGAAGAATGGCGAGAGTTTCAAAGAATACGCCCAGAGGTGGCGTGAGCTTGCAGCCAGGGTGCACCCACCCATGGTAGAGCGTGAGTTGGTGGATATGTTTGTGGGTACTTTCTCTGGGTTGTATTATGACAGGCTTATCAATTGCACGACGGCTAACTTTTCTGAGTTGATACTCTTGGGGGAACGCATAGAGAATGGTGTTAAGATTGGTAAGATTCAAGCGGGAGAGTCAACCTCAGCTGGAGGTGGTAAAATGGTTTTTGGGAATAAGAGACAGGGGGATACTAATTAAGTATACAGCTCCCGAGAAAGAGGTAGAGGTCAAAACCAATACCGTCAGCAGCAGATTGCTAGTGTGACAATTCTTGTGCCTCAATAGCAACAACAACAACCACAGCAGCAACAGGGACGACAAAATTCTGCTCCACAGAGATATCAAGGTCAGGATAGGGCTGTGAAGAGAATATTTGATGTGCCTCCGTTGTCGTATGCTCAGCTTCTTCCAACTTTGTTACAGCTGCAGCTTGTTGAGAAAAGGACGTTGGCTCCATTAAAGGGCACGCCTCCTTTCGGGTATGACGCCAATGCATATTACGAGTTCCATTCCGGGGCACCCGGTCATACCATCGAGAACTGTCATGCTTTCAAGCACAAGGTGCAAGATTTGATAGATAGCAAGGATATAAACTTCGGTATTGAGGCGCCCAATATTGAGAAAAATCCGATGCCAGTTCACGGGTCCGCGCAGGTGGGTGCCATATTGGAAGATACTAGTCTGAACTTGGTTATGAATGTGGATGAATTGAAGACACCTCTGGGTTATGTCAAGGGCAAATTGCTGAAAGGGGGAGTGTTCCCTGGTTGTGATGCTGATTGTGTTGATTGTTTGGCCTGACCTGAGGGTTGTGATAACTTGAGAAGAGGTATTCAAGGGTTGATTGAAGAAGGTGCATTGCAATTTGACCGTACTGCTGAAGATAAGTCTGTTGAGGCAATAGCTGAAAAGCAGGGTGAAGTTGCAACGATTACGATCCCGTTTAAAACTGTCACGATATCGGCGCCTCCCAAGCGGCCGACTATTACAATAACCAAAGTTGGATCCATTCCGTATGAAAGAATTAAAGCCATCCATTGGAATTATGGGGCAGAAGTTTACTGCAATGGGGAGAAGATTAACCTGGCAAGCCCGCCGGTGGGGTCAGTTGATAACCTTGTGGGGGCAGGGGGCATAACCCGCAGTGGTAGAATCTTCACGTCGCTAGAAGTAGAAGATGAAAGAATTTCCCGAGGGAAGGGTATAGTCGATGAAGGAGGACCTTTTCAAGAGAAGGAAAAAGAGGCTTTGACTAAGGATGTGGAAGAATTCATAGATTAATTCGGAAGAGTGATTATGAAATTGTCGATCATCTGCAGCAGACGCCTTCCAAAATCTCAATTTTGTCGTTGTTGCTTTGTTCCGAGGCTCACTGGAACGCTTTGCTGAAAGCTCTTGACGCTGCTTATGTTCCCCAGGAGATATCCGTTAATCAGCTCGAAGGAGTGATTGCACACGTGAATGCAGGGTACGGCCTTGGCTTTACAGATTTAGATCTAACGCCCAAGGGCCGCAACCATAACAGTGCGTTGCATATTTCAGTTGAGTATAGGGGCACTGTTATGTCTCATGTCCTTGTTGACACTGGTTCATCCCTGAATGTTTTGCCCAAGAAGGCGCTGTTAAAGCTAGATACCTGAGGTATAATCTGCACGCCAAGTGACTTGGTAGTGAGAGATTTTGACGGGACTAGAAGGTCCGTGTTTGGAGATTTGACTTTGCAAATCCAGGTCGGTCCAGAAGTGTTCAACAATGTGTTTTATATTATGGATATACAACCAGCTTATAACTGTTTTCTTGGACGACTGTGGATTCATTCTGCAGGGGCTGTGACGTCGACGTTGCACCAAAAGCTTAAGTACATGATCGGTGGTAGTGTTGTCACCTTATGTGGGGAGGAAGACATCATGGTAAGTCACCTGTCTTCATTCAAATATGTCGAAGTGGATGGTGAGATCCATGAGACATTATGCCAAGCCTTTGAAGGGGTGCAGATCAAAGACAAATCTCCTGTCATTAGCAAAGGGCCAGAGGTGGCCATGTCGTCATACAAAGAAGCCCAAGCGGTAGTTCAGGTCGAGGAGACCAAAGGTTCGGGTCAAGTTCTGGAGATTCCTGTTAAGCAAGACAAGTTCGGCTTAGGGTATCGTCCGTCGTCGTCATCTTCTTCCCAGAGCGCGCCAAAGTTCAGAGGGCCGATTGTGTTCACTCCGGGAGGAGTCAGTTTTGAGCAGATCAATGATGTGTCTGACAGTGAAGATTGAGATAATGACTGTGACATGGATTCGTGGATCAAGCCCAGCGAGCCAGGACAGAGCCTATGCAATTGGTCTATCCAGGACTTTATTCAAGTGACACCGAAACATTAATGCCTTGTTTTTCCGATTATTGTACAATCCTATGTCCTACCCGGGGCATAGTGATTTTATTTCATGTCCTACCCGGGGCATAGTGATTTTATTTCATGGCCTACTTGTTTATGTGTATGCTTTGTTTTCCTCATGCAAATTTTGTGATCCCTGCTTTTCTGTTTTTGTTTTACAATAAAATGGCAATGTGGTAGTGTGCTTCGTTTTCATGTCATTTAAAGCATTTAACCCTTTCTCTTGCAGGATCCATATTTCAGATGACACCGATCAAGATCTCCCTATGACTCGTTTCGACTTTGAGCATCTGATATTTCAAGTCGAAGAAGAGATTGTTGAGGACGACGACTTACCAGAAGAGCTGACTCGTCTTTTGAAACAAGAAGAGAGAATCATCCTGCCTCATCAGGAGGATATTGAAGTCATTAATTTGGGTTCGGAAGAGGTTGTCAGGAATGTCCGAATAGGGGCTGCATTGCAAAGTGATATCAAGCAGAGACTTGTCGAGATGCTTCGAGAGTATAGTGACATCTTTGCTTGGTCTTATGAAGATATGCCTGGGTTAGACACTGATATTGTGGTCAACCGCTTGCCATTGCGTGAAGACTGTCCGCCGGTCAAACAAAAGCTCAGAAGAATGAAACCAGATATGGCCGTAAAGATTAAAGAGGAAGTACGAAACAGTGAGACGCTGATTTTCTAGCTGTTACGACTTACCCTCCTTGGGTCGCCAATATAGTACCTGTACTAAAGAAAGATGGTAAGGTGCGGATGTGTATCGACTATCGGGATCTGAACAAGGTGAGCCCTAAGGATGACTTCCCGCTTCCTCATATTGACGTGTTGGTCAACAACACTGCTCAATTCTCTGTGTTTTCTTTCATGGACGGCTTTTCGGGCTATAATCAGATTAAGATGGCGCCAGAGGATATGGAGAAAACAACTTTTATTACCCCGTGGGGAACGTTCTGCTACAAAGTGATGCCTTTTGGTTTGAAGAACGCTGGGGCAACATATCAGCGTGCTATGACGACACTCTTTCATGACATGATGCATAAAGAGATTGAAGTCTATGTTGACGATATGATTGCCAAATCCCAGACGGAGGAAGAGCATCTGGTGAATCTTCTGAAATTGTTTGAGAGGCTTAGGAAATTCAGGCTGAGGCTGAATCCTAATAAGTGCACCTTCGGGGTGAGATTTGGAAAGCTACCGGGGCTCATTGTTAGTGAAAAAGGAATAAAGGTTGATCCTTCTAAAATAAAAGCAATACAAGAAATGCCAGCGCCAAAAACAGAGAAAGAGGTTCGTGGTTTTTTAGGGAGGTTGAACTACATTGCCCGGTTCATATCTCACCTTACTGCCACGTGCGAGCTGATGTTTAAACTATTGAAAAAAGATCAGGCAATTGTCTGGAATGAAAATTGTCAAAAGGCGTTTGAAAAAATAAAAGAATACTTGTAGGAACCTCCGATTTTGATACCCCCAGTAGCCGGGAGACCACTGATCATGTACTTGACGGTTCTTGAGAACATTATGGATTGTGTTCTCGGTCAACATGACGAGACTGGACGAAAAGAGCATGCGATCTACTATTTGAGTAAAAAGTTCACAGACTGTGAGTCCCGTTACTCAATGCTCGAAAAGACGTGTTGTGCACTTGCTTGGGCTGCCAAACATGTGAGACAATACATGCTAAATCATACAACCATGCTGATTTCGAAGATGGATCCGATCAAATATGTCTTTGAAAAGCAGGCACTTTCAAGAAGGATTGCCCGATGGCAAATGGTACTGACAGAGTACGATATACAATTTGTCTCGCAAAAGGCTATCAAAGGTAGCGTACTGTCAGAGTACCTGACTGAGCAGCCAATCGATGATTACCAGCCAATGAAGTTTGATTTTCCTGATGAGGATATCATGTATTTAAAGATGAAAGACTGCGAAGAGCCGTTGCATGGAGAAGGTCCTGAACGGGGTTCCCAATGGCAATTGATTTTTGACGGTGCTGTGAATTCATATGGAAGTGGAATTGGGGCAATCATTATGACTCCCCATGGGACGCACATCCCATTCACTGCCAGACTGAAATTTCCGGTTACCAATAATGAGGCTGAATATGAGGCGTGTATCATGGGTCTCGAGGAGGCTATTGATTTGAGGATTAAAAATCTTGATGTGTATGGAGACTCCGCGCTAGTCGTGAACCAGATCAAGGGAGAATGGGAGACTCGTCAGCCCAATCTGATACCGTATATGAATTATGCGAGAAGACTGTTGCCCTTCTTTGACAGAGTAGAATTTCACCATGTGCCACGGGAAAAAAATCAGATGGCTAACGCTCTTGCGACATTGTCTTCGATGTACAAAGTTAACTTCTGGAATGATGCTCCCAGAATAGTTATTTCTCGCCTTGATAGGCCTGCCTTCATATTCGCCATTGAGGAAGCTTCTGACGACAAGCCGTGGTATTTTGATATCCAGAATTTCCTAAAGAACCAGGAGTATCCGACTGGGGCATCCAACCGCGATAAGAAGACTCTTAGGAGATTGGCTGGCAACTTCTACTTGAATCCAGATGGTGTTTTGTACAGGGGAAACCACGATTTGGTGCTTTTGCGATGTGTTGATGAGAAAGAAGCTAATCTGCTCATGGAAAAGGTCCACGAGGGAACCTTTGGCACGCATGCCGGCGGACATGCTATGTCTCGAAAGTTATTACGGGCAGGGTATTATTGGCTGACAATGGAAAGAGACTGTTTCAAGTTTGCAAAAAAATGCCATAAATGCCAGATTTATGTAAACAAGATTCAGGTGCCGCCGAGCCCTTTGAACGTTATGGCGTCCCCGTGGCCTTTCTCCATGTGGGGCATTGATATGATTGGGAAAATTGAGCCCACCGCATCCAATGGACACTGGTTCATCTTGGTAGCTATCGATTACTTCACCAAATGGGTTGAAGCAGCATCTTACGTTAATGTACCAAGCAAGTGGTAGCCCGGTTTATCAAAAAGGATATCATCTGTCGTTACGGCATTCCTGAAAGAATCATTACTGACAATGGTTTGAATCTGAATAACAAGATGATGAAGGAATTGTGCCAAAATTTCAAGATTGAGCATCATAATTCATCTCTCTATCGGCCCAAGATGAATGGCGCTGTCGAAGCGGCCAATAAGAACATCAAGAAGATAGTTCAGAAGATGGTTGTGACATACAAAGACTGGCACGAGATGTTGCCCTTCGCTTTACACGGTTATCTTACGACGGTACGCACACCAACCGGGGCAACACCTTTCTCACTGGTGTACGGTATGGAGGTTGTCCTACCATTAGAAGTTGAGATTCCTTCCTTGAGGTTTTTGCTTGATGTCCAACTTGATGAGGCAAGTGGATAAAGAATAGACTGAATCAGCTCAGTTTGATGGATGAGAAGATACTTGCATCTATCGCATATGGTCGGTTATACCAGATCCGGATGAAGAAAGCTTACGACAAAAAGGTGCACCCTCGAAGCTTTCAGACGGGCGACCTTGTGCTGAAGAAGATTCTCCCACCACAATCGGATCACAGGGGCAAATGGACTCCCAACTATGAAGGTCCATATATCATTCGAAAGGTCTTCTCCGGAGGAGCCTTACTGTTGTCCACCATGGATGGTGAGGATTTTACATCCCCTGTGAACTCGGACGCAGTTAAAAAATACTTTGTTTAAAGAGACCCGCTGGACAGGAAAACGAGAGTCCAGGCAAAAATGGGGCATCCCGGCGAACCAAAAAGAAAAAGAAAAGGTTCGGGCAAAAATTAGGGATAAAAATTGAAAAGATGCACACCCGCGAAGTCGAAAACCTGAGAAGGTGACTTCGGCAAAAAAGGGTATCCCGGTGAATTGAAAACCCGCAAAGGGTGATTTAGGCAAAAGTTAGGGATTGAAAAAGCAAATGACTGCGTTCCGAGTTTGATCATGCATTGCTTAGTGGTTTGGGAGTACCTGAAGGTCGTTTATCCAAGTCAATCTCTTCCGAGGACGGAGTATCGGGAAAGCGTCGGAGACAGGTGAGTCATAGGAAGATCAACTCATGGTGTTCGTCTGTACCACGTTGCCGACATGTATACAAATTTCTTTGTACCTCTGTACTTATTTATATTTATCTTGTAGCTTCCTCTTTTTAGGAGTTGCATCCATTATACAAAGCTTTGCCTATTTACAGGCCCATTATCAATAAACGCATACTATTCAGTACTTGATGCTTGTTTCTTGTTTTAACTTTTACTGTTTTGTTTGTGGAAAACGCCGATGTTTTTGATAAACTTGCGCGTGCATAAACTTGCAGGCCTCGACCAATAATTGTTAAAACTTTGAATTGACTGAGTGATTGTTACGGCTATTGACCTGGATATTTCCTTTTGTATAGGATATCTTGTTGTTGCTCGTATTTTGCAGGGTCGTTACCTTCACAGCAAACAGCTAAGGGATCGTGTTTCCCCATCCAGAGTCCCTTAACGTAGGAGCAGGCTCTAGGTGATTTTATTCCTCTCCAGTAGATGGAAGTCGCATTTTTATCCCCACAAGAGTTGGATGCAAGCTAGCAAGCGATCAGACAGTGATGTGCATCCTCAGCGATGGTCATCCCCAGTGAAGTCCTCACAGGGCACAATCAGGTTGCCAGTGGTTTTGAAAGTTCATCCCCGTGCAGGATTGTTCTTTCTGTTTCTCCAACAGGTTATCTTTCCTCCAATAGGTTGATCATCCTCTGCAGAGTTCGTAACTCCGGATTGTTAAACTATCCTCCAGCATAATTGTTACTCCCCCAGTGGAGTCGGTTCACCTTTTCAGCATTTATTTTGCTGGAATAATTCTGTGATACCCGGTTATCCCCAACGGAGTTGGCTTTGTCTTCATCATTTATTTTTCTGAAGCGGTTCCGTTTCCAGCTTTTCTCCGGCAGCCCGAGCCTGCATTTGCATCATATCTGCATTGCATGGCAATTTTCCCAAATGTGTAGCATTCCATCTTATATGGAGCATTACGCCATTTTCAACATGCATTTTGAAACATAAGCCAGGTTGGTTACCTCTTTGTTTTCAGGTGTTCGTCCCGACAAGTAATTGGAATTCTTGTTCAGGATGGGTCTCGGATATTCAAATTTTTGGCATGAGATATGTGATGATAACGTTCGTCATATCATGTGTTCCCTCATAAGAGGTGCTTGATTAAGTTTCTCTTCTTCCCCGGTGGAGTTTTTTTTAAACAACTTCATAATTAGACTTTGGAGTTGTTTTCAGAAGTTCCCTAGTGGAGTTTTCCTCGGTTTGCTGTCACGTCAGCATTTCAAAAGAAAGACTTCAGGGATTAGACGGTTGAGGTCGTTACTCGTCGTCAAGATTAATGTATGGCAGTTGACGTCAGAAATTCCCCGGCAGAGTTTCCTCCAGTTGCTGTCACGTCAGCATTAAACGGCTTCATAATTAGACTTTGGAGTTGTTACCAGTATTCAACGGCTTCCTAATTAGACTTTGAAGTTGTTGTTAGAGTTTCCCGGAAGAGTTCTGGAGGGCTTCATGATTAGACTTTGGAGTTCAATAGAATTTTCCTCGAGTAGCTGTTACGTCAGCATTGCAGACTTCATAATTTGACTTTGAAGTTCAGCGGAATTTTCCTCGAGTAGCTGTTACGTCAGCATTGCAGACTTCATAATTAGCCTTTGGAGTTGTTGCCAAAATTCCCTGGAAGAGTTTTACACGACTTCATAATTAGACTTTGGAGTTGTTGTCAGTTCTAGAGGGCTTCATGATTAGTCTTTGGAGTTCAATAGAATTTTCCTCGAGTAGCTGTTACGTCAGCATTGCAGACTTCATAATTTGACTTTAAAGTTCGGCGAAATTTTCCTTGAGTAGCTGTTACGTCAGCATTGCAGACTTCATAATTATACTTTGAAGTTGTTGTCATCATAAAACGGGTTCATAATTAGACTTTGGAGTTGTTGCTAGATTTTCCCTGCATAGTGGCTGAGAAAAGGAAGATCCCGGATAGTATAGGGATGACGCGCTTCACGTAGTGCCCGCTTATTGTAGCATATTTTGAAGTTGATTAATTGGATTCAATGCTTGTGGCGTCACACAGGTGGTTGATGTTGAAATCAGATTCATTATTGGATGATTGATCAGTTGTTGCCGTGACAACCAGATTCAATTTTCTGGATCTTTTTCCCCAAGCAGTTTTGCAGTTTATTTCTTCGGTTAGAAAATTTTCGGGTTCTCTGGTATTCAACCGTCTTCTAACTTGATTGCCTAAAAGTCGTTCGCTTTTCATCCAGTCAGGTCCAAGCCGCTTGAATAGGGGCAGCTGTTGCACCCCAAAATTTTCCTAACCTTTTCTTACTTGGTTTATGTTTCATTGCATTAGCATATCATTGATATAACATTTGCATAGCATAGCATTGTTCATTTGCGCAGGGGATCAAGTGTGGTTTATATCAATAGGAGCCTTTTTAAAGGTCTTATTCAAGCTTGAGAAGTCTCAAAAGGTCGAGCTGCATACACCAAACTGCTGGAACCGTCTATTAACCCTACTCGGATAAAAAAGACAAACCTGTGTCTCTCGTGTCCCGAACTACGTTTGCTCTGATCTTTCACGCTGAGTGAAAGTACGTAGGCACAAGATGCGATATCTTGGCGAGCAATCTTCCCCGTAGTTAGGCGAACTTCGTTGACTCTGATTTCTCGTTCCATACGGGAATACGTAGGCATAGAACTGCTGTGTTCTGCCGAGTCATTTTCTTTTCTTTTCAGACCAGACCTTTAGTGTAGATAGATGTAACAAACCTGATAAACACAATAAGCGTGGATCCCATCGAGTACGATGGACGTGAGGGGTGCTAATACCTTCCCCTTGCGTAACCGACTCCCGAATCCAGACAATGGTTGCGATGACCTTGTGTTATACCTTTTCGTCAGGTTTTTCCGATCGTTTCCTTTCCCGCTCTGAGGGATAAATAACGAAAGGTGGCGACTCTTCTGTCTTGCCGGCCTCGTTTTTCGCAGTAGCGACACAAACCTTCGCATAATCTGACATCAACAAGATGACAGACCCACACTAAAAAGATGATGGGGAGAACTCACATAGGCTACTACCACCAAAAGGATGATAGAGCATTCCCTCACACAATCTGACATAAAAAAGATGACAAACGCATCACCAAAAGGATGACGGAGCTAACTCACATAGGCTACTACCACAAAAAGGATGATAGAGCAAACTCTCACACAATCTGACATCAACATGATGACACACCCACCACCAAAAGGATGATTGAGTGAACTCACACCGACTACTATCACTAAAAGGATGATAGAGGAAACCCTCGCACAATCTGACATCAACAAGATGATAGACCCACCACCAAAGGGATGATGGAGCAAACTCCCAACTGCTAAACCACCAAAAGAATGATAGAGCAAACAGTCGCACAATCTGACATCAATAAGATGACAGACCCACCACCTAAAGGATGATGGGGAAAACTCACACCGGCTACTACCATTAAAATGTTGATAGAGAAAAACACTCGCACATTCTGGCATCAACGAGATGACAGACCCACCACCAAAACGATGACAGGGCAAACTCACACCGGCAACTACCATAAAAAGGACGATAGAGCAAAACACACACACAATCTGACATCAATAAGATGACAGACCCACCACCAAAAGGATGACGGAGTAAACACACATTGGCTACTACCACCAAAAGGATGATAGAGAAAATGACTCGCACAATCTGGCATCAACAACATGACAGGCCCACCACCAAAAGGATGATGGAGCAAATTCACACCGGCTACTACCACCAAAAGGATGATAGAGAAAACACTCGCATAATATGGCATCAACGATATGACAGACCCACCATGAAAAGGATGATGGAGCGAATTCACACCGGTTACTACCACCAAAAGGATGATAGATCAAACAATCGCATAATCTTACATCAACAAGATGACAGACCCACCACCAAAAGGATGATGAAGCGAACTCACACCGGCTACTACCCCCAAATGGATGATAGAGCAAACACTCGTGCAATATGACATCAATAAGATGACAGACCCACCACCCAAAGGATGATGGATCAAACTCACACCGGCTACTACCACCAAAAGGATGATCGAGCAAAACCCTCGCACAATATGACATCAACTAGATGACAGACCGACCATCAAAAGGATGATGGGACAAACTCACACTGGCTATTACTACCAAAAGGATGATAGAGCAAAACACTCGCATAATGACGTTAACAATAGGATGATAAAGCAAACCTTCGCACAATCTAACATCAACAAGATGACAGACCCACCACCAAAAAGATGACGGGGCGAACTCACACAGGCTACTACCACCAAATGGATGATAGAGCAATCCCTCACACAATCTGACATAAAAAAAGATGACAAACCCACCACCAAAAGGATGACGGAGCTAACTCACACTGGCTACTACCACAATACGGATGATAGAGGAAACTCTCACACAATCTGACATCAACAAGATGACAGACCCACCACCGAAAGGATGATGGAGTGAACTCACACTGACTACTACCACTAAAAGAATGATAGAGGAAACCCTCGCACAATCTGACATCAACAAGATGACAGACCCACCACCAAAAGGATGATGGAGAAAACTCCCAACTGCTACTACCTCCAAAAGGATGAGAGAGAAAAATACTCGCACATTCTGACATCAACGAGATGACAGACCCACCACCAAAAGGATGACAGAGCAAACTCACACTGGGTACTACCACAAAAGGAATGATAGAGAAAAACACTCGCACAATCTGACATCAACAAGATGACAGACCCACCACAAAAAGGATGACGGAGCAAACTCACACCGGCTACTACCACCAAAATGGTGAAAGAGAAACGGACTCGCACAATCTGGCACCAACAAGATAACAAGCCCGCCACCAAAAGGATGATGGAGCGAATTCACACCGGCTACTACCACAAAAGGAAGATAGAGCAAACACTCGCATAATCTGGCATCAATAAGATGACAGACCCACCACCAAAAGGAAGATGGAGCGAATTTACACCGGCTACTACCACCAAAAGGATGATAGAGCAAACACTCACATAATTTGGCATCAACATGATGATAGACCCTCCACCAAAAGGATGACGGAGCAAAACTCAGACCGTCTACTACCACCTAAAGAATGATAGAGCAAAACAATCGCATAATTTGGTATCAACAAGATGAAATAACCACTACCAAAAGGATGATGAAGTGAACTCACACCGGCTACTATCACCAAAAGGTTGATAGAGCACAACACTCGCACAATCTGACATCAACACGATGAAAGACCTACCACCAAAAGGATGAAGGAGAAAACTCACAATGCTACTACCACCAAAAGGATATTAGAGCAAACACTCGAACAATCTGGCATTAACAGGATGACAGACCCACCACCAAAAGGATGACGGAGCAAACTCACACCGGCTACTACCACCAAAAGGATGATAGAGAAAATGACTCGCACAATCTGGCATCAACAAGATGACAGGCCCAACACCAAAAGGATGATGGAGCAAATTCACACCGGCTATTACCACCAAAAGGATGATAGAGCAAACACTCGCATAATCTGGCATCAACGAGATGACAGACCCACCACCAAAAGGATGATGGAGCGAATTTACACCGGCTACTACCACCAAAAGGAAGATAGAGCAAACACTCACATAATTTGGCATCAACAAGATTATATACCCCCCACCAAAAGGATGACGGGGCAAAACTCACACCGGCTACTACCACCTAAAGAATGATAGAGCAAAACACCGCACAATCTGGGATCAACAAGATGACAGAACAACTACCAAAAGGATGATGAAGTGAACTCACACCGGCTACTATCACCAAAAGGTTGATAGAGAACATCACTCACACAATCTGACGTTACCAAGATGAAAGACCTACCACCAAAAGGATGATGGAGAAAACTCACAACGACTTCTACCACAAAAAGGATGAGAGAGCAAACACTCGGATAATTTGACATCAATAACAGGATAGACCCACCACCAAAAGGATGACAGAGTAAACTAACACCAGCTACTACCACCAAAAGGATGATAGTGAAAATGACTCGCACAATCTGGCATCAAAAAGATGACTGGCGCACCACTAAAAGGATGATGCAGCGAATTCACGCCGGCTACTACCAACAAAAGGATGATAGAGCAAACACTCGCATAATCTGGCATCAACGAGATGACAGACCCACCACCAAAAGGATGATGGAGCGAATTTACACCGGCTACTACCACCAAAAGGAAGATAGAGTAAACACGCGCATAATTTGGCATCAACAAGAGGATATAACCCCCACTAAAAGGATGACGGGGTAAAACTCACACCGGCTACTACCACCTAAAGAATGATAGAGCAAAACACTCGCATAATCTAGGATCAACAAGACGACAGAACAACTACCAAAAGGATGATGAAGTGAACTCACACCGGCTACTATCACCAAAAGGTTGATATAGCACAACACTCGCACAATCTGAAATCAACAAGATGAAAGACCTACCACCAAAAGGATGATGGAGAAAACTCAGAACGGCTACTACCACCAAAATAATGATAAAGCAAACACTCGAACAATCTAGCATTAACAAGATGACAGACCCACCACCAAAAGGATGACGGAGCAAACTCACACCGGCTACTACCATCAAAAGGATGATAGAGAAAATGACTCGCACAATTTGGCATCAACAAGATGACAGGCCCACCACCAAAAGGATGATGGAGCGAATTCACACCGGCTACTACCACCAAAAGGAAGATAGAGAAAACACTCGCATAATCTGGCATCAATGAGATGACAGACCCACCACCAAAAGCATGATGGAGCGAATTCACACCGGTTACTACTACCAAAAGGATGATAGAGAAAACACTCGTATAATTTGGCATCAACAAGATGATAGACCCCCCACCAAAAGGATGACAGAGCAAAACATAGACTGGCTACAACCACCTAAAGAATGATAGAGCAAAACACTCGCACAATCTGGCATCAACTAGATGGCAGAACCATTACCAAAAGGATGATGAAGTGAACTCACACCGGCTACTATCACCAAAAGGTTGATAGAGCACAACACTCGTACAATCTGACATCAACAAGATGAAAGACCTACCACCAAAGGATGATGGAGAAAACTCACAACGGCTACTACCACCAAAAGGATGATAGAGCAAACACTCGAACAATATGGCATTAACAAGATGACAGGCCCACCACCGAAAGGATGATAGGGAAAATGACTCGCAAAATCTGGCATCAAACAGATGACAGGCCCAACACCAAAAGGATGATGAAGTGAACTCACACCGGCTACTACCACCAAAAGGAAGATAGATCAAACACACACATAATTTGGCATCAACAAGATGATATACCCCCCACCAAAAGGATGACGGGGCAAAACTCACACCGACTACTACCACCTAAAGAATGATAGAGCAAAACACTGCACAATCTGGGATCAACAAGATGACAGAACAACTACCAAAAGGATGATGAAGTGAACTCACACCGGCTACTATCACCAAAAGGTTGATAGAGCACATCACTCGTATAATCTGACATCAACAAGATGAAAGACCTACCACCAAAAGGATGATGGAGCAAACTCACAGCGACTTCTACCATCAAAAGGATGATAGAGAGAACACTCGGACAATTTGACATCAATAACATGATAGACCCACCACCAAAAAGATGAAGGAGCAAACTAACACCGGCTACTACCACCAAAAGGATGATAGAGAAAATGACTCGCACAATCTGGCATCAACAAGATGACAGGCCCACCACCAAAAGGATGATGGAGCGAATTCACACCGGCTTCTACCACCAAAAGGATTATAGAGCAAACACTCGCATAATCTGGCATCAACGAGATGACAGACCCACCACCAAGAGGATGATGGAGCGAATTTATACCGGCTACTACCACCAAAAGGAAGATAGAGCAAACACTTGCATAATTTGGCATCAACAAGATGATATACCCCCCACCAAAAGGATGACGGGGCAAAACTCACACCGGCTACTACCACCTAAAGAATGATAGAGCAAAACACTCGCACAAGCTGGGATCAACAAGATGACAGAACAACTACCAAAAGGATGATGAAGTGAACTCACACCGGCTACTATCACCAAAAGGTTGATAGAGCACAACACTCGCACAATCTGAAATCAACAAGATGAAAGACCTACCACCAAAAGGATGATGGAGTAAACTTAGAACGACAACTACCACCAAAAGGATGATAAAGCAAACACTCAAACAATCTGGTATTAACAAGATGGCATACCCACCACCAAAAGGATGACGGAGCAATCTCACACAGGCTACTACCATCAAAAGGATGATAGAGAAAATGACTCACACAATCTGGCATCAACAAGATGACAGGACCACCACCAAAATGATGATAGAGAAAATGACTCGCACAATCTGGCATCAACAAAATGACAGGCCCAACACCAAAAGGATGATGGAGCGAATTCACACCGGCTACTACTACCAAAAGGATGATAGAGCAAACACTCGCATAATCTGGCATCAACGAGATGACAGACCCACCACCAAAAGGATGATGGAGCGAATTTACACCAGCTACTACCACCAAAAGGAAGATAGAGCAAACACTCACATAATTTGGCATCAACAAGATGATATACCCCCCACCAAAAGGATGACGGGGCAAAACTCACACCGGCTACTACCACCTAAAGAATGATAGAGCAAAACACTCGCACAATCTGGGATCAACAAGATGACAGAACAACTACCAAAAGGATGATGAAGTGAACTCACACCGGCTACTATCACCAAAAGGTTGATAGAGAAAATCACTCGCACAATCTGACATTACCAAGATGAAAGACCTACCACCAAAAGGATGATGGAGAAAACTCACAACGACTTCTACCACAAAAAGGATGAGAGAGCCAACACTCGGATAATTTGACATCAATAACAGGATAGACCCACCACCAAAAGGATGACAGAGCAAACTAACACCAGCTACTACCACCAAAAGGATGATAGTGAAAATGACTCGCACAATCTGGCATCAACAAGATGACTGGCCCACCACTAAAAGGATGATGCAGCGAATTCACGCTGGCTACTACCACCAAAAGGATGATAGAGCAAACACTCGCATAATCTGACATCAACGAGATGACAGACCCACCACCAAAAGGATGATGGAGCAAATTTACACCGGCTACTACCACCAAAATGAAAATAGAGTAAACACGCGCATAATTTGGCATCAACAAGAGGATATAACCCCCACTAAAAGGATGACGGGGAAAAACTCACACCGGCTACTACCACCTAAAGAATGATAGAGCAAAACACTCGCATAATCTGAGATCAACAAGATGACAGAACAACTACCAAAAGGATGATGAAGTGAACTCACACCGGCTACTATCACCAAAAGGTTGATATAGCACAACACTCGCACAATCTGAAATCAACAAGATGAAAGACCTACCACCAAAAGGATGATGGAGAAAACTCAGAACGGCTACTACCACCAAAAGAATGTTAAAGCAAACACTCGAACAATCTAGCATTAACAAGATGACAGACCCACCACCAAAAGGATGACGGAGCAAACTCACACCGGCTACTACCATCAAAAGGATGATAGAGAAAAAGACTCGCACAATCTGGCATCAACGAGATGACAGACCCACCACCAAAAGGATGATGGAGCGAATTTACACCGGCTACTACCACCAAAAGGAAGATAGAGTAAACACGCGCATAATTTGGCATCAACAAGAGGATATAACCCCCACTAAAAGGATGACGGGGCAAAACTCACACCGGCTACTACCACCTAAAGAATGATAGAGCAAAACACTCGCATAATCTGGGATCAACAAGATGACAGAACAACTACCAAAAGGATGATGAAGTGAACTCACACCGGCTACTATCACCAAAAGGTTGATATAGCACAACACTCGCACAATCTGAAATCAACAAGATGAAAGACCTACCACCAAAAGGATGATGGAGAAAACTCAGAACGGCTACTACCACCAAAAGAATGATAAAGCAAACACTCGAACAATCTAGCATTAACAAGATGACAGACCCACCACCAAAAGGATGACGGAGCAAACTCACACCGGCTACTACCATCAAAAGGATGATAGAGAAAATGACTCGCACAATATGGCATCAACAAGATGACAGGCCCACCACCAAAAGGATGATGGAGCGAATTCACACCGGCTACTACCACCAAAAGGAAGATAGAGAAAACACTCGCATAATCTGGCATCAGTGAGATGACAGACCCACCACCAAAAGCATGATGGAGCGAATTCACATCGGCTACTACTACCAAAAGGATGATAGAGAAAACACTCGTAAAATTTGGCATCAACAAGATGATAGACCCCCCACCAAAAGGATGACGGAGCAAAACTTAGACTGGCTATAACCACCTAAAGAATGATAGAGCAAAACACTCGCACAATCTGGCATCAACTAGATGGCAGAACCACTACCAAAGGGATGATGAAGTGAACTCACACCGGCTACTATCACCAAAAGGTTGATAGAGCACAACACTCGTACAATCTGACATCAACAAGATGAAAGACCTACCACCAAAGGATGATGGAGAAAACTCACAACGGCTACTACCACCAAAAGGATGATAGAGCAAACACTCGAACAATATGGCATTAACAAGATGACAGGCCCACCACCGAAAGGATGAATGAGAAAACTCACACCGGCTACTTCCACCAAAAGGATGATAGAGAAAATGACTCGCACAATCTGGCATCAACAAGATGACAGGCCCAACACCAAAAGGGTGATGGAGCGAATTCACACCGGCTACTACCACCAAAAGGATGATAGAGCAAACACTCGCATAATCTAGCATCAACGAGATGACATACCCACCACCAAAAGTATGATGGAGCGAATTTACACCGGCTACTACCACCAAAAGGATAATAGAGCAAACACTCGCATAATTTGGCATCAACAAGATGATAGACCCCCCGCCAAAAGGATGACAGGGAAAAACTCACACTGGCTACTACCACCTAAAGAATGATAGAGCAAAACACTCGCACAATCAGGAATTAACACGATGACATAACTGAAGGTGAGAAAATACTTAGAAGGGGGGGTTGAATAAGTATGAAGATTAAAACTTAGAAATAAAACTCAAGTATTTTTATCCTGGTTCGTTGAACTCAATTACTCCAGTCCACCCTTCCTAGAGTGATTTGCCTTTCTCAATCAAGGACTTAATCCACTATTTAATCAACTGATTACAATAGTTAACACTTAGAACAACTGTTCAAAGTCTTCTCAAGAACTACTGATCCTAACTGGATCTTCTTAAGGTTTACAATCCAATGTAATACAAATACAAGTGTTTAAATTGCTTCTAAAAAGCTTTATCACAACTGTGATTTTTCACTTAAATATTAAGAACAAAGAAACTAATTATTAGAAAGAATATGAATAGTATGAGAGCTTTGAATGTTAATTTCTTTCAGATAAAAAAAACGTCTCTCAAAGAAGATGGGTGAATGCTTGCTTTTATAGGCAGCTGATCCAAGAGAGCTTTCACATTGAGAATACTGTCCAAAAGGTCTGAGCCTTTTTGTCTTCACATCAAGTGACCTTTCCTAGAAGAAGAAAGCACAGAGAAATCCTTTTTGTCTGTATTCTTGTATCTAGCATAAATAAGGAAAGAGTCGTTTGAATTATTCCAACGGACATAATCTTTGAATTCTTCTTCAAATTTCAGCAAGATTCATCAGAGTCTACTTTGATCAGAGCCTTCTGATGTTGATCAGAGTTTTGCTAAATCAGAGTCTTCTGCAGCAGGTGTGCTTTTAGCGTGTTCAAGTTCAGAGCATATTTGAGTCAGATCCTCAATACTGGCAGCTTTAGTACTTTCAGAATCTTCTGTAGTAACTATGCTTTGAAAACTCTTCATACAGAATTCTTCTTTGGTTCAGATGCTTCTGATTTGCTTCAGATTCTTCTGGAGCTTCTGCTTCAGATCCTTCTGGAGGCTACGCTCAGGATCTTCTGTTGGCAGCATTCAGAATCTTCTAATGGATGCATCTGGCGCTTCAGAGTCTAGCAAATTTCTTATGTTCAATTCTGATTTGCTTCTGGAGTGTTAATTCCTTTACTATCTACAGTAAAAACTCTCAAGCAAATTTTAGAGTATATAATTCTTAATTACAAAATTTCATAATAGTTATCATCAAAACATAGAGATATTATTAAGAACCAATTTGTGTTCTAACAATCTCCCCCTTTTTGATGATGACAAAAACATCAGAAATTTTGTTTAATTGAAAATATAATAATTATAACTCCCCCTGAGATGATGAATCTCCCCCTGAGTTAAATACAAATAAGGAATAGAAACTTCCCTTTTGTCTTGAGTAATTTTCAGAGTTAGAGCTTGATTGTTCTTTAACATTTGAGAGTCAGAGTGTCTTGCAAATTTCAGAGTCAGAGTTTGATAATTTGTCAAATGATCTGAGAGTCTCAGAGTTTCTTTTCCAGAGTGTACTTATCAAATGTTCTGAAATACTCAAATTTAATGTTAGATAAAATAGATATGTCTGAAGTTTCATTCTGGTGAAGTTTAATTAAATAGTTCAAATCTATATTTTCTCCCCCTTTTTTGTCATAAGCAAAAAGTAATACCTTTGAAAAGACAAATAAAAGGAAACAGTAAAAGAGATAGATCAAGTGGAGAAAACTTTGAAACATTCATTCAATTCAGAGCAAGAGTACACACATCAGAAGATATTCAAAATACTTAAGCAAACATCATATGCAAACATCAGAATGAAAAAAAATTAAAAATTAAGAGTGTTTTGACAAAAGCATCTTCAACAGATCCGTGATCTCAGAAGAGGACTGTTCTTGCTTTGACATCCACTTAGCCATTGTTTCATTTTTCTGATCCTGTTGAGACATCCACTGAGTCATGTCTTCAGACTTCTTATCCTGTTTAGCCATCCATGACTTGATTTCTGATTGACCAGCTTCCAGAACAACAATCTTATCCTCAAGATCTGGATGTTCTTTCTTAATCTCAGATGAAGAAGGTTGAACAGTTTCTGAAGCTTGAATGGAATCAATTTCCATAGGGGCTTTAGAGCTTGGAGCATTAGAGCCAGAAGGATGTTCTATCAGAGTCATGGCTAAAGGGTTGTCTTCAGATGTAGATTCAGTATTCTCTTCTGATGATGGAGGAGCATCTTTAAGAAGCAGTGGTCCAGATCACTTGACAGTCCAGAACAGACTTCTTGCAGCTTCAGCAAATCTGAGCTTCGCATCATCAGAACATATGTTCTTCAGATTTGATGCTACAGTGTTAAATCTGTTTATGAAGCCATTCCAGATGACATCAGATTCTTTTGCATCCATTGTTGTTGAACACTTCCTCTATATAGTACCTAAATACATCTGTATTTCTTGCAAAAAACATGTAAATAAATGATCAACTTTTAGTCTGGGTCTGGGGTGTAACAGAGTCTCCAAGGTTATTGGTTTGGGTTGGGGAGTAGGTGGAAATATGGATTTGTGGATGGAGATCAGAGGAGGAGGGTAGTAGGGTATGAAAGGAATTTCAGGGGATTTGTCAGGTTTTGATCTGTTTAAAGCATTCAACATAATTGGTTTTGCTTTGGTGTGATAGGAAACCACATCAAAGGGTTTATTAGAGTAAGGTTGGAAAGCAGATTTAGCAGGTTTTTCAGAAGTATCAGGTTCATCAGAATTAGCAGGTTTATCAGATGAAGCAGGTTTAGCAGAAGTAACAGCTTTTGCAGATTTAGCAGAGTATGATATTATATCTAATTAACCTACTTATGACATTGATTTAATATAAGTTAGAAGCACAGATGGTAGAATGATTGTAAGTTTGGGTTTGAAGGGAGTGATAGGGTCAGATGGTTCAACTCTGTCATAGAAATCTTTGAGTTTGAAACCATAGGAAAGGTTGTGAAGATAAGATGAGAATTGTTCGCATGAGGCAGAAGTTACAGATGTTCTTGGTGTAGATGTTGGGATAGGATTTGGAATGAGGATTTCAGATGATGGTTTAGGTGTGGGAGTAGGATCTGGAATAAGAACTTTAGAAGATACAGGGGGTTCTGGTTGGTTTACCTCAGAATCTCTGTGAGAGGGGGATATCATAAAATCTGGGTGTATATCAGATTCTGAGGAATTGGATGATGTGGTTGGTGTGCAAGAGGTAGAAGACACTTGAAACACAGTTTTGAGTGGTGTAACATCAAGAACTTCTGTCTCAGGGATGTTGGTTCCAGATGGGTTGGTTGATTCTGAAGGATTTTCAGAGGGATTTGATGGGGGTTCAGATGTAGGTGGTTCTGATGTGGGTGGATCAGATGTTACTTTTATAGGTTCAGAAGTAATTGGTACAGATGCAGGGGGTTCAGAGAGTTGAATGGTGGATTTTCTGATTGTGGTTGTTTCTCTTGTTGTTGTGTTTGAGGTTCAGATGATTTTTGTTGTTGATGCTCAGAGTCTTTTTCTTGTAGAGGTTCAGATTGTTTTTCTGGTTGTTTTTCTTGTGGTTGTTGTTGTTGTTCAGATGGCTTTTCTTTGAGTTGTTCAGATGGTTTTTCTGGTTGTTGTTCTGATTGTGGTTTTTGTGGTGCAGATGGTTTTGTTGGTATTTGTGGAGTCTGAATTTGTGGTTTTGTTGTTGTTGGTTTTGGTACAGATGATTGTTTTACAGGTGAGGTTGAAATAGGATTAGATGATTTTTGAGGAGATGGAACAGAAACATGAGGTGGAGCAGTAACAGATTTTTTTTGTGTAGAAGGTGGTTTTGGAATAGACTTAAAAGTTGAATCATTTATAACAATAGTATTTGCAGAAGATACAGAAGATTTGGTACCTTTAATCTTGATGAGTTTAGCAGGAACAGAAGGAGTGTCTCCAGATTCTTTCCTCTTTAGCAGCTTTTGTGGCTTCTCAGCAACCTTGGGCTTCTTCTGAACAGGTGCAGCTTCTGCTTCTGATTGACTTCTCTTTCTTGGTGTCTCTTCTACTACAACAGGCAATGGTTCCCTTGCTCTCTTTATAAAATCTGCAGGAATATGCTTTCCTTCTGCCTTGCAATCATCAATATATCTTACTACAATTTCCCTTGGTTCTTCAGCATAGAACAGAGGGTAGTCATCTACTGGGATTCTTTTCTGACTGAGTTCAGTAATGTTCAGCTTCTTGGGTGCTGTTGTGAGTTCTTCTACTATTTTTAGTCTCTGAAGACTTTTGGCATTCAGAGGCTTTCCAAGAATGAATTCTAGTTCATCTGTGACTCCAGCAGCATACAGAGAAGTTACAAGTCCATTTTCTGTTAGAAGATCTAAGATTAACCTTCCAAAAGGAATCCAAGTTCTGATCTTTTGACCTTTTTCTTTCACATATTCTCTAGAGGCATTTATATGATTCCATAGGTGCATAAACAGAATATATGGAAGATCTACCTTGGTGCTCTGACTTAAGCAATACATAAAGTATAGCTGTTCATTATTGACATAGTCTGGAGAGTTTGTAGACTTTCTGTGATGAATGCATCCCATGAAAATCTTAGCCCAGATCTTGTAGTCAGGCTTCAGATCTTTGAACTTATTAGAAGCTTGTCCAGCAGTCATCACTTCCTCATATACTTCATCCATATCTACACGCCCAGCTGGCAAGTGTGATACTCCATCTGTTTCCTCATATCCAATGAGTTTTCTAATCAGATCTTCTGTGATGATTATCTCTTTGCCCAGAACAGAAGATAAAATGAACTTAGGGTATACAAAAGCATGTATCCAGAATTCTTTTACCAGAAGGGGGTAGACTGGTCCAAAAAGTCTGTCAAAATACTTCACCCATCCTTGAGCATCTATAATGGAGCAAAACTCAAACCCATTCTCAGCCAGTGAATCAAATTCCACCATTGATTCACAGAGAACCTCCAGTTTTTCAACAGGTGTTAGCAATGTTCTCTTTGGTGGTGTATAAGGAGTTACACCCATATTAGCAGAAGTGACTACAGCCATGGTTGATTGAAATTGTGCAGCAGTTGATGATGATGTTGCCATTGAAGATGAGTTTGTCAAACGCTTAGGGTTTTTGTGAAGAGAGAAGAGAAGACAGAAATGCATAAAAGGTTTGAGATGTGAAAAGTGTGAAAATGGTGAGAAATGATGTATTTATACTAAACACTTAGGCATACAATCAGTCAGAAGAAAGCACGTTCATACAAAGCATTTAATGAAAAAGAATAAAATCATTTCAAGCATTTATTGATTCTGACAATTTGGGGGGAAAATCAAGATTTTCACTATTCAAACTTCACCTCAAACGTCTCTTCAGTAGTGTACACGCCACCTTTACAGATTTGGAGTGACACGTGTTTCCTTGCATGTGCTTCTGAATTCTCTTGAGAAATGAAACGTTAACCAACGTTCAGATCCTCTGAGGATTGTTAGTTCAGAGTTTCACAAGAAAATAATTAAAGAAAATGAATAAGTAATCAGAAGAAATACTTCAGAGTATTAGGCATTTTTGCATCTGTAAAATTTGCTTCTGACAAATATCATTCTGGACAAAAATCCATACCAATATTTTTCAGAATAAATTTGAATCTATCTTCAACAAGGGGTTTTGTGAAAATATCTGCCCATTGATGATCTGTATCAACAAAGGCTAAATTTATGATTCCCTTCTGAACATAGTCTCTGATGAAATGATGCTTAATTTCTATATGTTTTGCCTTAGAGTGTAAAATGGGGTTTTTTGACAAACATATAGCAGAAGTATTATCACAGAAAATAGAAATGTTACTTTCAAATATCTGATAATCTTCTAGCTGACTTTTCATCCAGAGCATCTGCGTGCTACATCCAGCAGCAGCAATATATTCTGCCTCTGTGGTTGAAAGTGCAATTGTGGGTTGCTTCTTGCTGTACCAAGAGATTAAATTTCTTCCTAGAAATTGACAACTTCCAGAAGTACTTTTCCTTTCCACTTTTTCTCCAGCGTAGTCAGCATCACAGAATCCAAATAATTTGAAATCATCAGATTTTCTGTAGCACAAACCCACATTAGAAGTACCTTTCAGATACCTTAGAATCCTCTTGACAGCTGTCAAGTGTGATTCTCTTGGATCTGATTGGAATCTAGCATACAGGCATACACTGAACAATATGTAAAGTCTAGAAGCAGTTAAGTAAAGAAGAGATCCTATCATACCTCTGTAGAGTTTCTGATCTACTTTCTTACTTACCTCTTCCTTGCCAAGTGAGCTAGTTGGATGCATGGGAGTCTTTGCCAGCTTACTATCAGTCATGTTAAATTTCTTCAGAAGTTCTTTAACATATTTGGTCTGATGTATGTAAGTGCACTCTGGAGTTTGATTGACTTGAATTCCTAGAAAGAATCTCAGTTCTCCCATCATGCTCATTTTAAATTCTGCCTGCATACATTGAGCAAACTCCTTTCCCAGCATAGTATTGGTAGATCCAAATATTATATCATCCACATAAATCTGACAAATTAGAAGATCTTTCTTAAATGATTTACAAAAGAGTGTTGTGTCCACTTTGCCTCTGATGAAATTTTTCTCCAGAAGAAAATTGCTCAATCTCTCATACCAAGCTCTGGGAGCTTGTTTTAAACCATACAGAGATTTCTTTAGTTTGAAAACATGATCTGGAAATTTTTCACTCTCAAAACCAGGAGGCTGGTGGACATAAACTTCTTCTTCTATAATACCATTTAGAAAGGCCCTTTTAACATCCATCTGATACAGAGTGATGTTATTTTGTGCAGCAAATGAAATAAGAAGACATATAGATTCTAACCTTGCCACTGGAGCATAAGTTTCAGTGTAATCAATACCTTCTTGTTGACTGTACCCTTGAGCAACAAGCCGTGCCTTATTTCTTTCAACTTCTCCTTTCTCATTTAGCTTATTTCTGAAGACCCATTTAGTTCCAATTATATTGAATCCTTTTGGTCTACAGAAGTTGGTTCAATTACTGACACCAGTCCAAATAATGATGCTTCCGATGATCTTAGAAAGGATCTTGTTCTGATAGGATCATCCTTCTTTCCAATAATAACATTCTCTGAATGAGAAGCTTTAATTCTGGATGATGATCCTCTAACAGTTGATTCTTCAGAAATGTTTAAATTGTTCATCTGAGAAGTTAAAGGAATAACATCTGGCATTGCTTCTGGTTTCTTCACTTGAGCTTTGTCTACCTCTGGGCCTTCAGAGTTTGTGAAGACTACTTCTCTATCTGCAGAGTTTTCAGACTGCTTTGGCTTTTTACTGCCAAGCTTATCATCAAATCTAACATGAATAGATTCTTCCACAATCTGTGTCTCAGTGTTGCATACTCTGTAGCCTTTAGAGCGTTCAGAATATCCAAGCATGAAACACTTTTGTGCTTTGGAATCAAACTTGTTCAGATTTTCTTTAGTATTTAACATATAGCAAATACATCCAAAAGGATGAAAATATGAAATGTTGGGCTTTCTGTTCTTCCACAGTTCATATGGAGTCTTCTCTAGAAGAGGTCTTACAGACACTCTGTTCTGAATGTAACAGGCTGTGTTGATTGCTTCTGCCCAAAAGTGTTTTTCCAGATTAGTCTCATTGATCATGGTTCTGGCCATTTCTTGCAGAGTTCTGTTTTTCCTCTCTACAACCACATTTTGTTGTGGAGTTCTAGGACAGGAAAAATCATGCGCAATGCCATTTTCATTAAAATACTTTTCAAAATATTTATTTTCAAATTCACCACCATGATCACTTCTGACTTTTATAATTTTGAAATCTTTTTCATTCTGGACTTGTTTGCAGAAGTCAAAGAACACAGAATGTGACTCATCCTTGTGTTTTAAGAACTTTACCCATGTCCATCTACTATAGTCATCAACAATGACTAATCCATACTTCTTGCCTCTGATGGATGCAGTTTTCACTGGTCCAAACTGTTGCACCCTAAAATTTGACCAACCGATTTTCCTATCTGACTCATGGTTTAATTTCATATTCACAGCTCAGATGTATGATTTTTGTACACAAGCAGGGGATATCAGAGTTTACAGCCTGATCTTCGTCTATCAGATATGGCAGACCCAGTCCAGATTATCGGGGTTTTATTTTCGGGAAATTGTGCGCTCCTCGGTGATTTTTCAGTGATTTTGATGATATTCTGATGCCCGGGGATCTCCGTTCGATTCGATCTGGTCTCGTGCGCTTTTATGGGGGTCATTTGCATTCATCTGCATTTTTAGGATTTTTTGTGAATTTTTAACAGGCTTTATAGATTTTTCTGGAATTTAAATAGGGTTTTTGAATATTTTAATGGTTTAATTTTCTTTTTAGGATTTTATAAGAATTTTTAAATCAATTTTAGAATTTTATATAGATTTTAAAATAGGTTTAATAGTTTTTTAGATAATATAAAAAATAATATAGTTTTTCTTATTAGGGATAGATTTTAATAGATATTAAGTGATATTAGGATTTTAATAGAGAATTAGTAGAATTTTGAAGTTAATTAGATCTTAATTGTTTTTAGATTTAATTAGGATAATTAGACTTTTAATCATTTTTAGAGTTTAATTAGATATTAATTGTTTTTTAGGATAATATAGAAATTAGAGCATTAATCTCTTTTTTAATTAGATTTTAATTGATTTTCAGATTTAATTAGGAGAATATGAGTTTTAATCATTTTTAGAGTTGATTAGGATTAATCATTGGTTAATTAGATTAATTGGTGTTAATTAGATATAGTGAGGATTAACTGTTTTTTAATCTAGTTTTTACAGTTTTTTTGATTCAATTTCGTACTGGGCCCAAAGCAGTGCAAGGCCCAGCCATTGTTTGTCCAAAAAGGTCCAGCAAGATAGTCAAAAAAAAATGGTTCAGAAAGTCCAACAAAAAAATGTCCAGCGCAGGTCAGAAGCTACCAGAAGGTTCTAGCATCTTCAGGGATATAAATAGGGCCACGTGTTGGCCATGCAGAGGCCCCACACGTTCACTCAGAATCACACCACGCGTACACACGTGTCCCCCACCCACTCTCTCTCTCAGCGCATGTGCGCCACTTGGCACCCAGACATCCCTCACCGGAGATTCACCAGAACACCACCGGCGTCCATGCAAACGCCCTAACCGCACGCCGCCGGCCACCGTCAACCAACTCCGGCCACCACCTAACCACCAGAAAACCCAGAAATTCATCCTCTTCCTCCGATCCCCTCCCTTCCACCTTCATCACCTTCAACCACGTTTTCCAGAAACGCCATCAACCTTCATACCTTCATCCAAGAATTTTCCAGAAACACCATCAACCTTCATACCTTCATCCAAGAATTTTCCAGAAACTCCGTTCTTCATCATTTAATTTCCAGAACAACTAAAACCTTCATCATCCTCATCCATAATTTCCAGAACAACTCAAATCGTCATCATCTTCATCCCAATTTTTTCCAGAAACTCATCACCTTCGTACAAATTTTTCCAGAAACCCTAAACCTTCATCCGTCATACAACAATTTCCCAGAACAATCAACAACCTCCATCTTCTTCCATCAACTTCATCCGTTCTTTCAGAACAATCTTCATCAAGAGTACCAGAAAAGCTACAGGATCTTCAATCGTCTTGCTTCGGTATCCAAGAACTTTTCAGTTCTTCTCAGAAACTTGTAGATCTTCATCAGCGTTCAAAGAACTTCGCGCTTCAAGACATGTCAGCGAACATCCAGAATCCTTTATCTCGTTCTTGCTTCGCTCAGAAATTTGAGAAGAGAGTTGTTTGAGAGCCGTTTGGAGGTTCGTTTGAGATTCTGAGAACCTTTGTCTCCACCGAGCTTCAAGCACTCTTCGCTAGTCTTTGCTACAGCCAGGTACACGTTACTTCACTCTTGTTTCATGTTGCTTCTGTGTTGATTCGTTGAGTGTTAGTTTCGTTTAGGGTTTAATTGTGTGTGAGGCTTGGATTGGGGGGATATTGGTGATATAGTGGCGTGTTGTTGTTGTTGTGTTTGAGAGGCGTAAGATTGTTCTAGGAGAAGTTGCAGAGCGTGAGGGAGAGGATGAAGACGAGAGGAAGACGGCGCTAGGTGTTAGATGAACAGTACCAGAGAGAGGTTAGGAGGAAGATGGTTTTTGACTAGGGTTTGTTTGGGTTAGGGTTTGGACGCTGGGCTTAGGCCCAAGCGTATTACTGATCACCACACCATCAATTGCTAATTTCCCCCCTGGCCGTGTGAAATCTGGATGATGGATATGGGCCTTAGGCCCTATTTCCTTTCTACACCCCTGGGCGTAAGCCCAGTATTGGAGATTAACTGAGAAATTACTAGCGTTGCACCCCCCCTCTGGTTTCAATTCAGTTTTTTGTGTTTTCTGGATAATAAGTCATGGGCCTGCGCCCAACTGCTAGTGGCACCCCCACCATTGAGGGCCCAATGAATTGAAAGCTGGAATGCTTGCTGTTTAAACCCCCTCCATGTCATTTTCTTTCAATTTCTTTTATATTTTCATGGTTTGTAAATAATTCATAAAAAATGTAAATAATTGTTTTTTTAATAATTCTTTTTCTACCATTTCATGAAAAATGTTAAGAAAATTAAATAAAAATAAAAATGGCATTTTATTTTTATTTCCTATTTTTGTGCATATTTCCATTTTAATTGATTTCTTTTTTAATATTTTCAATGCATGCATATCATTAGAAAATTCATAAAAAATAGTAGATTGAGTCAAGTAATTCCGTTCTTTTTTCTGTAGACTCGTGATTCAGTGTAGAATTTTATAATACAAAAATATTAGCTTAATCATGCATTGTCATTTTAATTGCATTTTTTCACTGTTATTGATGTTGAATAATTGGTCTGTGGATATGTCTGTGTTGCTAATTTTAGTGCTTTCATCTGGTGTTGAATTTTGTTCTGATTTTTCAGTATGCTATCCTAGAGCCATGTAGGTTTCCCATTAGATTTTTATTAGATTTTTGTAGGGTGTTCTGATAGGATTTGTCTGAGCCTGAAGATAGGAGAAGTCTTGGTGACTTCTGACTTTGGAGTTCAACTGTGGTTGAACTTCAGAGATAGTCTCCTGTGGTTTGTTGGCCTGTGGGTTCTTCTTGAAGGTGGGAGCTGATTGAGGTCCTGTTGGAGCTTGCAGAGATGCAGTGGATTGAGGCTTAGTCTAGGAGCTTGTTGTCTGTTTGTGAGGTTCGAGATCCTGAAGTTTGAAGGGAGTTTATGGTACTTTCCTGAGGAAGGCACTATGAATGACTTTCATCCTTCCTTCTCACCTCTTTCGTAAGTATCCAATGATGTCGGAGCCGACTTGTGAGTTTAATCTCTCCTGAGGAGGGATGTAAACTGATCACATGTTGTTGAGCCACATGGGATACGATTCCTAAGTGGGAGCCCCTTAGTACTTTCCTGAGGAGGGTCATATGGGTCTATTCACTTAGTTCCATTAGTTTATCTAGGATTTCTTAAGTGTCCAATGATGTTGGAGCCAACTTGTGAGTTTAATTTCTCCTGAGGAGAAATGTAAACTGATCACAGTTGTTGAGCCACGTAGGATACGATTCCTAAGTGTCAGCCTCCTAGTACTTTCCTGAGGAAGGTCCTATGGGCCTGCTCACTTAGTTCCCTTAGTGCATATAGGTTCTTTCCCAAGTATCCAGTGACGCCGGAGCCTTCATGTGAGTTTAATTTCTCCTGAGGAGGAATGTAAACTGATCACAGTTGTCGAGCCGCATAGGATATGACTCCTGAGTAGTAATCTCCTAGTACTTTCCTGAGGAAGATACTATGAGCTTGTCTGCTTAGCTTCCTTTCTCTGGTAAGCTTGTTCTGAAGCTTGGAGAATGGGATTGATTCCTCTTGCCTAGGAGTTTGTTTAGATCCTTGCTTAGGGTTTTGATTAGAGTTGTTGCTTAGATCCCTGCTTAGGGTATTGTATAGAGTTCTGTTTAGAGATAGATTAGGAGTTGTCTCAGGTTTGTTAGAGGCCCTGCTCAGGGTTAGTCTCTTTGTGTTGTTTGACTTGTGTGATATTGTGTTGCATTAGACTTAGGTATTCATCCAGATAGTTCTGAGTAGGTGCATCTTAGAAGTAAACTTTGTGTGCATGAGAAGTTGAGGTGGTCCTCCTTCTGCTTGTTTGTTATTGCGTGGCTTTGCTTGTTGGTATTCGGTAGAGCTGAGCTCCCTTGCCTTTGTGGTTTGCGGCCTCTGTGCCTTGTTTGTCTAGTTGTTGCATTCATGCATATTTTCAGTATTCCTTTACGTTGCAGTTTCTTGTTTGTAGTTTAATCCTGTTGCCATGATCCCTTAGGAGCTCTGACTTCTCCGCTGCGGAGTTGTTATGATAGGCATTAAGATAGTCAACCAGGTGTGATAGCAGTAGGTAGATTCCCTTGTTTCTCAGCTATAGTTCTAGAGTTTCCCTTTCCTTTCTGTAGGAGCGTTTGAGTAGCTTGATCCGTAGTTAGCTGAACTACAGCTGCTCTGATTCTTCGTTCCAGACGAAGATATGTAGGCATAGGATGCGATATCCTAGCGAGCACACTAACGACTAACCTTTGTTCTCTCGCGGCTGTGCGATCGAGACTTTCCCGCTAACGACTAATTGTTTCCCTTTCTCTTGCCCGAGCGCATTTGAGACCAGATCGTATTTGTAGGTTCTAGAGCCTTAGAGACCAGTTTGTTTTCTCGCTGCTGTGTGAGAGCCCTGTTTACCCGTAGTTAGCCGAACTACGTTTGCTCTGATCTTTCATTTCAGATGAAAGTACGTAGGCACAGGACGCGATGTCCTGGCGAGCAACCTTTTCCCCGTTTAGACGTAGGAAGTCGAACTACGTTGACTCTGACTTTCCCATTGCACGAGGGAATACGTAGGCCCAGAACACCGTATGTTCTGTCGAGTCTTGTCCTTTTCTTTTCTTTTCAGACCAGCCATTAGCGTAGATAGATAACACACCCTTTTACCTATAAACACCAAGCGTGGATCCCATCGAGTACGATGGACGTGAGGGGTGCTAATACCTTCCCCTTGCGTAACCGACTCCCGAACCCAGGCTATGGTTGCGATGACCATACCTTTTTCCCGTCTTTGCGAGGTTTACTTCGAGCGTTTCCTTTCCCGCTCTGAGGGATAAATAACGCACGGTGGCGACTCTCCTGTCAAGCCGGCGCCGATTTTCGCAGTAGCGACACAAACAGATCAATATGAAGTAATTCTAGTGGTCTAGAAGTAGAAACAACATTTTTTTGATTTAAAAGATGATTTTGAAAACTTCCCTTTTTGGCATGCTTCACAAAGAGCATCTGAGGTGAACTTCAGATTAGGAAGTCCTCTGACAAGATTAAGTTTATTAATCTGAGATATACGTCTCATATTAATATGCCCCAATCTTCTGTGCCAGACCCATTGCTCTTCATTAACAGACAAGAGGCATTTAACATTCTGAACCTTAAGTTTTGAAAGATTTATTTTATAAATATTGTTTTTCCTCTTACCACTAAATAGGATAGAGCCATCCTTTTGACTAATAGCTTTACAACATTTTTGATTAAAGGTAATATCATAACCATTGTCACTTAATTGACTTATGGACAATAAGTTATGCTTTAACCCTTCAACAAGTAAAACATTAGTAATAGAGGGAAGTTTACCATTTCCAATGGTGCAAGATCCAATGATCTTGCCCTTCTGATTCCCTCCAAATTTCACATCACCTCCAGATCTAAGCTCCAGACTTTGGAACATAGACCTTTCTCCTGTCATGTGTCGTGAGCATCCAGAGTCCAGGTACCATGACTGGTGTCCTGACCTTGCTGCTAAGAACATCTGCAACAGGAATTATTTTACTTTTAGGTACCCCAGATATTCTTGGGTCCTTTAGGGTTAGTTGTTCTGAAGGTTTGTCTAAACTTCTGTTTTTCAACATAAGGTTTATTCTGACTAGCCTTAGATTTAAACACATGAATATTCTTTTCAGAGCGTGTTTGTTCAATATCATTCAAGTGACCAAATTTAAAGTGTGAATATAAAGGAGTTTTCTTGAGGATAATTTTATCAACAGGTTTTGGATTTAAATCCTTTCCAGAGGAGGATTCATATCCAATTCCTTTTCTGTTATTTCTGCTAACTCCATAGATCATAAAAGCCATTTTGCTTCTGTCTATGCTTTTAGCAAGAAACTTCTGAAAGCTATAATCATATTTTTCCAAAATATTTTTGCATTCAGATTCAGTTTCAGAGTCAGAGTTTTGTTGAGCTAATTCAGAATCATTTTTCAATTTTAAGTTCTTTTTATTTAGCTCAGCTACTTCTGATTTGAGAATATTATTCTCAGATACAAGATTGCTTTGACGCTTCTTGTATTTGAGCTTAATATTGTTATAGCTTTTCAGAACTTCTGATAACACTTTGATAAGTTCTTCTTTAGTGAGTTTAGCCATTACCTCTTCAGCGTCAGAGTCAGATTCAAATCCTGAAGTTCCTTCCTCCTGATCTTCTATGTCTGCCATCAAAGCTACATTGGCACATTCCTCTTCTGACTCAGATTCAGATTCAGATGTATCTGAATCATCCCAGGTGGCCATTAGAACCTTTTTCTTCTTATCAAATTTTATTTTAGACTTTTCTTTCAGCACCTTTGGACATTCATTTTTGTAATGTCCAGGTTCTTTACATTCATAACAGACAACCTCCTTTTTTCCGGATCTTCTGTGTCCAGAAGATTCTTTTCTTTGGTCAGGCTTCCTGAAGTTTCTGAACTTCTTTCCTTTATGCTTCCGGAGTTTGTTTATTCTTCTGGACAACATGGATAGGTCATCTTCATCTTCAGATGAGGATTCTTCAGAGCTTTCCTCTATTACCTGCAATGCTTTAGCAGATTTATTATATTTTAAAGCAATAGATTTACCTTTCTTTTGAGGTTCATCTTCCTCAAGTTCAATTTCATGACTTCTAAGTGAACTGATCAGTTCCTCCAAGGAGATCTTGTTCAGATCTTTAGCCATTTTCAGCGCTGTCACCATAGGTCTCCATCTGGTAGGTAAGCTTCTGATGATCTTTTTCACATGATCAGCAGTAGAGTATCCTTTATCCAGAACCTTTAGTCAACCTATAAGTATTTGAAATTTGGAGAACATAGCTTCAACAGATTCAAAGTCTTCCATCTTGAAGGCTTCATACTTCTGGATCAGAGCCAGAGCCTTTGTTTCCTTGACTTGAGAGTTTCCCTCATGAGTCATCTTTAAGGATTCAAACATGTCAAATGCAGTTTCCCTATTTGTAATTTTTTCATACTCAGTGTGAGATATTGCATTCAACAATATTGTTCTGGCCTTGTGGTGATTTCTAAATTCCTTCTTCTGAGTATCTGTCATAGATTTTCTGTCTACTTTCTTGCCATTCCCATCAGTGGGATGAACATATCCATCTATGACCCGATCCCATAAGTTAGCATCATATCCAAGGAAAAAACTTTCAATCCTGTCTTTCCAATAATCAAATTTCTCCCCATCAAACATAGGGGGTTTGGTGCTGATTCTGTCCCTTTCTTCATATTTGTTGTTAGTGTTAGACATTGTATTATCAGCCATAGTAACAACCAAATATATATCAAAGTTTTTCTCACTGGATCTTTACTGTCACTGTGAAGTGGTAGCACACAAAGAATCGGAGCTCTGATGCCAACTGAAGGTGAGAAAATACTTAGAAGGGGGGTTGAATAAGTATGAAGATTAAAACTTAGAAATAAAACTCAAGTATTTTTATCCTGGTTCGTTGAACTCAACTACTCCAGTCCACCCTTCCTAGAGTGATTTGCCTTTCTCAATCAAGGACTTAATCCACTATTTAATCAACTGATTATAATAGTTAACACTTAGAACAACTGTTCAAAGTCTTCTCAAGAACTATTGATCCTAATTGGATCTTCTTAAGGTTTACAATCCAATGTAATACAAATACAAGTGTTTAAATTGCTTCTAAAAAGCTTTATCACAACTGTGATTTTTCACTTAAATATTAAGAACAAAGAAATTAATTCTTAGAAAGAATATGAATAGTATGAGAGCTTTGAATGTTAATTTCTTTCAGATAAAAAAAACGTCTCTCAAAGAAGACGGGTGAAGGCTTGCTTTTATAGGCAGCTGATCCAAGAGAGCTTTCACGTTGAGAAGAGTGTCCAAAAGGTTTGAGCCTTTTTGTCTTCACATCAAGTGACCTTTCCTAGAAGAAGAAAGCACAGAGAAATCCTTTTTGTCTGTGTTCTTGTGTCTAGCATAAATATGGAAAGAGTCGTTTGAATTATTCCAACGGACATAATCTTTGAATTCTTCTTCTTCAAATTTCAGCAAGATTCATCAGAGTCTACTTTGATCAGAGTCTTCTGATGTTGATCAGAGTTTTGCTGAATCAGAGTCTTCTGCAGCAGGTGTGCTTTTAACGTGTTCAAGTTCAGAGCATATTTGAGTCAGATCCTCAGTACTGGCAGCTTTAGTACTTTCAGAATCTTCTGTAGTAACTATGCTTTGAAAACTCTTTATACAGAATTCTTCTTTGGTTCAGATGCTTCTGATTTACTTCAGATTCTTCTGGAGCTTCTGCTTCAGATCCTTCTAGAGCTTCTGCTTCAGATCCTTCTGGAGGCTACGCTCAGGATCTTCAATTGGCAGCATTCAGAATCTTCTAATGGATGCATCTGGCATTTCAGAGTCTAGCAAATTTCTTATGTTCAATTCTGATTTGCTTCTGGAGTGTAAATTCCTTTACTATCTGCAGTAAAAACTCTCAAGCAAATTTTAGAGTATATAATTCTTAATTACAAAATTTCATAATAGTTATCATCAAAACGTAGAGATATTATTAAGAACCAATTTGTGTTCTAACAATAACCACTACCAAAAGGAAGATGAAGTGAACTCACACCGGCTACTATCACCAAAAGGTTGATAAAGCACAAATCTCGCACAATCTGACATCAACAAGATGAAAGACCTACCAACAAAAGGATGATGGAGGAAACTCACAACGGCTACTACCACCAAATGTATGATAGAATAAACACTCGCACAATTTGATATCAATAACATGATAGACCCACCACCAAAAGGATGACGAAGCAAACTCACACCGGCTACTACCACCAAAAGGATGACAGAGAAAATGACTCGCACAATCTGACATCAACAAGATGACTGACCCACCACCAAAAGGATGATGGAGCGAATTCACACCGGCTACTACCACCAAAAGTTTGATAGGGCAAACACTCGTATAATCTGGGATCAACAAAATGACAAACCCACCACCAAAAGGATGATGGAGCGAATTCACACCGGCTACTACCACCAAAAGGATGATAGAGCAAACACTCGTATAATTTGGCATCAACAAGATGATAGACCCTCCACCAAAAGGATGATGGAGAAAAATTAACACCAGCTACTACCACCTAAAGGATGATAGAGCAAAGCACTCGCACAATTTGGCATCAACAAGATGACAGAACAAATACCAAAAGGATTATGAAGTGAACTAACACCGGCTACTATCACCAAAAGGTTGATAGAGCACAACACTCGCACAATCTGACATCAACAAGATGAAAGACCTACCACTAAAAGGATGATGAAGCAAACTCACAACCTCTACTACCACCAAAAGAATGATAGAGCAAACACTCGCACAATTTGACATCAACATGACAGACCCACCACCAAAAGGATGACGGAGCAAACTCACACCGGTACTACCACCAAAAGGATGATAGAGAAAAACACTCGCACAATCTGGCATCAACAAGATGACAGACCCACCACCAAAAGGATGATGGGGCGAATTCACACCGGCTACTACCACCAAAAGGATGATAGAGCAAAGACTCGCACAATCTGGATCAAAAATATGACAGACCCACCATCAAAAGCATGATGAAGCGAAGTCACACCGGTTAATACCCCCAAAAGGATGATAAAGCAAACACTCGCGCAATATGGATTCAACTAGATGACAGACCCCCCACCAAAAGGATGACAGAGTGAAACTCACACCGGTTACTACCACCTAAAGGATGATAGAGCAAAACCCTTGCACAATTTGACATCAACAAGATGACAGAACCACCACCAAAAGGATGATTGAGTGAACTCACACGTGGTGCTATCATCAAAAGGATGATAGAGCATAACACTCGCACAAGCTAGCATCAACAAGATGAATGACCCACCGCCAAAAGGTTGATAGAGCACAACACTCGCACAATTTGACATCAACAAGATGAAATACCTACCACCAAAATGAATATGGAGCAAACTCACAACAGCTACTACCACCAAAAGGATGATAGAGCAAACACTCGCACAATCTGGCATCAATAAGATGACAGACCCACCACCAAAAGGATGACGGAGCAAACTCACACCGGCTACTACCACCAAAAGGATGATACAGAAAATGACTCGCACAATCTGGAATCAACAAGATGACAAGCCCACCACCAAAAGGATTATAGAGCGAATTCACATCGGCTACTACCACCAAAAGGATGATAGAGCAAACACTCGCATAATCTGGCATCAACGAGATGACAAACCCACCACCAAAAGGATGATGAAGCAAACACTCGCACAATCTTACATCAACAAGATGACAAACCCCCCACAAAAAGGATGATGGAGCAAAAATTCACACCGGCTACTACTACCTAAAGGATGATAGAGCAAAACACTCGCACAATCTGTCATCAACAAAATGATAGAACCAATACCAAAAGGATTATGAAGTGAACTCACACCGGCTACTATCACTAAAAGGTTGATAGAGCACAACACTCGCACAATCTGACATCAACAAGATGAAAGACCTACCAACAAAAGGATGATAGAGCAAACTCACAACAGCTACTACCACCAAAAGTATGATAGAACAAACACTCGCACAATTTGACATCAATAACATGATAGACCCACCACCAAAAGGATGATGAAGCAAACTCACACCGGCTACTACCACCAAAAGGATGATAGAGAAAATGACTCGCACAATCTGGCACCAACAAGATGACTGACCCACCACCAAAAGTATGATGGAGCGAATTCACACCGGCTACTACCACCAAAAGGTTGATAGAGCAGACACTCGCATAATCTGGGATCAACGAGATGACAAACCAACCACCAAAAGGATGATGGAGCGAATTCAAACCGGCTACAACCACCAAAAGGATGATAGAGCAAACACTCGTATAATTTGGCATCAACAAGATGATAGACCCCCCACCAAAAGGATGATGGAGAAAAATTAACACCAGCTACTACCACCTAATGGATGATAGAGCAAAACACTCGCACAATTTGGCATAAACAAGATGACAGAACGAATACCAAAAGGATTATGAAGTGAACTAACACCGGCTACTATCACCAAAAGGTTGATAGGGCACAACACTCGCACAATCTGACATCAACAAGATGAAAGACCTACCACCAAAAGGATGATGAAGCAAACTCACAACGGCTACTACCACCAAAAGAATGATAGAGCAAACACTCGCACAATTTGACATCAACAACATGACAGACCCACCACCAAAAGGATGACGGAGCAAACTCACACGGGCTACTACCACCAAAAGGATGATAGAGAAAAACACTCGCACAATCTGGCATCAACAAGATGACAGACCCACCACCAAAAGGATGATGGGGCGAATTCACACCGGCTACTACCACCAAAAGGATGATAGAGCAAAGACTCGCACAATCTGGATCAAAAAGATGACAGACCCACCGTCAAAAGCATGATGAAGCAAACTCACACCGGTTACTACACCTAAAAGGATGATAGAGCAAACACTCGCGCAATATGGATTCAACTAGATGACAGACCCCCCACCAAAAGGATGACAGAGTGAAACTCACACCGGTTACTACAATATAAAGGATGATAGAGTAAAACCCTTGCATAATTTGGCATCAACAAGATGACAAAACCACCACCAAAAGGATGATTGAGTGAACTCACACGTGGTGCTATCATCAAAAGGATGATAGAGCACAACGCTCGCAAAATCTAGCATCAACAAGATGAATGACCCACCGCCAAAAGGTTGATAGAGCACAACACTCGCACAATCTGACATCAACAAGATGAAAGACCTACCACCAAAATGATTATGGAGCAAACTCACAACGGCTACTACCACCAAAAGGATGATAGAGCAAACACTCGTACAATCTGGCATCAATAAGATGACAGACCCACCACCAAAAGGATGACGGAGCAAACTCACACCGCCTACTACAACCAAAAGGATGATACAGAAAATGACTCGCACAATCTGGAATCAACAAGATGACAAGCCCACCGCCAAAAAGATGATAGAGCGAATTCACATTGGCTACTACCACCAAAAGGATGATAGAGCACACACTCACATACTCTGGCATCAACGAGATGACAGACCCACCACCAAAAGGATGATGAAGCGAACACTCGCACAATCTTACATCAACAAGATGACAGACCCCCCATAAAAAGGATGATGGAGCAAAATTCACACCGGCTACTACTACCTAAAGGATGATAGAGCAAAAAACTCGCACAATATGGCATCAACAAGATGATAGAACCACTACCAAAAGGATTATGAAGTGAACTCACACCGGCTACTATCACCAAAAGGTTGATAGAGCACAACACTCGCACAATCAGACATCAACAAGATGAAAGACCTACCAACAAAAGGATGATGGATCAAACTCACAACGACTACTACCACCAAAAGTATGATAGAACAAACACTCGCACAATTTGAAATCAATAACATGATAGACCCATCACCAAAAGGATGACGAAGCAAACTCACACCGGCTACTACCACCAAAAGGATGATAGAGAAAATGACTCGCACAATCTGGCATCAACAAGATGACTGACCCACCACCAAAAGGATGATGGAGCAAATTCACACTGTTGCACCCCAAATTTTGACCCCTTAGATCCTCATCATCATTGTAGGATCATGTTCATTTGATTAACTAACCTTAACCCATTTCAAGTTTATCTTTGTTAAGATGCAAATGAATTAGGTTCTGTACCGTCAAAATCGAGATTTCGGTGGTCTGATCAATCAATGTTTTGGATTGATTCAACTTCAAATAAATCTCCACATCATCAAAAATACAACATTGAATCGAGTATGGATTCAATTTGAGGTGGTCACCCGGAAATTGAGAACAGTGCAGTTCAAGACGCCCGATTAGGGTTTTCCGATCAGGAAAAGTCAACTGTAGTTTGACCTTTGGTTTAAAGAGTATTTCAATGGTGGTATTTTTATCCATTAAGCTCCTATGGCTTAGTAAAGTCCATTCAAAGAGTTTCAAGTCCTCAGGATATCTAGATCATCGACAGTCGACTCGGTAGTCACCGATTGATCGAACATTTGACCGAAAAGTCAACTCTTCAACAATAAAGAATTTGACTTCAAGGTGTGAATCAAAAATGTTCCTTATATCATATTACACCTCCCCATAAGATTTCATGACCATTGGATCAAGGGTTAAGAAGTAATTGCAAAAATCTGGAATTAGGGTTTCGAAAGGGGCAAGACCATAACTCCTCAACCACACATCCAAATGAAGTGGTTCAAAGCTCATTGGAAAGCTCTTGACAAATCCAACAAAAGCCTCAAAGTGGTCCATGATCAAAAAATGCATAGAATTGGAGTTATAGCAAAATTCAGTTTTAAAGGGGAAATAACTTAGAAAAATTCTAAGTTATTTAGCACTTTTAAGTGGTTTTTTCAGAAACTTTGAAGGGTTTTTCAACCTATTTCCATCAAGAATTTGGAAATTCCCAAAACATGAAAGTTATAGATCTACTTGAGGGTTTTCCAAATTATGGTAGAACTCCTCAATAGCATGTTTGAGCAGGAAGTTATGCACCATAGAAGTTGGGCCTGTCACACTTGAAATCACTTTGTCAAGAATTCTCAAAATTGGATTTTCACAACTTAAGCTACTCTCAACCCTTGATTCTTGATCCAAACTGATAATGTGAGGCATAGATAGAAAGAAAACCAGAAAAAAGGATGGTTTTGGTGAACATAGCAAGTTGTTGCAACTTGACAATATAATAATCAAATGTAAGAAGGAGAGAGAAACTTTAATGCTAGGACTGTTGCAGCTGGCTTACTCTACCCTCACAAATCATCTCAGTCACTTCATGTCCATCTCCACTTGAGTTTTCTGATCTCCTTTGAACATTGGAGCTGATAGGAGAAGATCTTGCAAGAATCATTTGAAAATCTCATGAAAACTCCCTCCAAAAATGGTAAAAGACCAAGGTTGCCCTCGCCCTTGTTTGGCTATAAATAGAGGCCTCTTCTATGATTTTAAGTACACCAGAGCAATCTCAAAAAAACGGAGAAAACATAGCTCTCATTCTCCTCTCATTCCTCAAGAATTTCAAAAAATCTCAAAGTCACCATTTTCACCAAAAAGCTGTCTTGAGCAAAACTCTGCTCAAGACCAGTTCTATCAATTCCAAGCCTCTAAAAATCATCCACACAATCCCTAAATATGGTATAGAAGGTGTCTATACCCTCAAATCTCTCAAAATTACCATTTTGCAAAAAGTCAACTTTCACACCAAGAAAGTTTGACCACCATACTCAAAACTTGCCAAATCCTTGCATAGGCTTGTTCTTGCTGTTCTAATCATCCACACACCTCACATATGTCATATTACAACTTTCCAAAGCATTGAAAATCAACTGGGAATCACCTAACTCCAACTATCTTGAAGTTTGGTTTTGTTGCTTCAAGAGGAAGTAAGCTTCATCTCATTGCAAAGGAAGGATTATCTCTGGGTTTCTAAGCTTTTTAGCTTGTTCAAGGTTGGTCAATAAGAGGTATGTGATATTATAACTATCTATAAATCATACATTGTCATGTATTGTCATTTTGTGGTGATTTGTGTGAAAACATACCATGGCTGCCCTATTGTGCTTCTTTGTCAAGAATCCTAGTTTTATGATCATAATGCTTATTTTGTCAAATATATTGTCATTTGTAAATGATATGTGGATGACAGATTGCAAGTTTGTGCCTTATTATCATGTTTAGACTTATGTGTGAGTTTTTGGTCATTTGGTAGATTTAGGATCCAACCTTGAAAAAGTGATATGCTTGCCCTAGAACTATAAACCTAGCTCATTAGTGAGATATGTAGATGACTTATAAGTTGCTCATAGATCCCCCCTTGCCCTTGATCATGTGTGAATCAATGTGGCCTTTTGTTTTCATTATGATGATTTCATGTTTGTCTTGCCTATCATTGCTTTGAAGTGGTTCTTAAGTGGTTATACTTACTATTCCTCATGCCTCAAGTCTTTGGTCAATGTTTGATTTTGTTCATAATGCTTGTGTTAGTGGATGAAGCTTAGTCATTAGGGCTGTCTTGTGAGACATGTTTGATTTTGCTGTCCAATTTGGTTTAATATGTCATTTTTGGCTTGGTGTGCTTTTGCTTGACTCTATGTTTAAAGACTCACTTATTTACCTATTTCAAGAATGTGCATGATGTTGTTGTGCTCAAAATCTGTCTAAATGTTCAAGCTTCCTTACCATGCCTCTCTTGCATTTTTCTTCAAAATATCATGAGACCAAATATATCACTTTCTGTTTCAAGCATTTTTTACATGATTTGTGTGCATTGAACCACTAGTCTATCCATTTAAAACTTGTGTATGATCCCAATTTTTCCAACTGTCATGGTTTTGGCTTGTTGTATATTCAAAGTGTTGTTCTTGTATGACATGAGCTTCAAATGCTAATTTCTGTCTTGGTAAAGATTTCACTCCTTTTCTGAGTTATATCTCATTTGTTAGCATCATCATAATGTGTGTATAACCTCTTTTTCATGAAATAAGTCATTGCTTTAAAATTGCCCTGTTGTGGTGAATGTATGCCTAGGCATATTTTTTAACTTTTGCACCAATATACCAATTTTCATTCTACTTGATACATGCTCTTACTTGAACCTAAAACCCTTTCATGATGACATTTCTGGTGTGTGCACATTGGTCATTTGTGCTGTCCTGGCTTGTTTTCACATTTCACCTTCCAAATCAAACTTATCCACCAAATCTTCCACAACATACTCAAGTTGTTTTTTCTGTTTGTGTATACATGATTTTAGAGTTGTAACTCACTCATATGTTTGATTCCAATGTGTATAGATGTTTGATTTGGTCTAAGATTACCTACATTTGCATTTCACTACTTAATTGCATTTTGAGCCAAAACTGTCATGACCACATACCAAAATCTTGTATGCTTGCAGTATGCTTAATCTCAGAGTGATAACTCATCCTTATCTATATTTGTGATGTGTGTATGTGTTGTTTGTCAACGTGAGATCTTCTTTACATCTGAACCATGTTTACATACCATAGCTGTCAAAACTGTTTTGAAAAACACTTGTGCTCTTTTATGTTACCTACTGTCCTAAGTTTGTAAACTTGCATTGGAATTGGTGTTTAAATGAATGATATAGGCATTTTTATGCTAGGTCTCATATTTGTGCCAAGAGCATGTCAATTGTTACACCTTTTGCTTGTTTTGGATGTTGTTGCATTGTATGTTTATAATAGCAATTCATGTGCCACTTTTTGAACCAGGGCTGTTTTGAATTAGTTTCTTGTTAGAACACTCTCAATATCATGTTTATGTATTGCTCATGCTGTTTAATCACATTGTCCTCCACTGATCCAGTTTATGATCATCAAAATGCACTTCACTCACTAAAGTTGCAGCTGTCATATGTTTTTCAAATCCATGTTGTTTGTGAGCTTTCTTAAGGTTTAGACACACTCTATATGTTGTTTTGAGGATGTTTGTGTGATTCATTCACTTTATTTTGCCCTGTCTCATAATCTCACTATCTCACTTGCAAGTGTCTTGATTTTTATCTCATTTCCACATGACAGTTGGAATTTTAACGCATAAGTAGTTTGTTTGAATGCATGAACTTGTTGCATATGATATTTGAATTGTGTTTGAGCCCTTTTCCTGACCATAGCATGACTGGTTTGTTCATTTGCTTTGTAAATGCATTTTCATCCAAATTTGCAACTACCATCGTGTTTTCATTTCAAAGCCTCTTTTCAAAATTCTACCTGGACCATCTTTTTCCTTGTTTAAAAACACCCAAGATTGATCTAAGGTTTGTTTGATTTGGTTAAGAATTGGTTAAGTTTGATATCAAAACGCATTTGTGAAAATTGCCTTGTTCTTGCTTCATTGTGTCCAGAAATTCATAAGACCATGCCATATATATTTATAGGGGTGGCTATATCAACGGATGTATAGCCACCCCAGTGGTAAGCAACTTATTCATTTCACGCCTTGTAAAGCCTAGACCCGGGTTCAATCCCTGAGGAGGATCAACCCTTTTGTCCATTTTTCTTTTTTTCCTTGCACGCGCGTATTGGGCTGGAGGGCGTGGGTTCAACTCCCACCCCTTGCTTTTTTCTCTTTTATTTTTACTTGTTAATATTGTTTTTTACATTAAAATATATGAATCTTCAAATATTCATAACTCTCTCATTTTTCACCCTTTTTGATCCATTCTTTTTGCAATGTGTTTGTTTTAATGTCTACTTTCATGTGGTGTAAAAATATTGTTTGTTATTATTAATTGGGTTATCTTTTGCCTATGTGGAAATTTGTCCCTTTTTTTGAGATCGTCATCTTACTTGTTGGTGATTTCCTTTTAAATATGCTTGTTCTTCTTGTGAGATTTATTGCATCCCATGTTAGTTAGTATGCTAGGGTACTCTCCTTTGGTTGTCACCATAATCTTATTTTAGATTCCTCCTAAATTATGAGGTTAAACTAATTTACTTGTGTTTGATTGTCATCAAATACATATTGTTGTTACACTTGATATATCTTGAAATTATAACATGTTTACTTTCAAATTGTGATTTGTTTACACGGTTGTAACTTTCATCTTTTCCAATCTTTGTTAAGATATGTTGTCACCTTTGTTAAGATCCCTTTCCATCTTTGTTACGATGTTTCCCCATCTTTGTTAAGATTTGTTCTTGGTTGTGACCATCTGTCTTAATTGAAATCATTAATATTGTAATACTTGCTTTGGTTGTGACCATTTATCGTGATTGAAATCTTTGCCTGATATTGTAATATCTTAATTGATTGCTTTGGTTGTAACCATTCATCCTGATTTAGATCCTTGCTTATTATAATATGCTTGATCATTCTTGGTTGTAACCATATCCCTTATATTCATCATGTGTGAATGTTTATGCTTTGTTAAGTTTACTTTCCCCAAGTGATGAAACTCTTTAGTTCTCATCCAAGTTGCATCATCTTTTCCCTTCCAAAGGAAAGTCTCTCTATTGACCCTTGGGTCATAGATAGCTCATTAAACTCATAGGTCTAGATAGAACCTTCCCCTTCTTTTGGTCTGGATAGAACCAATAGGATTTACACTCATAGGTCTGGATAGAACCTTCTCCCCCTTTTGTTATGGATAGAACCAATAGGATTTAAACATCATAGGTCTGGATAGAACCTTCCCCCTTTTGGTCTGGATAGAACCAATAGGATACCCTCATAGGTCTGGATAAAACCTTCCCCTTCTTTTGGTCTGGATAGAACCAATAGGATTCAAACTCATAGGTCTGGATAGAACCTTCACCCTCTTTTGGTATGGAAAGAACCAATAGATCCTTATTCTGTAGTTCGGGCCTGAACTACGACCGCTCTGATTTCTCATTGGAAAATGAAAACACGTAGGCACAAGATGCGATATCTTGACGAGCAACCTTCCCCCTTTCTCCCACCTTTTGGTCTGGATAGAACCAATTGGTCTCACAACGTAGAACTTTAGGATAGAGTTTGGTTAAATCTATGTAAGAATCATGGATATGATTACTTACTTCCCTTTCTTGAGAGTTCAACATAGATCTAGAGAGTTTTGTGAAACTCTACACAAGCATGGATATGTTTGTTCCCCTTTGAACCTTGATCATAATCAAGTGTTCTTCAACCCTAGTGAGGTGAACTACGATTGCTTTGATTCTATCCTAGTTAGGATACGTAGGCAGAGGATGCGACGTCTTTGCGAGCAAACTTAGAAACTATCTTTAGGTTTTAACCTACACCTTTACCCAATCCCAATCCATAGCAAACATTTAGCAAACTTAGCATGCAAAAAAACAAAAGGTTCCTATAGAGTACTACAGATGTTTAGGATGTGAAATACCTACCCTATGCATAACCAACCCCCGATCCCCGAATCTCTTAGCATTGTTGTTACATCGCGCAAAAGGTTCTTTCTTTCTTTAGACCTTTCCTTTGGATAAATTAAAGTCCGGTTGTGAATTTAAGAATTAAGATTCAAGTTAATCAATAGCTTAGTATCACGATTCTCACCGCAACACACACCGACTACTACCACCAAAAGGATGATAGAGCAAACACTCGCATAATCTGGGATCAACGAGATGACAAACCCACCACCAAAATGATGATGGAGCGTATTCACACCGGCTACTACCACCAAAAGGATGATAGAGCAAACACTCGTATAATTTGGCATCAACAAGATGATAGACCCGCCACCAAAAGGATGATGGAGAAAAATTAACACCAACTTTTACCACCTAAAGGATGATAGAGAAAAACACTCGCACAATCTGGCATCAAACAGATGACAGAACGACTACCAAAACGATTATGAAGTGAACTCACACCGGCTACTATCACCAAAAGGTTGATATAGCACAACACTCGCACAATATGACATCAACAAGATGTAAGACCTACCACAAAAAGGATGATGAAGCAAACTCACAACGGCTACTACCACCAAAAGAATGATAGAGCAAACACTCGCACAATTTGACATCAACTACATGACAGACCCACCACAAAAAGGATGACGGAACAAACTCACACTGGCTACTACCACCAAAAGGATGATAGAGAAAAACACTCGCACAATCTGGCATCAACAAGATGACAGACCCACCACCAAAAGGATGATGGAGTGAATTATTACCGGTTGCTACCACCAAAAGGATGATAGAGCAAGGACTCGCACAATCTGGATCAAAAAGATGATAGACCCACCATCAAAAGCATGATGAAGCGAACTCACACCGGTTACTACACCCATAAGGATGATAGAGCAAAACACTCGAACAATCTGACATCAACAAGATGAAAGACCTACCACCAAAAGGATTATGGAGAAAACTCAAAACGGCTACTACCACCGAAAGGATGATAGAGCAAACACTCGCACAATCTGGCATCAATAAGATGGCAGACCCACCACCAAAAGGATGACGGAGCAAACTCACACCGGCTACTACCACCAAAAGGATGATACAGAAAATGACTCGCACAATCTGGCATCAACAAGATGACAAGCCCACCACCAAAAGGATGACAGAGCGAATTCACACCGGCTACTACCACCAAAAGGATGATAGAGCAAACACTCGCATAATCTAGAATCAACGAGATGATAACCCCACCACCAAAAGGATGATGAAGCGAAAACTCGTATAATTTGGCATCAAAAAGGTGATAGACCCCCCACCAAAAGGATGATGGAGCAAAATTCACACTGGCTACTACTACCTAAAGGATGATAGAGCAAAACACTCGCACAATATGGCATCAACAAGATGACAGAACCACTACCAAAAGGATTATGAAGTGAACTCACACCGGCTACTATCACCAAAAGGTTGATAGAGCACAACACTCGCACAATCTGACATCAACAAGATGAAAGACCTACCATCAAAAGGATGATGAAGAAATCTCACAACGGCTACTACCACCAAAAGGATGATAGAGCAAACACTCGCACAATTTGACATCAACAACATGACAGACCCACCACCAAAAGGATGACGGAGCAAACTCACACTGGCTACTACCACCAAAAGGATGATAGAGAAAAACTCTCGCACAATCTGGCATCAAAAAGATGACAGACCCACCACCAAAAGGATGATGGAGCGAATTCACACCGGCTACTACCACCAAAAGGATGATAGAGAAAATACTCGCACAATCTGGAATCAACAAGATGACAGACCCACCACCAGTAGGATGATGGAGCAAACTCACACCGGCTACTTCCACCAAAAGGATGATAGAGCGAAGACTCGCACAATCTGGATCAAAAAGATGACAGACCCACCATCAAAAGCATGATGAAGCAAACTCACACCGGTTACTACACCCAAAAGGATGATAGAGAAAACACTTGCGCAATATGCATTCAACAAGATGACAGACCCCCCCACCAAAAGGATGACAGAGCGAAACTCACACCGGTTACTACCACCTAAAGGATGATAGAACAAAACCCTTTCACAATCTAGCATCAACAAGATGACAGAACTACCACCAAAAGGATGTTTGAGTGAACTTACACGTGCTACTATCACCAAAAGGATGATAGAGCACAACGCTCGCACAATCTAGAATCAACAAGATGAATGACCCACTGTTGCACCCCAAAATTTGACCAACCGGTTTCCACTTCTGGTTTATGTTTCAACGCATTTTGCATTCGCATTCACATACCGCATCCATTGCATTTTTGCAGTCAGACTGATTTTATCATGATTACGGCCTCCCTTGGCGTTTCAGGCAGTTCAGGCCAGTTCGAATAAGCGTATTTTGAGAATTTGTGCTCATCCCGGCGTTTTCAGCTCTCGCTGTTGTTTTTTAGGACATTTCGGGGTCCGGTTTTTACCGCTTATTTCGATATAGTTGCGCAGTTGTTCGCCAATCGATTTAATTGGCTTCCTGGCATTTTTAGAATTGTTTCCTTTTTAATTTCTAGATTTTTAATAGATTTTAATAGATTTTTATAGATTTAGTGGAGTTTTTCTAGATATTAAATAGGTTTTTTTAAAATATTTTCTTATAAAATTTAATAGTTTTTTTTAGAATTTTAAATAGATATTTCTTTTTTTTAATAGTTTTAAATAGATTTTGTTTTTAGATATTCAATTGGTTTTTTTAATAGAGTTAATTGAAGTTAATGTTTTTAGAATTAATTCATAGAAGCTAATTAGGTTTTAATATTTTTTTAATTAGGATTAACTAGGAGAATTGATTAGTGTTTTTAATTACCTAACATTTAATTTCCGTTTTAGAGTTAACTGAGTATTATTGGAGTTTTAATGATCATTAGAGTCTTAATTGTGATTTTAATGGAGTCTTAGTTGTTAATCAGTTTTAATCAGAGTCATTAATTTTAGTGGGCCAGGTGTCCAATTTTCGCAGGCCCAGATCCATTGCCACTTGTCATGATATAAGGCCTTCCACGTTTTTACTCTCTCTCCTGACACCTCATTCATCCCACTATCCCCCCTCTCTCATCTGCATCCGCCACATCACCAACACTTGTCATTCTCTCTCTCTCTTCCCTTGTGCCAAGTGTCTCACATGCGCCAACCGGTGGTCTCGCCGGAAACTCTCGCCGCCGGCCATGCAACCACCATCGGCCACCACAACAACTTGCCGAAGACTCAACTACCTCACCGGAATCTTTAAGCAACTTCATACGTTCATCACTGGTTTTCCAGGAATCATACAAGATCTTCATCATCTTCGTACAAATTTCACCCAAACCTTAATGTGTTTTCCAGATTTCGTGAAGGTTCATCAATGATCATCATCTGAAATTTCCCAAGATTCATCAATCATTCATCATCAGTCATCCGATCTTCATCCAGATTTGTTCAAGAGCTCCATAAACCACCTTCAGCAAATGATTCAACCACGATCATCAGAAGATCCAGAAACCTTCATAAGATCTTCGTGTTCATCATCCAAGAACTTCTCCAGATCATCGATCTCTAGAAATTGTTCATCAACCTTCAACGAAGTTCTTCATGTGTTCATCGCAGTTTTTCCAGATTCGTCGTTGTTCAACCAAGAGCCTTCAACAGTCATCAATATGTTCAACGAACTTCAAGATCCTTCAAGATCTTCCGTTAACTCCTTCAGATCTTCATCAAGAAATCCGTAACAACCTCAACCAACTCCAAATCTTCATCCGCTCATCAGAAGATTTCCAGATCCTCAAGAACCTCTTCGAACAACATTCAACCGTTCCAACACGAATATCTTCAACATTCACAACATTTTGCTAGATTTCTTCTTCATCTGCGTTGAATCCGCGAGCAAGCTTTGAACAATATCCAACCTTCTTCGATTCACGAATCTTGCACGTCAATGACGCCACACTGATATCGCCTTCACAAATCTAACATCTGTTTGATTTGTTGAGTTCGTTAGACTACGTGAATCTCAGACGAAGAGGAGGAGATAATGAAACGGAGATGGAAGGAAGGTGAAAAGGAAGGTTAGAGGAGATTGAAGGTCGAGACGAAGATTGAGAAAGGGAGGCGGAGGATATCCATCGGCGACGGTGGCAGAGGGAAGAAGAAGCTAGGGTTTCAGAAAAGGAAACTGAGAGCGTGAGAGGAGGGGGAAGGGGAAAGGTCCGAGTGAGTGGGCCAGAAGGCCCAACTGTTTTTTGCCACCATCCATTGTCGTTTTTGGAGTTGTTGGGTCGGGCCTTTCACAGGCTGATACACCCCTTTTTCCATATTTCGCCCCCCCCCCCCCATTCCTTTTTTTTTTATTTTTTGTGTTTGTTTTGGTGGGCTGGGCCCTGTTTTTTTGCTGCAACACAACCCTGTATCACTAGCTGAACCCCCCCTGCAGTTTTTTTATTTCCTTTATTTTCTTGCATTGTTTTTATTACAATTTTAATTGTAATATTTTAGGACTAGTTTTATATTTTGTTTAGAATATTATAATTCATAAAATAGAATTTTTAGGTATATTTTCTTTTAGGAATTTAATTTCTTTTAAAGAGATTTAGGATTTAGTTTAATTTCTTTTAAAGGATAGAATTAAATTTAGTTTTAATTTTCTTTTAGGATACTACTTTTAATAGGAATTCTCTATGCTATTTTCATATGCAATTTCTTTTAATATTTCTTTAGAGTATTTTCTATTAGGATTTATTTGCTATTTTAGGAGTAGACTATTATTTCCCTTTGTTAGTGGATTTGTCTCCTATTTTCTCTCCTATTTTCGTTTCTATCTGATTTTATTCTCAATTTTATTTCTGGCTGGCCGTGTGACACGATTCAATTGGAGAATGATTTTCGATATTATTTCTCTATCTTGTCTTTGACACGGACATCAATACGCTACCTCTTAGAGTTCGATTTCTCGTATAAGTCGAACCATGACGGTCTAAGCGATACATTGTTCCTGGTTCGAGCGTCCTCATCAAGGATCCAGAGAGGAGAAGATTGGAATGGAGCTTGCACGCATGTCAGGAGCCAACGGAGCCGCTTCGTTCAACATCATCATCATCTTATTCAAGTCTTCAGGCAACCGTCGAGTGTTGTGAGCTGCATCGTTAGATACGTAGGAAATGACAGTTGAGGAGTTTCTTCTCAATCGTCTAGGATGTCTAGTATGGTACCCTTTGGGTGACATGCGACGCATTCGCTCCTACGTCTTAGGTTCTTGCGTGTGTGTCCCGGGTTCCTTCCCGTTTAGGCGTAGGCCTGCTTCCTCTTTATTCTCGCCCCCGTGCGATCGAAACCCCTTTTCTCTCGCGTTCAGGCGATCGAGACCCCTTCTCTTGCCCCCGTGCAATTGAGATTCGTTTTCCCGTCGAACTACGTTTGCTCTGATCTCTAGTGCCAGACGAGAGTACGTAGGCATAGGATGCGACATCCAAGCGAGCTACCTCCCTTTTACCTTCTTCCCATTTCCCTGTTTGTTGTAGTTGGCTGAACTACAGCTGCTCTGATTTCTCGTATCAGACGAGAATATGTAGGCATAGGATGCGATATCCTAGCGAGCACACTAACAACTAACATCTTTGTTCTCTCGCTGCCGTACGATCGAGACTTTCCCGCTGACGACTGATGTTTCCCTTTCTCTTGCCCTTGTGCATTTGAGACCAGACCGTAGCTTTAAGTTCCGTAGGTTCCCGTACCTTTCAAGCCAGCTTAATCGCTCACCCCTGTGTGATTGAGAACACCCTGTCAAGCCGTAGTTAGCCTGAACTACGTAAGCTCTGATCTTTCACGCTGTGTGGAAGTACGTAGGCACGAGACGCGACATCTCGGCGAGCCCAATTCCCTGTAGTTTCCCGAACTACGATGAATCTGACTTTCTCTCTTGAGAATACGTAGGCATAGAGTGCAACGCTCTATCGAGTCAGTTTCTTTCCGTTTAGCTTTAGCAGCCGTAGATAGATTGTTTTTGCATCCTTTAGACAAACCAACAAGCGTGGATCCCGTCGAGTACGACGGACGTGAGGGGTGCTAATACCTTCCCCTTGTGTAACCGACTCCCGAATCCAGGATTTGGTTGCGATGACCATCCCTTTCCCTCTTTGCGTTAGGTTTACTCTGAGTGTTTCCTTTCCCCTTGTGGGATAAATAACGCACGGTGGCAACTCTTCTGTTAAGCCGGCGTCGATTTTCGCAGTAGCGACAGCTGGCGACTCTGTTGGGTATGACTCGTCTGTATTTCATCAGCACGAGGGGATCCTCGTCTTGATTTTTCCATGTCAGGACTCACACTTCACCAACACGAAGAAAGATAAAATTGTCCCCGTTAGGACTCGTGCATCTTGTTTAGCCGGCGCCGACTTTCGCAGTAGCGACACCCACCGCCAAAAGGTTGATAGAGCACAACACTCGAACAATCTGAAATCAACAAGATGAAAGACCTACCACCAAAAGGATTATGGAGAAAACTCAAAACGACTACTACCACCGAAAGGATGATAGAGAAAACACTCGCACAATCTGGCATCAATAAGATGACAGACCCACCACCAAAAGGATGACGGAGCAAACTCACACCGGCTACTACCACCAAAAGGATGATACAGAAAATGACTCGCACAATCTGGCATCAACAAGATGACAAGCCCACCACCAAAAGGATGACAGAGCGAATTCACACCAGCTACTACCACCAAAAGGATGATAGAGCAAACACTCGCATAATCTGGCATCAACGAGATGACAGCCCCACCACCAAAAGGATGATGAAGCGAACACTCGTATAATTTAGCATCAAAAAGATGATAGACCCCCCACCAAAAGGATGATGGAGCAAAATTCACACCGGCTACTACTACCTAAAGGATGATAGAGAAAAACACTCGCACAATATGGCATCAACAAGATGACAGAACCACTACCAAAAGGATTATGAAGTGAACTCACACCGGCTACTATCACCAAAAGGTTGATAGAGCACAACACTCGCACAATCTAACATCAACAAGATGAAAGACCTACCACCAAAACGATGATGAAGCAAACTCACAACGGCTACTACCACCAAAAGGATGATAGAGCAAACACTCGCACAATTTGACATCAACAACATGACAGACCCACCACCAAAAGGATGACGGAGCAAACTCACACCGACTACTACCACCAAAAGGATGATAGAGAAAAACACTCACACAATCTGGCATCAACAAGATGACAGACCCAACACCAAAAGGATGATGAAGCGAATTCACACCGGCTACTACCACCAAAAGGATGATAGAGAAAATACTCGCACAATCATGAATCAACAAGATGACAGACCCACCACCAGTAGGATGATGAAGCAAACTCACACCGGCTACTTCCACCAAAAGGATGATAGAGCAAAGATTCGCACAATCTGGATCAAAAAGATGACATACCCACCATCAAAAGCATGACGAAGCGAACTCACAAGGGTTACTACACCCAAAAGGATGATAGAGAAAACACTTGCGCAATATGCATTCAACAAGATGACAGACCCCCCACCAAAAGGATGACAGAGCGAAACTCACACCGGTTACTACCACCTAAAGGATGATAGAACAAAACCCTTACACAATCTAGCATCAACAAGATGACAGAACTACCACCAAAAGGATGATTGAGTGAACTCATACGTGCTAATATCACCAAAAGGATGATAGAGCACAGCGCTCGCACAATCTAGAATCAACAAGATGAATGACCCACCGCCAAAAGGTTGATAGAGCACAACACTCGAACAATCTGAAATCAACAAGATGAAAGACCTACCACCAAAAGGTTTATGGAGAAAACTCAAAACGGCTACTACCACCGAAAGGATGATAGAGAAAACACTCGCACAATCTGGCATCAATAAGATGACAGATCCACCACCAAAGGATGACGGAGCAAACTCACACCGGCTACTACCACCAAAAGGATGATACAGAAAATGACTCGCACAATCTGGCATCAACAAGATGACAAGCCCACCACCAAAAGGATGATGAAGCGAACACTCGTATAATTTAGCATCAAAAAGATGATAGACCCCCCACCAAAAGGATGATGGAGCAAAATTCACACCGGCTACTACTACCTAAAGGATGATAGAGCAAAACACTCGCACAATATGGCATCAACAAGATGACAGAACCACTACCAAAAGGATTATGAAGTGAACTCACACCGGCTACTATCACCAAAAGGTTGATAGAGCACAACACTCGCACAATCTAACATCAACAAGATGAAAGACCTACCACCAAAATGATGATGAAGCAAACTCACAACGGCTACTACCACCAAAAGGATGATAGAGCAAACACTCGCACAATTTGACATCAACAACATGACAGACCCACCACCAAAAGGATGACGGAGCAAACTCACACCGACTACTACCACCAAAAGGATGATAGAGAAAAACACTCACACAATCTGGCATCAACAAGATGACAGACCCAACACCAAAAGGATTATGAAGCGAATTCACACTGGCTACTACCACCAAAAGGATGATAGAGAAAATACTCGCACAATCATGAATCAACAAGATGACAGACCCACCACCAGTAGGATGATGAAGCAAACTCACACCGGCTACTTCCACCAAAAGGATGATAGAGCAAAGATTCGCACAATCTGGATCAAAAAGATGACATACCCACCATCAAAAGCATGACGAAGCGAACTCACAAGGGTTACTACACCCAAAAGGATGATAGAGAAAACACTTGCGCAATATGCATTCAACAAGATGACAGACCCCCCACCAAAAGGATGACAGAGCGAAACTCACACCGGTTACTACCACCTAAAGGATGATAGAACAAAACCCTTGCACAATCTAGCATCAACAAGATGACAGAACTACCACCAAAAGGATGATTGAGTGAACTCATACGTGCTAATATCACCAAAAGGATGATAGAGCACAGCGCTCGCACAATCTAGAATCAACAAGATGAATGACCCACCGCCAAAAGGTTGATAGAGCACAACACTCGAACAATCTGAAATCAACAAGATGAAAGACCTACCACCAAAAGGTTTATGGAGAAAACTCAAAACGGCTACTACCACCGAAAGGATGATAGAGAAAACACTCGCACAATCTGGCATCTATAAGATGACAGATCCACCACCAAAAGGATGACGGAGCAAACTCACACCGGCTACTACCACCAAAAGGATGATACAGAAAATGACTCGCACAATCTGGCATCAACATGATGACAAGCCCACCACCAAAAGGATGACAGAGCGAATTCACACCGGCTACTACCACCAAAAGGATGATAGAGCAAACACTCGCATAATGTGGCATCAACGAGATGACAGCCCCACCACCAAAAGGATGATGTAGCGAACACTCGTATAATTTGGCATCAAAAAGATGATAGACCCCCCACCAAAAGGATGATGGAGCAAAATTGACACCGGCTACTACTACCTAAAGGATGATAGAGCAAAACACTCGCACAATATGGCATCAACAAGATGACAGAACCACTACCAAAAGGATTATGAAGTGAACTCACACCGGCTACTATCACCAAAAGGTTGATAGAGCACAACACTCGCACAATCTAACATCAACAAGATGAAAGACCTACCACCAAAACGATGATGAAGCAAACTCACAACGGCTACTACCACCAAAAGGATGATAGAGCAAACACTCGCACAATTTGACATCAACAACATGACAGACCCACCACCAAAAGGATGACGGAGCAAACTCACACCGACTACTACCACCAAAAGGATGATAGAGAAAAACACTCACACAATCTGGCATCAACAAGATGACAGACCCAACACCAAAAGGATGATGAAGCGAATTCACACCGGCTACTACCACCAAAAGGATGATAGAGAAAATACTCGCACAATCATGAATCAACAAGATGACAGACCCACCACCAGTAGGATGATGAAGCAAACTCACACCGGCTACTTCCACCAAAAGGATGATAGAGCAAAGATTCGCACAATCTGGATCAAAAAGATGACATACCCACCATCAAAAGCATGACGAAGCGAACTCACAAGGGTTACTACACCCAAAAGGATGATAGAGAAAACACTTGCGCAATATGCATTCAACAAGATGACAGACCCCCCACCAAAAGGATGACAGAGCGAAACTCACACCGGTTACTACCACCTAAAGGATGATAGAACAAAACCCTTGCACAATCTAGCATCAACAAGATGACAGAACTACCACCAAAAGGATGATTGAGTGAACTCATACGTGCTACTATCACCAAAAGGATGATAGAGCACAGCGCTCGCACAATCTAGAATCAACAAGATGAATGACCCACCGCCAAAAGGTTGATAGAGCACAACACTCGAACAATCTGAAATCAACAAGATGAAAGACCTACCACCAAAAGGTTTATGGAGAAAACTCAAAACGGCTACTACCACCGAAAGGATGATAGAGAAAACACTCGCACAATCTGGCATCTATAAGATGACAGATCCACCACCAAAAGGATGACGGAGCAAACTCACACCGGCTACTACCACCAAAAGGATGATACAGAAAATGACTCGCACAATCTGGCATCAACATGATGACAAGCCCACCACCAAAAGGATGACAGAGCGAATTCACACCGGCTACTACCACCAAAAGAATGATAGAGCAAACACTCGCATAATGTGGCATCAACGAGATGACAGCCCCACCACCAAAAGGATGATGTAGCGAACACTCGTATAATTTGGCATCAAAAAGATGATAGACCCCCCACCAAAAGGATGATGGAGCAAAATTCACACCGGCTACTACTACCTAAAGGATGATAGAGCAAAACACTCGCACAATATGGCATCAACAAGATGACAGAACCACTACCAAAAGGATTATGAAGTGAACTCACACCGGCTACTATCACCAAAAGGTTGATAGAGCACAACACTCGCACAATCTAACATCAACAAGATGAAAGACCTACCACCAAAACGATGATGAAGCAAACTCACAACGGCTACTACCACCAAAAGGATGATAGAGCAAACACTCGCACAATTTGACATCAACAACATGACAGACCCACCACCAAAAGGATGACGGAGCAAACTCACACCGACTACTACCACCAAAAGGATGATAGAGAAAAACACTCACACAATCTGGCATCAACAAGATGACAGACCCAACACCAAAAGGATGATGAAGCGAATTCACACCGGCTACTACCACCAAAAGGATGATAGAGAAAATACTCGCACAATCATGAATCAACAAGATGACAGACCCACCACCAGTAGGATGATGAAGCAAACTCACACCGGCTACTTCCACCAAAAGGATGATAGAGCAAAGATTCGCACAATCTGGATCAAAAAGATGACATACCCACCATCAAAAGCATGACGAAGCGAACTCACAAGGGTTACTACACCCAAAAGGATGATAGAGAAAACACTTGCGCAATATGCATTCAACAAGATGACAGACCCCCCACCAAAAGGATGACAGAGCGAAACTCACACCGGTTACTACCACCAAAAGGATGATAGAACAAAACCCTTGCACAATCTAGCATCAACAAGATGACAGAACTACCACCAAAAGGATGATTGAGTGAACTCATACGTGCTACTATCACCAAAAGGATGATAGAGCACAGCGCTCGCACAATCTAGAATCAACAAGATGAATGACCCACCGCCAAAAGGTTTATAGAGCACAACACTCGAACAATCTGAAATCAACAAGATGAAAGACCTACCACCAAAAGGTTTATGGAGAAAACTCAAAACGGCTACTACCACCGAAAGGATGATAGAGAAAACACTCGCACAATCTGGCATCAATAAGATGACAGATCCACTACCAAAAGGATGAGGGAGCAAACTCACACCGGCTACTACCACCAAAATGATGATACAGAAAATGACTCGCAAAATCTGGCATCAAGAAGATGACAAGCCCACCATCAAAAGGATGACAGAGCGAATTCACACCGGCTACTACCACCAAAAGGATGATAGAGCAAACACTCACATAATCTAGCATCAACGAGATGACAGCCCCACCACCAAAAGGATGATGAAGCGAACACTCGTATAATTTGGCATCAAAAAGATGATAGACCCCCCACCAAAAGATTGATGGAGCAAAATTCACACCGGCTACTACTACCTAAAGGATGATAGAGCAAAACACTCGCACAATATGGCATCAAAAAGATGACAGAACCACTGCCAAAAGGATTATGAAGTGAACTCACACCGGCTACTATCACCAAAAGGTTGATAGAGCACAACACTCGCACTCTGACATCAACAAGATGAAAGACCTACCACAAAAAGGATGATAAAGCAAACTCACAACGACTACTACCACCAAAAGGATGATAGAGCAAACACTCGGATAATTTGACATCAACAACATGACAGACCCACCACCAAAAGGATGACGGAGCAAACTCACACTGGCTACTACCACCAAAAGGATGATAGAGAAAAACACTCGCACAATCTGGCATCAACAAGATGACAGACCCACCACCAAAAGGATGATGTAGCGAATTCACATCGGCTACAACCACCAAAAGGATGATAGAGAAAATACTCGCACAATCTGGAATCAACAAGATGACAGACCCACCACCAGTAGGATGATGGAGCCAACTCACACCGGCTACTTCCACCAAAAGGATGATAGAGCAAAGACTCGCACAATCTGGATCAAAAAGATGACAGACCCACCATCAAAAGCATGATGAAGCAAACTCACACCGGTTACTACACCCAAAAGGATGATAGAGCAAACACTTGCGCAATATGCATTTAACAAGATGACAGACCCCCCCACCAAAAGGATGACAGAGCGAAACTCACACCGGTTACTACCACCTAAAGGATGATAGAGCAAAACCCTTGCACAATCTAGCATCAACAAGATGACAGAACCACCATCAAAAGGATGATTGAGTGAACCCACACGTGCTACTATCACCAAAAGGATGATAGAGCACAATGCTCGCACAATCTAGAATCAACAAGATGAATGACCCACCGCCAAAAGAATGGTGGAGAAAATTCACACCAGCTACTACCACCAAAATGATGATAGAGAAAATACTCGCACAATCTGGAATCAACAAGATGACAGACCCTCCACCAGTAGGATGATGGAGCAAACTCACACCGGCTACTTCCACCAAAAGGATGATAGAGCAAAGACTCGCACAATCTGGATCAAAAAGATGACAGACCCATCATCAAAAGCATGATGAAGCAAACTCACACCGGTTACTACACCCAAAAGGATGATAGAGCAAACACTTGCGTAATATGCATTCAACAAGATGACAGACCCCCCACCAAAAGGATGACAGAGCAAAACTCACACCGGTTACTACCACCTAAAGGATGATAGAGCAAAACCCTTGCACAATCTAGCATCAACAAGATGACAGAACCACCACCAAAAGGATGATTGAGGGAACTCACACGTGCTACTATCACCAAAAGGATGATAGAGCACAACACTCTCACAATCTAGAATCAACAAGATGAATGACCCACCGCCAAAAGGTTGATAGAGCACAACACTCGTACAATCTGACATCAACAAGATGAAAGACCTACCACAAAAAGGATTATGGAGCAAACTCAAAACGTCTACTACCACCGAAAGGATGATAGAGCAAACACTCGCACAATCTGGCATCAATAAGATGACAGACCCACCACCAAAAGGATGACGGAGCAAACTCACACCGGCTACTACCACCAAAAGGATGATACAGAAAATGACTCGCAAAACCTGGCATCAACAAGATGAAAAGCCCACCACCAAAAGGATGATGGAGCGAATTCACACCAGCTACTACCACTAAAAGGATGATAGAGCAAACACTCGCATAATCTGACATCAACGAGATGACAGACCCACCACCAAAAGGATGATGGAGCGAACACTCGTATAATTTGGCATCAAAAAGACGATAGACCCCTCACCAAAAAGATGACGGAGAAAAATTCACACCGGCTACTACTACATAAAGGCTGATAGAGCAAAACACTCGCACAATCTAGCATCAACAAGATGACATAACCACTACCAAAAGGATTATGAAGTGAACTCACACCGGCTACTATCACCAAAAGGTTGATAGAGCACAACACTCGCACAATCTGACATCAATTGGATGAAAGACCTACCACCAAAAGGATGATGAAGTAAACTCACAACGGCTACTACCACCAAAAGGATAATAGAGCAAACACTCGCACAATTTGACATCAACAACATGACAGAGCCACCACCAAAAGGATGACGGAGCAAACTAACACCGGCAACTACCACCAAAAGGATGATAGAGTAAAACACTCGCACAATCAGGCATCAACAAGATGACAGACCCACCACCAAAAGGATGATGGAGCGAATTCACACCGGCTACTACCACCAAAAGGATGATAGAGAAAATACTCGCACAATCTGGAATCAACAAGATGACAGACCCAACACCAGTAGGATGATGGAGCAAACTCACACCGGCTACTTCCACCAAAAGGATAATAGAGCAAAGACTCATACAATCTGGATCAAAAAGATGACAGATCCACCATCAAAAGCATGATGAAGCGAACTCACACCGGTTACTACATCCAAAAGGATGATAGAGCAAACACTTGCGTAATATGCATTCAAAAAGGATGACAGAGCGAAACTCACACCGGTTACTACCACCTAAAGGATGACAGAGGAAAACTCTTGCACAATCTAGCATCAACAAGATGACAGAACCACCACCAAAAGGATAGTTGATTGAACTCACACGTGCTACTATCACCAAAAGGATGATAGAGCACAACACTCGTACAATCTAACATCAACAAGATGTAAGACCTACCACCAAAAGGATTATGGAGCAAACTCAAAACAGCTACTACCACCGAAAGGATGATAGAGCAAACACTCGCACAATCTGGCATCAATAAGATGACAGACCCACCACCAAAAGGATGACGGAGCAAACTCACACCGGCTACTACCGCCAAAAGGATGATACAGAAAATGACTCGCACAATCTGGCATCAGCAAGATGACAAGCCCACCACCACAAGGATGATGGAGTGAATTCACACTGGCTACTACCACCAAAAGGATGATAGAGCAAACACTCGCATAATCTGGCATCAACGAGATGATAGATCCACCACCAAAAGGATATGGAGCGAACACTCGTATAATTTGGCATCAAAAAGATGATAGACCCCCCACCAAAAGGATGACGGAGCAAAATTCACACCGGCTACTACTACCTAAAGGATGATAGAGCAAAACACTCGCACAATATGGCATCAACAAGATGACAGAACCACTACCAAAAGGATTATAACGTGAACTCACACCACCTACTATCACCAAAAGGTTGATAGAGCACAACACTCGCACAATCTAACATCAACAAGATGAAAGACCTACCACAAAAAGGATGATGAAGCAAACTCACAACGGCTACTACCACCAAAAGGATGATAGAGCAAACACTCGCACAATTTGACATCAACAACATGACAAACCCACCACCAAAAGGATGACGGAGCAAACTCACACTGGCTACTACCACCAAAATGATGATAGAGAAAAACACTCGCACAATCTGGCATCAACAAGATGACAGACCCACCACCAAAAGGATGATGGAGAGAACTCACATCGGCTACTACCACCAAAAGGATGATAGAGAAAATACTCGCACAATCTGGAATCAACAAGATAACAGACCCACCACCAGTAGGATGATGGAGCGAATTCACACCAGCTACTACCACCAAAAGGATGATAAAGCAAAGACTCGCACAATCTGGATCAAAAAGATGACAGACCCACCATCAAAAGCATGATGAAGCGAACTCACACCGGTTACTACAACCAAAAGGATGATAAAGCAAACACTTGCGCAATATGCATTTAACAAGATGACAGACCCCCCCACTCCCCCACCAAAAGGATGACAGAGCGAAACACACACCGGTTACTACCACCTAAAGGATGATAGAGCAAAACCCTTGCACAATCTAGCATCAACAAGATGACAGAACCACCACCAAAAGGATGATTGGGTGAACTCACACGTGCTACTATCACCAAAAGGATGATAGAGCACAATGCTCGCGCAATCTAGAATCAACAAGATAAATGACCCACCACCAAAGGGATGGTGGAGCGAATTCACACCAGCTACTACCACCAAAAGAATGATAGGGAAAATACTCGCACAATCTGGAATCAACAAGATGAAAGACCCACCACCAGTAGGATGATGGGGCAAACTCACACTGGCTACTTCCACCAAAAGGATGATAGAGCAAAGACTCGCACAATCTGGATCAAAAAGATGACAGACCCACCATCAAAAGCATGATGAAGCGAACTCACACCGGTTACTACACCCAAAAGGATGATAGAGCAAACACTTGCACAATATGCATTCAACAAGATGACAAACCCCCCACCAAAAGGATGACAGAGCGAAACTCACACCGGTTACTACCACCTAAAGGATGATAGAGCAAAACCCTTGCACAATCTAGCATCAACAAGATGACAGAACCACCACCAAAAGGATGATTGAGGGAACTCACACGTGCTACTATCACTAAAAGGATGATAGAGCATAACACTCGCACAATCTAGAATCAACAAGATAAATGACCCACCGCCAAAAGGTTGATAGAGCACAACACTCGTACAATCTGACATCAACAAGATGAAAGACCTACCACCAAAAGGATTATGGAGCAAACTCAAAACGGCTACTACCACCGAAAGGATGATAGAGCAAACACTCGCACAATCTGGCATCAATAAGATGACAGACCCACCACCAAAACGATGACGGAGCAAACTCACACCGGGTACTACCACCAAAAGGATGATACAGAAAATGACTCGCAAAATCTGGCTTCAACAAGATGAAAAGCCCACCACCAAAAGGATGATGGAGCGAATTCACACCAGCTACTACCATAAAAAGGATGATAAAGCAAACACTCGCATAATCTGGCATCAACGAGATGACAGACCCACCACTAAAAGGATGATGGAGCGAACACTCGTATAATTTGGCATCAAAAAGACGATAGACCCCCCACCAAAAAGATGACGGAGAAAAATTCACACCGGCTACTACTACCTAAAGGCTGATAGAGCAAAACACTCGCACAATCTAGCATCAACAAGATGACAGAACCACTACCAAAAGGATTATGAAGTGAACTCACATCGGCTACTATCACCAAAAGGTTGATAGAGCACAACACTCGCACAATCTGACATCAACAAGATGAAAGACCTACCACCAAAAGGATGATGAAGCAAACTCACAACGGTTACTACGACTAAAAGGATAATAGAGCAAACACTCGCACAATTTGACATCATCAACATGACAGAGCCACCACCAAAAGGATGACAGAGCAAACTAACACCGGCAACTACCACCAAAAGGATGATGGAGTAAAACACTCGCACAATCAGGCATCAACAAGATGACAGACCCACCACCAAAAGGATGATGGAGCGAATTCACACCGGCTACTACCACCAAAAGGATGATAGAGAAAATACTCGCACAATCTGGAATCAACAAGATGACAGACCCAACACCAGTAGAATGATGGAGCAAACTCACACCGGCTACTTCCACCAAAAGGATAATAGAGTAAAGACTCATACAATCTGGATCAAAAAGAAGACAGATCCACCATTAAAAGCATGATGAAGCGAACTCACACCGGTTACTACATCCAAAAGGATGATAGAGCAAACACTTGCGTAATATGCATTCAACAAGATGACAGACCCCCCACCAAAAGGATGACAGAGCGAAACTAACACCGGTTACTACCACCTAAAGGATGACAGAGCAAAACCCTTGCACAATCTAGCATCAACAAGATGACAGAACCACCAACAAAAGGATGGTTGAGTGAACTCACACGTGCTACTATCACAAAAAGGAAGATAGAGCACAACGCTCACACAATCTAGCATCAACAAGATGAATGACCCACCTCCAAAAGGTTGATAGAGCACAACACTCGCACAATCTGACATCGATAAGATGAAAGACCTACCACCAAAAGGATTATGGAGCAAACACACAACGACTACTCCCACCGAAAGGATGATAGAGCAAACACTCGCTCAATCTGGCATCAATAAGATGACAGACCCACCACCAAAAGGATGACGGAGCAAACTCACACCGGCTACTACCACCCAAAGGATGATACAGAAAATGACTCGCACAATCTGGCATCAACAAGATGACAAGCCCACCACCAAAAGGGTGATGGAGCGAATTCACACTGGCTACTACCACCAAAAGGATGATAGAGCAAACACTCGCATAATCTGGCATCAACGAGATGATAGATCCACCACCAAAAGGATGATGGAGCGAACACTCGTATAATTTGGCATCAAAAAGACGATAGACCCCCCACCAAAAAGATGACGGAGAAAAATTCACACCGGCTACTACTACCTAAAGGCTGATAGAGCAAAACACTCGCACAATCTAGCATCAACAAGATGACAGAACCACTACCAAAAGGATTATGAAGTGAAATCACACCGGCTACTATCACCAAAAGGTTGATAGAGCACAACACTCGCACAATCTGACATCAACAAGATGAAAGACCTACCACCAAAAGGATGATGAAGCAAACTCACAACGGCTACTACCACTAAAAGGATAATAGAGCAAACACTCGCACAATTTGACATCATCAACATGACAGAGCCACCACCAAAAAGATGACGGAGCAAACTAACACCGGCAACTACCACCAAAAGGATGATGGAGTAAAACACTCGCACAATCAGGCATCAACAAGATGACAGACCCACCACCAAAAGGATGATGGAGCGAATTCACACCGGCTACTACCACCAAAAGGATGATAGAGAAAATACTCGCACAATCTGGAATCAACAAGATGACAGACCCAACACCAGTAGGATGATGGAGCAAACTCACACCGGCTACTTCCACCAAAAGGATAATAGAGTAAAGACTCATACAATCTGGATCAAAAAGAAGACAGATCCACCATCAAAAGCATGATGAAGCGAACTCACACCGGTTACTACGTCCAAAAGGATGATAGAGCAAACACTTGCGTAATATGCATTCAACAAGATGACAGACCCCCCCCCCCCCCTCCACCAAAAGGATGACAGAGCAAAACTCACACCGGTTACTACCACCTAAAGGATGATAGAGCAAAACCCTTGCACAATCTAGCATCAACAAGATGACAGAACCACCACCAAAAGGATGATTGGGTGAACTCACACGTGCTACTATCACCAAAAGGATGATAGAGAATAATGCTCGCACAATCTAGAATCAACAAGATAAATGACCCACCGCCAAAGGGATGGTGGAGCGAATTCACACCAGCTACTACCACCAAAAGGATGATAGGGAAAATACTCGCACAATCTGGAATCAACAAGATGATAGACCCACCACCAGTAGGATGATGGAGCAAACTCACACCGGCTACTTCCACCAAAAGGATGATAGAGCAAAGACTCGCACAATCTGGATCAAAAAGATGACAGACCCACCATCAAAAGCATGATGAAGCGAACTCACACTGGTTACTACACCCAAAAGGATGATAGAGCAAACACTTGCGTAATATGCATTCAACAAGATGACAGACCCCCCACCAAAAGGATGACAGAGCGAAACTCACACCGGTTACTACCACCTAAAGGATGATAGAGCAAAACCCTTACACAATCTAGCATCAACAAGATGACAGAACCACCACCAAAAGGATGATTGAGGGAACTCACACGTGCTACTATCACCAAAAGGATGATAGAGCACAACACTGGCACAATCTAGAATCAACAAGATGAATGACCCACCGCCAAAAGGTTGATAGAGCACAACACTCGTACAATCTGACATCAACAAGATGAAAGACCTACCACCAAAAGGATTATGGAGCAAACTCAAAACGGCTACTACCACCGAAAGGATGATAGGGCAAACACTCGCACAATCTGGCATCAATAAGATGACAGACCCACCACCAAAAGGATGACGGAGCAAACTCACACCGGCTACTACCACCAAAAGGATGATACAGAAAATGACTCGCACAATCTGGCATCAACAAGATGACAAGGCCATCACCAAAAGGGTGACGGAGCGAATTCACACTGGCTACTACCACCAAAAGGATGATAGAGCAAACACTCGCATAATCTGGTATCAACGAGATGACAGATCCACCACCAAAAGGATGATGGAGCGAACTCTCGTATATATTGGCATCAAAAAGATGATAGACCCCCCACCAAAAGGATGATGGAGCAAAATTCAAACCGGTTACTACTACCTAAAGGATGATCGAGCAAAACACTCGCACAATATGGCATCAACAAGATGACAGAACCACTACCAAAAGGATTATGAATTGAACCCACACCGGCTACTATCACCAAAAGGTTGATAGAGCACAACACTCGCACAATCTGACATCAGCATGATGAAAGACCTACCACCAAAATGATGATGAAGCAAACTCACAACGGCTACTACCACCAAAAGGATGATAGAGCAAACACTCGCACAATTTTAAATCAACAACATGACAGACCCACCACCAAAAGGATGATGGAGCAAACTCACACCGACTACTACCACCAAAAGGATGATAGAGAAAAACACTCGCACAATCTGGCATCAACAAGATGACAGACCCACCACCAAAAGGATGATGGAGTGAATTCACACCGGCTACTACCACCAAAAGGATGATAGAGAGAATACTCGCACAATCTGGAATCAACAAGATGACAGACCCACCACCAGTAGGATGATGGAGCAAACTCACACCGGCTACTTCCACCAAAAGGATGATAGAGCAAAGACTCGCACAATCTGGATCAAAAAGATGACAGACCCACCATCAAAAGCATGACGAAGCGAACTCACACCGGTTACTACACCCAAAAGGATGATAGAGCAAACACTTGCGCAATATGCATTCAACAAGATGACAGACCCCCCACCAAAAGGATGACTGAGCGAAACTCACATCGATTACTACCACCTGAAGGATGATAGAGTAAAACCCTTGCACAATCTAGCATCAACAAGATGACAGAACCACCACCAAAAGGATGATTGAGTGAACTCACACGTGCTACTATCACCAAAAGGATGATAGAGCACAACACTCGCGCAATCTAGAATCAACAAGATGAATGACCCACCGCCAAAAGGTTGATAGAGCACAACACTCTTATAATCTGACATCAACAAGATGAAAGACCTACCACCAAAAGGATTATGGAGCAAACTCAAAACGGCTACTACCACCGAAAGGATGATAGAGCAAACACTCGCACATTCTGGCATCAATAAGATGACAGACCCACCACCAAAAGGATGACGGAGCAAACTCACACCGACTACTACCGCCAAAAGGAAGATACAGAAAATGAGTCGCACAATATGGCACAGCAAGATGACAAGCCCACCACCAAAAGGATGATGGAGCGAATTCACACTGGATACTACCACCAAAAGGATGATAGAGCAAACACTCGCATAATCTGGCATCAACGAGATGACAGATCCACCACCAAAAGGATGATGGAGCGAACACTCGTATAATTTGGCATCAAAAAGATGATAGACCCCCCACCAAAAGGATGATGGAGCAAAATTCACACCGGATACTACTACCTAAAGGATGATAGAGCCAAAACACTCGCACAATATGGCATCAACAAGATGAAAGAACCACTACTAAAAGGATTATAAAGTGAACTCACACCGGCTACTATCACCAAAAGGTTGATAGAGCACAATACTCGCACAATCTGACATCAACAAGATGAAAGACCTACCACCAAAACGATGATGAAGCAAACTCACAACGGCTACTACCACTGAAAGGATGATAGAGCAAACACTCGCAAAATTTGACATCAATAACATGACAGACCCACCACCAAAAGGATGACGGAGCAAACTCACACCGACTACTACCACCAAAAGGATGATAGAGAAAAACACTCGCACAATCTCGCATCAACAAGATGACAAACCCACCACCAAAAGGACGATGGAGCGAATTCACATCGGCTACTACCACCAAAAGGATGATAGAGAAAATACTCGCACAATCTGGAATCAACAAGATGACAGACCCATCACCAGTAGGATGATGGAGCATACTCACACCGGCTACTTCCACCAAAAGGATGATAGAGCAAGGACTCGCACAATCTGGATCAAAAAGTTGACAGACCCACCATCAAAAGCATGACGAAGCGAACTCACACGAGTTACTACATCCAAAAGCATGATAGAGCAAACACTTGCGCAATATGCATTCAACAAGATGATAGACCCCCCACCAAAAGGATGACAGAGCGAAACTCACACCGGTTACTACCACCTAAAGGATGATAGAGCCAAAACACTCGCACAATATGGCCTCAACAAGATGAAAGAACCACTACCAAAAGGATTATAAAGTGAACTCACACCGGCTACTATCACCAAAAGGTTGATAGAGCACAACACTCGGACAATCTGACATCAACAAGATGAAAGACCTACCACCAAAACGATGATGAAGCAAACTCACAACGACTACTACCACTAAAAGGATGATAGAGCAAACACTCGCACAATTTGACATCAACAACATGACATACCCACCACAAAAAAGGATGACGGAGCAAACTCACACCGACTACTACCACCAAAAGGATGATAGAGAAAAACACTCGCACAATCTGGCATCAACAAGATGACAGACCCACGACCAAAAGGATGATGGAGCAAATTCACATCGGCTACTACCACCAAAAGGATGATAGAGAAAATACTCGCACAATCTAGAATCAACAATATGACAGACCCACCACCAGTAGGATGATGGAGCAAACTCACACCGGCTACTTCCACCAAAAGGATGACAGAGCAAAGACTTGCACAATCTGGATCAAAAAGATGACAGACCCACCATCAAAAGCATGACGAAGCGAACTCACACGAGTTACTACATCCAAAAGCATGATAGAGCACACACTTGCGCAATATGCATTGAACAAGATGATAGACCCTCCACCAAAAGGATGACAGAGCGAAACTCACACCGGTTACTACCACCTAAAGGATGATAGAGCAAAACCTTTGCATAATCTGGCATCAACAAGATGACAGAACCACCACCAAAAGGATGATTGAGTGAACTCACACGTGCTACTATCACCAAAAGGATGATAGAGCACAACGCTCGCACAATCTAGCATCAACAAGATGAATGACCCACCTTCAAAAGGTTGATAGAGCACAACACTCGCACAATCAGACATCAACAAGATGAAAGGCCTACCACCAAAAGGATTATGGATCAAACTCACAACGGCGACTACCACCGAAAGGATGATAGAGCAAACACTCGCTCAATCTGGCATCAATAAGATGACAGACCCACCACCAAAAGGATGACGGAGCAAACTCACACCGGCTACTACCACCAAAAGGATGATACAGAAAATGACTCGCACAATCTGGCATCAACAAGATGACAAGGCCACCACCAAAAGGATGATGGAGCGAATTCACACTGGCTACTACCACCAAAAGGATGATAGAGCAAACACTCGCATAATCTGGCATCAACGAGATGACAGATCCACCACCAAAAGAATGATGGAGCGAACACTCGTATAATTTGGCATCAAAAAGATGATAGACCCCCCACCAAAAGGATGATGGAGCAAAATTCACATCGGCTACCACTACCTAAAGGATGATAGAGCAAAACACTCGCACAATATGGCATTAACAAGATGACAGAACCACTACCAAAAGGATTATGAAGTGAACTCACACCGGCTACTATCACCAAAAGGTTGATAGAGCACAACACTCGCACAATATGACATTAACAACATGAAAGACATACCACCAAAAGGATGATGAAGCAAACTCACAACGGCTACTACCACCAAAAGGATGATAGAGCAAACACTCGCACAATTTGACATCAACAACATGACAGACCCTCCACCAAAAGGATGACGTAGCAAACTCACACCGGCTACTACCACCAAAAGAATGATAGAGAAAAACACTCACACAATCTGGCATCAACAAGATGACAGACCCACCACCAAAAGTATGATGGAGCGAATTCACACCGGCTACTACCACCAAAAGGATGATAGAGAAAATACACGCACAATCTGCAATCAACAAGATGACACACCCACCACCAGTAGGATGATGGAGCAAACTCACACCGGCTACTTCCACCAAAAGGATGATAGAGCAAAGACTCGCACAATCTGGATAAAAAAGATGACAGACCCACCATCAAAAGCATGATGAAGCAAACTCACACCGGTTACTACACCCAAAAGGATGATAGAGCAAACACTTGCGCAATATGCATTCAACAAGATGACAGACCCCCCACCAAAAGGATGACAGAGCGAAACTCACACCGGTTACTACCACCTAAAGGATGATAAAGCAAAACCCTTGCACAATCTAGCATCAACAAGATGACAGAACCACCACCAAAAGGATGATTGAGTGAACTCACACGTGCTACTATCACCAAAAGGATGATATAGCACAATGCTCGCACAATCTAGAATCAACAAGATGAATGACCCACCGCCAAAAGGTTGATTTGCACAACACTCGTACAATCTGACATCAACAAGATGAAAGACCTACCACCAAAAGGATTATGGAGCAAACTCAAAACGGCTACTACCACCGAAAGGATGATAGAGCAAACACTCGCACAATTTGACGTCAAAACCATGACAGAACCACCACCAAAAGGATGACAGAGCAAACTCACACCGACTACTACCACCAAAATGATGATAGAGAAAAACACTCGCACAATCTGGGATCAACAAGATGACAGACCCACCACCAAAAGGATGATGGAGAGAATTCACACCGGCTACTACCACCAAAAGGATGATAGAGAAAATACTCGCACAATCTGGAATCAACAAGATGACAGACCCACCACTAGTAGGATGATGGAGCAAACGCACACCGACTGCTTCCACCAAAAGGATGATAGAGCAAAGACTCGCACAATCTGGATCAAAAAGATGACAGACCCACCATCAAAAGCATGATGAAGAGAACTCACACCGGTTACTACACCCAAAAGGATGATAGAGCAAACACTTGCACAATATGCATTCAACAAGATGACAGACCCCCCACCAAAAGGATGACTGAGCGAAACTTACACCGGTTACTACCACCTAAAGGATGATAGAGCAAAACCTTTGCATAATCTGGCATCAACAAGATGACAGAACCACCACCAAAAGGATGATTGAGTGAACTCACACGTGCTACTATCACCAAAAGGATGATAGAGCACAATGCTCGCACAATCTAGCATCAACAAGATGAATGACCCACCGCCAAAAGGTTGAAAGAACACAACACTCGTACAATCTGACATCAACAAGATGAAAGACCTACCACCAAAACGATTAAGGAGCAAAATCAAAACGGCTACAACCACCGAAAGGATGATAGAGAAAACACTCGCACAATCTGGCATCAATACGATGACAGACCCACCACCAAAAGGATGACGGAGCAAACTCAAACTGGCTACTACCACCAAAAGGATGATACAGAAAATGACTCGCACAATCTGGCATCAACAAGATGACAAGCCCACCACCAAAAGGATGATGGAGCGAATTCACACCGGTTACTACCACCAAAAGGATGATAGAGCAAACACTTGCATAATCTGGCATCAACGAGATGACAAATCCACCACCAAAAGGATGATGCAGCGAACACTCGTACAATTTGGCATCAAAAAGATGATAGACCCCCCACCAAGAGGATGATGGAGCAAAATTCACACCGGCTACTACTACCTAAAGAATGATAGAGCAAAACCCTTGCACAATCTGGCATCAACAAGATGACAGAACCACCACCAACAGGATGATTGAGTGAACTCACATGTGCTACTATCACCAAAAGGATGATAGAGCACAACGCTCGCACAATCTAGCATCAACAAGATGAATGACCCACCTCCAAAAGGTTGATAGAGCACAACACTCGTACAATCTGACATCAACAAGATGAAAGACCTACCACCAAAAGGATTATGGAGCAAACTCACAATGGCTACTACCACCGAAAGGATGATAGAGCAAACACTCGCACAATCTGGCATCAATAAGATGACAGACCCGCCACCAAAAGGATGACAAAGCAAACTCACACCGGCTACTACCACCAAAAGGATGATACAGAAAATGACTCGCACAATCTGGCATCAACAACATGACAAGCCCACCACCAAAAGGATGATGGAGCGAATTCACACCGGCTACTACCAACAAAAGGATGATAGAGCAAACACTCGCGTAATCTGGCATCAAAGAGATGACAAATCCACCACCAAAAGGATGATGGAGCGAACACTCGTATAATTTGGCATCAAAAAGATGATAGACCCCCCCACCAAGAGGATGATGGAGCAAAATTCACACCGGCTACTACTACCTAAAGGATGATAGAGCAACATACTCGCACAATCTGGCATCAACAAGATGACAGAACCACTACCAAAAGGATTATGAAGTGAACTCACACCGGCTACTATTACCAAAAGGTTGATAGAGCACAACACTCGCACAATCTAGCATCAACAAGATGAATGACCCACCTCCAAAAGGATGATGAAGCAAACTCACAACGGCTACTACCACCAAAAGGACGATAGAGCAAACACTCGCACAGTTTGACATCAATAACATGACAGACCCACCACCAAAAGGATGACGGAGCGAATTCACACCGGCTACTACCACCAAAAGGATAATAGAGAAAAACACTCGCACAATCTGGCATCAACAAGATGATAGACCCACCACCAAAAGGATGATGGAGCGAATTCACACCGGCTACTACCACCAAAAGGATGATAGAGAAAATACTCGTACAATTTGGCATCAAAAAGATGACAGACCCACCACCAGTAGGATGATGGAACGAACTCACACCGGCTAATTCCATCTAAATGATGATTGAGCAAATACTCGCACAATCTGGATCAAAAAGATGACATACCCACCATCAAAAGCATGATGAAGCGAACTCACACCAATTACTACACCCAAAAGGCTGATAGAGCAAACACCCGCGTAATATGCATTCTTCAAGATGACACACCCCCCACCAAAAGGACGACAGAGCGAAACCCTTGCACAATCTGGTATCAACAAGATGAAATAACCACCACCAAAAGGATGATTGAGTGAACTCACACCTGCTACTATCACTAAAAGGATGATATAGCACAATGCTCGCACAATCTGGCAATACCAAGATGAATGACACACTGCTAAAACGTTGATAGAGCACAACACTCGCACAATCTGACATCAACTAGATGAAAGACCTACCACCAAAAGGATTATGGAGCAAACTCACAACAGCTACTACCACCAAAAGGATGATAGAGCAAACACTCGCACAATCTGGCATCAATAAGATGACAAACCCGCCACCAAAAGGATGACGGAGCAAACTTACACCGGCTACTACCACCAAAAGGATGATATGGAAAATGACTCGCACAATCAGGCATCAACAAGATGACAAGCACACCATCAAATGGATGATGGAGCGAATTCACACCAGCTATTACCACCAAAAGGATGATAGAGCAAACACTCGCATAATCTGGCATCAACGAGATGACAGACCCACCACCAAAAGGATGATGGAGCGAACACTCGTATAATTTGGCATCAAAAAGATGATAGACCCCACACCAAAAGGATGATGGAGCAAAATTCACATCGGCTACTACCACCTAAAGGATGATAGAGCAAAACACTCACACAATCTGGCATCAACAAGATGACAGAACCACTACCAAAAGGATTATGAAGTGAACTCACACCGGCTACTATCTCCAAAAGGTTGATAGAGCAAAGACTCGCACAATCTGACATCAACTAGATGAAAGACCTACCACCAAAAGGATGACGAAGCAAACTCACAACGGCTACTACCACCAAAAGGATGATAGATCAAACACTCGCACAATTTGAGATCAATAACATGACAGACCCACCACCAAAAGGATGAAGGAGCAAACTCACACCGGCTACTACCACCAGAAGGATGATAGAGAAAATGACTCGCATAATCTGGCATCAACAAGATGACAGGCTCAACACCAAAAGGATGATGGAGAGAATTCACATCGGCTATTCCCACCAAAAGGATGATAGAGCAAACACTCGCATAATCTGGCATCAACGAGATGACAGACCCACCACCAAAAGGATGATGGAGCGAATTCACACCGGCTACTACCAGCAAAAGGATGATAGAGCTAACACTTGTATAATTTGGCATCAACAAGATGATAGACACCCCACCAAAAGCATGATGGAGCAAAATTCACACCGCCTACTACCACCTAAAGGATGATAGAGCAAAACACTCACACAATCTGGCATCAACAAGATGACAGAACCACTACCAAAAGGATTATGAAGTGAACTCACACCGGCTACTATCACCAAAAGGTTGATAGAGCACAACACTCGCACAATCTGACATCAACAAGATGAAAGACCTACCACCAAAAGGATGATAAGGCAAACGCAAAACGGCTACTACCACCAAAAGGATGATAGAGAAAACACTTGCACAATTTGACATCAACAACATGACAAACCCAAAACCAAAAGGATGGCGGAGCAAACTCACACCGGCTGCTACCACCAAAAGGATGATAGAGAAAAACACTCGCACAATCTGGCATCAAAAAGATGACAGACCCACCACCAAAAGGATGATAGACCAAATTCACACTGGCTACTACCACCAAAAGGATGATAGAGAAAATACTCGCACAATTTGGCATCAAAAAGATGACAGACACCCCACCAGTACGATGATGGAGCAAACTCACACCGGCTACTACCACCAAAAGGATGATAGAGCAAAGACTCGCATAAGTTGGCATCCAAAAGACGATAGACACACCACCAAAAGCCTGATGAAGCGAACTCATATCGGTTACTACACCCAAAAGGATGATAGAGCAAACACCCACGCAATATGCATTCAACAAGCTGACAGGCCCCCTAAAAGGATGACAGAACGAAACTCACACCGGCTACCAACACCTAAAGGATGCTAGAGAAAAACCCTTGCACAATCTGGCATCAACAAGATGACAGAACCACCACCAAAATGATGATTGAGTGAACTCACACCTGCTACTATCACCAAAAGGATGATATAGCACAACACTCGCACAATCTGGCATCAACAAGTGGAATGACCCACCGCCAAAAGGATGATGGAGCAAACACTCGCACAATCTGACATCAACAAGATGACAGACCCACCACAAAAAGGATGATGGAGCGAACTCACACCGGCTACTACCACCAAAAGGATGATAGAGCAATCTGTCACACAATCTAAAATCAAAAAGATCACATACCCACCACCAAAAGGATAAGAGCTAACTCACATCGACTACTACCACAAAAAGGATGATATAGCAAACTCTCACACAATCTGACATCAACAAGATGATAGACCCACCACCAAAAGGATGATGGAGTGAACTTACACCGGCTACTACCACCAAAAGGATGATAGAGAAAATGACTCGCATAATCTGGCATCAACAAGATGACAGGCCCACCACCAAAAGGTTGATGGAGCGAATTCACATCGACTACTCCATCCAAAAGGATGATAGATCAAACAATCGTATAATCTGGCATCAACGAGATGACAGACCCACCACCAAAAGGATGATGGAGCGAATTCACACCGGCTACTACCAGCAAAAGGATGATAGAGCTAACACTTGTATAATTTGGCATCAACAAGATGATAGACACCCCACCAAAAGCATGATGGAGCAAAATTCACACCGCCTACTACCACCTAAAGGATGATAGGGCAAAACACTCACACAATCTGGCATCAACAAGATGACAGAACCACTACCAAAAGGATTATGAAGTGAACTCACACCGGCTACTATCACCAAAAGGTTGATAGAGCACAACACTCGCACAATATGACATCAACAAGATGAAAGACCTACCACCAAAAGGATGATAAGGCAAACGCACAACGGCTACTACCACCAAAAGGATGATAGAGAAAACACTTGCACAATTTGACATCAACAACATGACAAACCCAAAACCAAAAGGATGGCTGAGCAAACTCACACCGGCTGCTACCACCAAAAGGATGATAGAGAAAAACACTCGCACAATCTGGCATCAACAAGATGACAGACCCACCACCAAAAGGATGATAGAGAAAATACTCGCACAATTTGGCATCAAAAAGATGACAGACACCCCACCAGTACGATGATGGAGCAAACTCACACCGGCTACTACCACCAAAAGGATGATAGAGCAAAGACTCGCATAATTTGGCATCAAAAAGACGATAGACACACCACCAAAAGCCTGATGAAGCGAACTCATATCGGTTACTACACCCAAAAGGATGATAGAGCAAACACCCACGCAATATGCATTCAACAAGCTGACAGGCCCCCTAAAAGGATGACAAAACGAAACTCACACCGGCTACCAACACCTAAAGGATGCTAGAGCAAAACCCTTGCACAATCTGGCATCAACAAGATGACAGAACCACCACCAAAATGATGATTGAGTGAAATCACACCTGCTACTATCACCAAAAGGATGATATAGCACAACACTCGCACAATCTGGCATCAACAAGTGGAATGACTCACCGCCAAAAGGATGATGGAGCAAACACTCGCACAATCTGACATCAACAAGATGACAGACCCACCACAAAAAGGATGATGGAGCGAACTCACACCGGCTACTACCACCAAAAGGATGATAGAGCAATCTGTCACACAATCTAAAATCAAAAAGATCACATACCCACCACCAAAAGGATAAGAGCTAACTCACATCGACTACTACCACAAAAAGGATGATATAGCAAACTCTCACACAATCTGACATTAACAAGATGATAGACCCACCACCAAAAGGATGATGGAGTGAACTTACACCGGCTACTACCACCAAAAGGATGATAGAGAAAATGACTCGCATAATCTGGCATCAACAAGATGACAGGCCCGCCACCAAAAGGTTGATGGAGCGAATTCACATCGACTACTCCATCCAAAAGGATGATAGATCAAACACTCGTATAATCTGGCATCAACGAGATGACAGACCCACCACCAAAAGGATGATGGAGCGAATTCACACCGGCTACTACCACCAAAAGGATGATAGAGCAAACACTCGTATAATTTGGCATCAACAAGATAATAGACCCCCCACCAAAAGGATAATGGAGCAAAATTCACACCGGCTACTACCACCTGAAGGATGATGGAGCAGAGCACTCGCACAATCTGGCATCAACAAGATGACAGAACCACTACCAAAAGGATTATGAAGTGAACTCGCACCGGCAATTATCACCAAAAGGTTGATAGAGCACAACACTCGCACAATATGACATCAACAAGATGAAAGACCTACCACCAAAAGGATGATGAAGCTAACTCACAACAGCTACTACCATCAAAAGGTTGATAGAGCACAACACTCGCACAATCTGACATCAACAAGATGAAAGACCTACCACCAAAAGGTTTATGGAGCAAACTCACAACAACTACTACCACCAAAAGGATGATAGAGCAAACACTCGCATAATTTGACATCAACAACATGACAGACCAACCACCAAAAGGATGACGGAGCAAACTAACACTGGCTACTACGACCAAGAGGATGATAGAGAAAAACACTCGCACAATATGGCATCAACAAGATGACAGACCCACCACCAAAAGGATGATGGAGCGAATTCACACTCGCTACTTCCACAAAGGGATGATAGAGCAAACACTCGCATAATCTGGATCAAAAAGATGACAGACCCACCACCAAAAGCATGATGAAGCGAACTACCAGTTACTACACCCAAAAGGATGATAGAGCAAAGACCTGGGCAATATGCATTCAACAAGATGAGAAAACCACTACTAAGAGGATGACTGAGTGAACTCACACCTGCTACTATCACCGAAAGGATGATAGAGCACAACACTCGCACAATCTAGCATCAATAAGATGAATGACCCAGCACCAAAAGGATGATGGAGCAAACTCTCACACAATATGACATCAACACGATGACCACCAAAAGCATGATGGAGTGAACTCACACCTACTACTACCGCTATAAGGATGATAGAGGAAACCCTCGCACAATCTGACATCAACAAGATGACAGACCCACCAGCAAAAGGATGATGGAGCAAAACCCTTGCACAATCTGGCATCAACAAGATGACAGAACCACCACCAAAAGGATGGTTGAGTGAACTCACACGTGCTACTATCACCAAAAGGATGATAGAGCACAACACTCGCACAATCTAGCATCAACAAGATGAATGACCCACCGCCAAAAGGATGATAGAGCACAACACTCGCACAATCTGACATCAACAAGATGAAAGACCTACCACAAAAAGTATTATGGAGCAAACTCACAACGGCTACTACCACCAAAGGGATGATAGAGTAAACACTCACACAATCTGGCATCAATAAGATGACAGACCCACCACCAAAAGGATGACGGAGAAAACTCACACCGGCTACTACCACCAAAAGGATGATACAGAAAATGACTCGCACAATCTGGCATCAACAAGATGACAAGCCCACAACCAAAAGGATGATGGAGCGAATTCACACCGGCTACTACCACCAAGAGGATGATAGAGGAAACACTCACATAATCTGACATCAACGAGATGACAGACCCACCACCAAAAGGATGATAGAGCGAACACTCGTATAATTTGGCATCAAAAAGATGATAGAACCCCCACAAAAAGGAAGATGGAGCAAAATTCACACCGGCTACTACCACCTAAAGGATGATAGAGCAAACACTCGCATAATTTGACATCAAAACATGACAGACCAACCACCAAAAGGATGACGGAGCAAACTAACACTGGCTACTACGACCAAGAGGATGATAGAGAAAAACACTCGCACAATATGGCATCAACAAGATGACAGACCCACCACCAAAAGGATGATGGAGCAAATTCACACTCGCTACTTCCACAAAGGGATGATAGAGCAAACACTCGCATAATCTGGATCAAAAAGATGACAGACCCACCACCAAAAGCATGATGAAGCGAACTACCGGTTACTACACCCAAAAGGATGATAGAGCAAAGACCTGGGCAATATGCATTCAACAAGATGAAAAAACCACTACTAAAAGGATGACTGAGTGAACTCACACCTGCTACTATCACCGAAAGGATGATAGAGCACAACACTCGCACAATCTAGCATCAACAAGATGAATGACCCAGCACCAAAAGGATAATGGAGCAAACTCTCACACAATATGACATCAACACGATGACCACCAAAAGCATGATGGAGTGAACTCACACCTACTACTACCGCTAAAAGGATGATAGAGGAAACCCTCGCACAATCTGACATCAACAAGATGACAGACCCACCAGCAAAAGGATGATGGAGCAAAACCCTTGCACAATCTGGCATCAACAAGATGACAGAACCACCACCAAAAGGATGATTGAGTGAACTCACACGTGCTACTATCACCAAAAGGATGATAGAGCACAACACTCGCACAATCTAGCATCAACAAGATGAATGACCCACCGCCAAAAGGTTGATAGAGCACAACACTCGCACAATCTGACATCAACAAGATGAAAGACCTACCACAAAAAGTATTATGGAGCAAACTCACAACGGCTACTACCACCAAAGGGATGATAGAGTAAACACTCACACAATCTGGCATCAATAAGATGACAGACCCACCACCAAAAGGATGACGGAGAAAACTCACACCGGCTACTACCACCAAAAGGATGATACAAAAAATGACTCGCACAATCTGGCATCAACAAGATGACAAGCCCACAACCAAAAGGATGATGGAGCGAATTCACACCGGCTACTACCACCAAAAGGATGATAGAGGAATCACTCACATAATCTGACATCAACGAGATGACAGACCCACCCCCAAAAGGATGATAGAGCGAACACTCGTATAATTTGGCATCAAAAAGATGATAGAACCCCCACAAAAAGGAAGATGGAGCAAAATTCACACCGGCTACTACCACCTAAAGGATGATAGAGCAAAACACTCGCACAATCTGGCATCAACAAGATGACAGGCCCACCACCAAAAGGATGATGGAGCGAATTCACACAGACTACTCCATCCAAAAGGATGATAGAGCAAACACTCGCAAAATCTGGCATAAACGAGATGACAGACCCACCACCAAATGGATGATGGAGCGAATACACACCGGCTACTACCTTCAAAAGGATGATAGAGCAAACACTCGTATAATTTGGCATCAACAAGATGATAGACCCCCCCACCAAAAGGATGATGGAGCAAAATTCACACCAGCTACTACCACCTAAAGGATGATAGAGCAAAGCACTCGCACAATATGGCATCAACAAGATGACAGAACCACTACCAAAAGGATTATGAAGTGAACTCACACCGGCTTCTATTACCAAAAGGTTGATAGAGCACAACACTCGCACAATCTGACATCAACAAGATGAAAGACCTACCACCAGAAGGATGACAGAGCAAACTCACAACGGCTACTACCACCAAAAGGATGATAGAGCAAACACGTGCACAATTTGACATCAATAACATGACAGACCCACCATCAAAAGGATGACGGAGCAAACTCACAACGGCTAATACCACCATAAGGATGATAGAGAAAACCACTCGCACAATATGGCATCAACAAGATGACAGACCCACCACCAAAAGGATGATGGAGCGAATTAACACCGGCTACTACCACCAAAAGGATCATAGAGAAAATACTCACACAATCTGGCATCAACAAGATGACAAACCCACCACCAGTAGGATGATGGAGCGAACTCACACTGGCTACTTCCACCAAAAGGATGATAGAGCAAAGAATCGCACAATCTGGATCAAAAATATGACAGACCCACCATCAAAAGCATGATGAAGAGAACTCACACCAATTACTACACCCAAAAGGATGATAGAGCAAACACCCGCGCAATATGCATTAAACAAGATGGCAGGCCCCACACCAAAAGGATGACATAGTGAAACTCACACCGGTTACTATCACCTAAAGGATGATAGAGAAAAACCCTTGAACAATCTGGCATCAACAAGATGACAAAACAACCACCAAAAGGATGATTGAGTGAACTCACAACTGCTACTATCACCAAAAGGATGATAGAGCACAGCACTCGCACAATCTGGCAACAACAAGATGAATGACCCACTGCCAAAAGGTTGATAGAGCACAACACTCGCATAATCTGACAACAACAAGATGAAAGACCTACCACCAAAAGGATTATGGAGCAAACTCACAACGGCTACTACCACCAAAAGGATGATAGAGAAAACACTCGCATAATCTGGAATCAATAAGATTACATACCCACTACCAAAAGGATGATAGAGCAAACTCACACCGGCTACTACCACCAAAAGGATGATACAAAAAATATCTCGCACAATCTGGCATCAACATGGTGACAAGCCCACCATCAAAAGGATGATGGAGGGGGTTCATACTAGCTACTACCACCAAGAGAATGATAGAGCAAACACTCGCAAAATCTGACATCAACGAGATGACAGACCCACCATAAAAAAGGATGACCGAGCGAACACTCGTATAATTTGGCATCAAAAAGATGATAGCCCCCCACCAAAAGGATGATGTAGCAAAATTCACACCGGCTACTACAACCTAAAGGATGATAGAGAAAAACACTCGTACAATCTGGCATCAACAAGATGACAGAACCACTACCAAAAGGATCATGAAGTGAACTCACACTGGCTACTATCACCAAAAGATTGATAGAGCATAACACTCGCACAATCTGACATCAACAAGATGAAAGACCTACCACCAAAAGGATGACGGATCAAACTCACAACGGCTACTACCACCAAAAGGATGATAGAGAAAACACTCGCACAATTTGACATCAATAACATGACAAACCCACCACCAAAAGTATGACAGAGCAAACTCACACCGGCTAATACCACCAAAAGGATGATAGAGAAAACCACTCGCACAATCTGGCATCAACAAGATGAAAGACCCACCACCAAAAGGATGATGGAGCAAATTCACACCGGCTACTACCACCAAAAGGATGATAGAGAAAATACTCGCACAATCTGGCATGAACAAGATGACAGACCCACCACCAGTAGGATGATGGAGCAAACTCACACCGGCTACTTCCACCAAAAGGATGATAGAGCAAAGAATCGCACAATCTGGATCAAAAAGATGACAGACCCACCATCAAAAGCATGATGAAGCGAACTCACACCAATTACTACACCCAAAAGGATGATAGAGCAAACACCCGCGCAATATGCATTCAACAAGATGACAGACCCCCAACCAAAAGGATGACAGAGTGAAACTCACACCGATTACTATCACCTAAAGGATGATAGAGCAAAACCCTTGCACAATCTAGCATCAACAAGATGATAGAACAACCACCAAAAGGATGATTGAGTGAACTCACACCTGTTACTATCACCAAAAGGATGATACAACATAGTTGTCGCACAATCTGGCAACAACAAGATGAATGACCCACCGCCAAAAGGTTGATAGAGCACAACACTCGCACAATCTGACATCAACAAGATGAAAGACCTACCACCAAAAGGATGACGAAGCAAACTCACAACGGCTACTACCACCAAAAGGATGATAGAGCAAACACGCGCACAATTTGACATCAATAACATGACAGACCCACCACCAAAAGGATGACGGAGCAAACTCACACCGGCTACCACCACCGAAAAGATGTTAGAGAAAACCACTCGCACAATCTGGCATCAACAAGATGATAGACCCACCACCAAAAGGATGATGGAGCGAATTCACATTGTCTACTACCACCAAAAGGATGATAGAGAAAATACTCGCACAATCTGGCATCAACAAGATGACAGACCCACCACCAAAAGGATGATGGAGCGAATTCACACCGGCTACTACCACCAAAAGGATGATAGAGAAAACACTCGCACAATCTGGCATCAACAAGATGGCAGACCCACCACCAGTAGGATGATGGAGCGAACTCACACCGGCTACTTCCACCAAAAGGATGATAGAGCAAAGACTAGCACAATCTGGATCAAAATGATGACAGACCCATCATCAAAAGCATGATGAACAAACTCACACCGATTTCTACACCCAAAAGGATGATAGAGTAAACACCCGCGCAATATGCATTCAACGAGATGACAGACCCCCCACCAAAAGGATGACAGAGTGAAACTCACACCGGTTACTATAACCTAAAGGATGATAGAGCAAAACCTTTGCACAATCTGGCATCAACAAGATGATAGAACAACCACCAAAAGGATGATTGAGTGAACTCACACCTGCTACTATCACCAAAAGGATGACAGGGCATAGCTCTCGCACAATCTGGAATCAACAAGATGAATGACCCACCACCAAAAGGTTGATAGAGCACAACACTCGCACAATTTGACATCAACAAGATGAAATACCTACCACCAAAAGGATGAGTGAGCGAATTCACACCGGCTACTACCACCAAAAGAATGATAGAGAAAATACTCGCACAATCTGGCATCAACAAGATGACAGACCCACCACCAAAAGGATGATGGAGCCAATTCACACCGGCTACTACCACGAAAAGGATGATAGAGAAAATACTCGCACAATCTGGCATCAACAAGATGAAAGACCCACCTCCAGTAGGATGATGGAGTGAACTCACACCGGCTACTTCCACCAAAAGGATGATAGAGCAAATACTAGCACAATCTGGATCAAAATGATGACAGACCCACAATCAAAAGCATGATGAAGCGAACTCACACCGATTACTACACCCAAAAGGATGATAGAGCAAACACCCGCACAATATGCATTCAACTAGATGACAGACCCCCCTCCAAAAGGATGACAGAGTGAAACTGACACCGGTTACTATCACCTAAAGGATGATAGAGCAAAACCCTTGCACAATCTGGCATCAACAAGATGATAGAACAACCACCAAAAGAATGATTGAGTGAACTCATACCTGCTACTATCACAAAAAGGATGATAGAGCATAGCTCTCGCACAATCTGGAATCAACAAGATGAATGACCCACCGCCAAAAGGTTGATAGAGCACAACACTCGCACAATCTGACATCAACAAGATGAAAGACCTACCACCAAAAGGATGACGGAGCAAACTCACAACGGCTACTACCACCAAAAGGATGATAGAGCAAACACGCGCACAATTTGACATCAATAACATGACAGACCCACCACCAAAACGATGACGGAGCAAACTCACACCGGCTACTACCACCAAAAGGATGTTAGAGAAAACCACTCGCACAATCTGGCATCAACAAGATGATAGACCCTCCACCAAAAGGATGATGGAGCGAATTCACACTGGCTACTACCACCAAAAGGATGATAGAGAAAATACTCGCACAATCTGGCATCAACAAGATGACAGACCCACCAGCAGTAAGATGATGGAGCAAACTCACACCAGCTACTTCCACCAAAAGGATGATAGAGCAAAGACTAACACAATCTGGATCAAAAAGATGACAGACCCACCATCAAAAGCATGATGAAGCGAACTCACACTGATTACTACACCCAAAAGGATGATAGAGCAAACACCCGCGCAATATGCATTCAACAAGATGACAGACCCCCACCTAAAGGATGACAGAGTGAAACTCACACCGGTTACTATCACCTAAAGGTTGATAGAGCAAAACCCTAGCACAATCTGGCATCAACAAGATGACAGAACAACCTCCAAAAGGATGATTGAGTGAACTCACACCTGCTACTATCACCAAAAGGGTGATAGAGCACAGCACTCGCACAATCTGGCATCAACAAGATGAATGACCCACCGCCAAAAGGTTGATAGAGCACAACACTCGCACAATCTGACATTAACAAGATGAAAGACCTACCACCAAAAGGATTATGGAGAAAACTCACAACGGCTACTACCACCAAAAGGATGATAGAGAAAACACTCGCACAATCTGGAATCAATAAGATTACAGACCCACCACCAAAAGGATGACAGAGCAAATTCACACCGGCTACTACCACCAAAAGGATGATACCGAAAATATCTCGCACAATCTGGCATCAACATGATGACAAGCCCACCACCAAAAGGATGATGGAGCAGATTCACACTAGCTACTACCACCAAAAGGATGATAGAGCAAACACTCGCAAAATCTGACATCAACGAAATGACAGACCCACCACAAAAAAGGATGATGGAGCGAACACTCGTATAATTTGGCATAAAAAAGATGATAGACCCCCCCACCAAAATGATGATGGAGCAAAATTCACACCGGCTACTACCACCTACAGGATGATAGAGCAAAACACTCGAACAATCTGGCATCAACAAGATGACAGAACCACTACCAAATGGATTATAAAGTGAACTCACACCGGCTACTATCACTAAAATATTGATAGAGCACAACACTCGCACAATCTGACATCAACAAGATGAAAGACCTACCACCAAAAGGATGACGGAGCAAACTCACAACGGCTACTACCACCAAAAGGATGATAGAGCAAACACTCGCGCAATTTGACATCAATAACATGACAGACCCACCACGAAAAGGATGATGGAGCAAACTCACACCGGCTACTACCACCAAAAGGATGATAGAGAAAACCACTCGCACAATCTGGCATCAACAAGATGACAGACCACCACCAAAAGGATGATGGAGCGAATTCACACCAGCTACTACCACCAAAAGGATGATAGAGAAAATACTCGCACAATCTGGAATCAACAAGATGACAGACCCACCACCCGTACGAAGATGGAGCGAACTCACACCGGCTACTACCACCAAAAGAATGATAGAGCAAAGACTCGCACAAGCTGGCATCAAAAAGATGACAGACCCACCACCAAAAGCATGATGAAGCGAACTCACACCGGTTAGTACACCCAAAAGGATGACAGAGAACAACACTCGCACAATCTGGCATCAACAAGATGAATGACCCACAGACAAAAGGATGATGGAGCAAACACCCGCACAATCTGATATCAACAAGATGAACGACCCACCACAAAAAGGATGATAGAGCAAACTCACACCGGCTACTACCACCAAAAGAATGATAGAGCAATCCGTCACACAATATAAAATCAAAAAGATGACAGACCCACCACCAAAAGGATAACAGAGCTTACTCACACCGGCTACTACCACAAAAAGGATGATATAGCAAACTCTCACACAATCTGACATCAACAAGATGATAGACGCACTACCAAAAGGATGATGGAGTGAACTTACACCGGCTACTACAACCAAAAGGATGATAGAGAAAATGACTCGCATAATCTGGCATCAACAAGATGACAGACCTACCACCAAAAGGATGAGGGAGCGAATTAACACCGACCACTCCCACCAAAAGGATGATAGAGCAAACACTCGCATAATCTGGCATCAACGAGATGACAGACCCACCACCAAAAGGATGATGGAGCGAACACTCGTATAATTTGGCATCGAAAAGATGATATACCCCCCACCAAAAGGATGATGGAGCGAATTCACGCCGGCTACTACCACCAAAAGGATGATAGAGCAACCACTCGTATAATTTGGCATCAACAAGATGATAGACCCCCCACCAAAAGGATGATGGAGAAAAATTCACACCGGCTACTACCACGTAAAGGATGATAGAGAAAAACACTCGCACAACCTGGCATCAACAAGATGACAGAACCACTACAAAAAGGATTATGAAGTGAACTCACACCGGCTACTATCACCAAAAGGTTGATAGAGCACAACACTCGTACAATCTGACATCAACAAGATGAAAGACCTACAACCAAAAGGACAGTGAAGCAAACTCACAACGGCTACTACCACCAAAAGGATGATAGAGCAAACACTCGCATAATTTGACATCAACAACATGACAGACCCACCTCCAAAAGGATGACGGAGCGAACTCACACCGGCTACTATCACCAAAAGGATGATAGAGAAAATGACTCGCATAATCTGGCATCAACAAGATGACAGGCCAACCACCAAAAGGATGATGGAGCAAATTCACACCGGCTACTCCCACCAAAAAGATGATAGAGAAAACACTCGCATAATTTAGGATCAACGAGATGACAGACCCACCACCAAAAGGATGATGAAGCAAAATTCACATTGGTTACTACACCCAAAAGGATGATAGAGCAAACACCCACGCAATATGCATTCAACAAGATGATAGACCCCCCAAAAGGATGACAGAGCGAAACTCACACCGGCAACTACCACCTAAAGGATGATAGTGCAAAACCCTTGCATAATCTGGCATCAACAAGATGACAGAACCAATACCAAAAGGATGATTGAGTGAACTCACACCAGCTACTATCACAAAAGGATTATAGAGCACAACACTCGCACAATCTGGCATCAACAAGATGGATGACCCACCGCCAAAAGGATGATGGAGCAAACACTCGCACAATATGACATCAATAAGATGACAGACCCACAACAAAAAGGATGATGAAGCGTACTTACACCGGCTACTGCCACCAAAAGGATGATAGAGCAATCCCTCACACAAGCTAAAATCAAAAAGATGACAGACCCACCACCAAAAGGATAACGGAGCTAACTCAAACCGGCTACTACCACAATAAGGATGATATAGCAAACTCTCACACAATCTGACATCAACAAGATGATAGACCCATTATCAAAAGGATGATGGAGTGAACTTACACCGGCTACTACCACCAAAAGGATGATAGAGAAAATGACTCGCATAATCTGGCATCAACAATATGACAGGCCCACCACCAAAAGGATGATGGAGCGAATTCACACCGACTACTCCCACCAAAAGGATGATAGAGCAAAAACTCGCATAATCTGGCATCAACGAGATGACAGACCCACCACCAAAAGGATAATGTAGCGAATTCACACCGGCTACTACCACCAAAAGGATGATAGAGCAAACACTCGTATAATTTGGCATCAAAAAGATGACAGACCCACCACCAAAAGGATGATGGAGAAAAATTCACACCGGCTACTACCACCTAAAGGATGATAGAGCAAAACACCGTACAATCTGGCATCAACAAGATGACAAAACCAATACCATAAGAATTATGAAGTGAACTCACACCGGCTACCATCACCAAAAGGTTGATAAAACACAACACTCGTACAATCTGACATCAACAAGATGAAAGACATACAACCAAAAGGATGGTGAAGCAAACTCACAACGGCTACTACTACCAAAAGGATGATAGAGCAAACACTCGCATAATTTGACATCAACAACATGACAGACCCACCACAAAAAGGATGAAGGAGCGAACTCACATCGGCTACTACCACCAAAAGGATAATAGAGAAAATGACTCGCATAATCTGACATCAACAAGATGACAGGCCCACCACCAAAAGGATGATGGAGCGAATTCACACCGGCTACTCCCACCAAAAGAATGATAAAGCTAACACTCGTATAATTTGGCATCACCAAGATGATAGACCCCCCACCAAAAGGATGATGGAGCAAAATTCACACCGGCTACTACCACGTAAAGGATGATAGAGCAAAACACTCGCACAATCTGGCATCAACAAGATGAAAGAACCACTACAAAAAGGATTATGAAGTGAACTCACACCGGCTACTATCACCAAAAGGTTGATAGAGCACAACACTCGTACAATCTGACATCAACAAGATGAAAGACCTACAACCAAAAGGATGGTGAAGCAAACTCACAACGGTTACTACCACCAAAAGGATGATAGAGCAAACACTCGCACAATTTGACATCAACAACATGACAGACCCACCACCAAAAGGATGACGGAGCGAACTCACACCGGCTACTATCACCAAAAGGATGATAAAGAAAATGACTCGCATAATCTGGCATCAACAAGATGACAGGCCCACCACCAAAAGGATGATGGAGCGAATTCACACCGGCCACTCCCACCAAAAAGATGATAGATTAAACACTCGCATAATTTAGGATCAACGAGATGACAGACCCACCACCAAAAGGATGATGAAGCAAAATTCACACCGGTTACTACACCCAAAAGGATGATAGAGCAAACACCCACGCAATATGCATTCAACAAGATGATAGACCCCCCAAAAGGATGACAGAGCGAAACTCACATCGGCAACTACCACCTAAAGGATGATAGTGCAAAACCCTTGCATAATCTGGCATCAACAAGATGGCAGAACCACCACCAAAAGGATGATTGAGTGAACTCACACCTGCTACTATCACAAAAGGATGATAAAGCACAACACTCGCACAATTTGGCATCAACAAGATGGATGACCCACCGCCAAAAGGATGATGGAGCAAACACTCGCGCAATCTGACATCAACAAGATGACAGACCCACCACAAAAAGGATGATGAAGCGAACTCACACCGGCTACTACCACCAAAAGGATGATAGAGAAATCCCTCACACAATCTAAAATCAAAAACATGACAGACCCACCACCAAAAAGATAACGGAGCTAACTCAAACCGGCTACTACCACAATAAGGATGATATAGCAAACTCTCACACAATCTGACATCAACAAGATGATAGACCCATTACCAAAAGGATGGTGGAGTGAACTTACACCGGCTTTTACCACTAAAAGGATGATAGAGAAAATGACTCACATAATCTGGCATCAACAAGATGACAGTTCCACCACCAAAAGGATGATGGAGTGAATTCACACCGACTACTCCCACCAAAAGGATGATAGAGCAAACACTCGCATAATCTGGCATTAACAAGATGACAGACCCACCACCAAAAGGATGATGTAGCGAATTCACACCGGCTACTACCACCAAAAAGATGATAGAGTGATAGAGCAAACACTCGTATAATTTGGCATCAAAAAGATGACAGACCCACCACCAAAAGGATGATGGAGCAAAATTCACACCGGCTACTACCACCTAAAGGATGATAGAGGAAAACACTCGCACAATCTGGCATCAACAAGATGACAGTACCAATACCATAAGGATTATAAAGTGAACTCACACCGGCTACTATCACCAAAAGGTTGATAAAGCACAACACTCGTACAATCTGACATCAACAAGATGAAAGACATACAACCAAAAGGATGGTGAAGCAAACTCACAACGACTACTACCACCAAAAGGATGATAGAGCAAACACTCGCACAATTTGACATCAACAACATGACAGACCCACCACCAAAAGGATGACGGAGCGAACTCACACCGGCTACTACCACCAAAAGGATGATAGAGAAAATGACTTGCATAATCTGACATCAACAAGATGACAGGCCCACCACCAAAAGGATGATGGAGCGAATTCACACCGGCTACTCCCACCAAAAGAATGATAGAGCTAACACTCGTAAAATTTGGCATCACAAAGATGATAGACCCCCCACCAAAAGGATGATGAAGCAAAATTCACACCGGCTACTACCACTTAAAGGATGATAGAGCAAAACACCCGCACAATCTGGCATCAACAAGATGACAGAACAACTACCAAAAGGATTATGAAGTGTACTCACACCGGCTACTATCACCAAAAGGTTGAAAGAGCACAACACTCGCACAATCTGTCATGAACAAGATGAAAGACCTCCCACCAAAAGGATGATGAAGCAAACGCACAACGGTTACTACCACCAAAAGGATGATTGAGCAAACACTCGCATAATTTGACATCAACAACATGACAGACCCACCACCAAAAGGATGACGGAGCGAACTCACACCAGCTACTACCACTAAAAGGATGATAGAGAAAAACACTCGCACAATTTGGCATCAACAAGATGACAGACCCACCACCAAAAGGATGATGGAGCAAATTCACACCGGATACTACCACCAAAAGGATGATAGAGAAAATACTCGCATAATCTGGCATCAAAAAGATGACAGACCCACCACCAATAGGATGATGGAGCGAACTCACACCGGCTACTACTACCAAAAGGATGATAGAGCAAAGACTCGCACAATGTGGTATCCAAACGATGTCAGACCCACCACCAAAAGCATGAAGAAGCGAACTCACACAGGTTACTACACCCAAAAGGATGATAGAGCAAACACCCACGCAATATGCATTTAACAAGATGACAAACCCCCCAAAAGGATGACAGAGCGAAACTCACACCGGCAACTACCACCTAAAGGATGATAGTGCAAAACCCTTGCACAATCTGGCATCAACAAGATAACAGAACCACCACCAAAAGGATAATTGAGTGAACCCACACCTGCTACTATCATAAAAGGATGATAGAGCACAACACTCGTACAATCTGGCATCAACAAGATGAATGACCCACCGCCAAAAGGATGATGGAGCAAACACTCGCACAATCTGACATCAACAAGATGACAGACCCACCACAAAAAGGATGATGAAGCAAACTCACACCGGCTACTACCACCAAAAGGATGATAGAGCAATCCCTCACACAATCTGACATCAACAAGATTATTGACCCATTACCAAAAGGATGATGGAGTGAACTTACACCGGCTACTACCACCAAAAGGATGATAGAGAAAATGACTCGCATAATCTGGCATCAATAAGATGACAGGCCCACCACCAAGAGGATAATGGAGCGAATTCACACCGACTACTCCCACCAAAAGGATGATAGAGCAAACACTCGCATAATCTGGCATCAACGAGATGACATACCCACCACCAAAAGGATGATGGAGCGAATTCACACCGGCTACTACCACCAAAAAGATGATAGAGCAAACACTCGTATAATTTGGCATCAACAAGATGACAGACCCACCACCAAAAGGATGATGGAGCAAAATTCACACCGGCTACTACCACCTAAAGGATGATAGAGCAAAACACTCGCACAATCTGGCAACAACAAGATGACAGAACCACTACAAAAAGGATTATGAAGTGAACTCACACCGGCTACTATCACCAAAAGGTTGATAGAGCACAACACTCGTACAATCGGAGATCAACAAGATGAAAGACCTACAACCAAAAGGATGGTGAAGCAAACTCACAACGGCTACTACCACCAAAAGGATGATAGAGCAAACACTCGCACAATTTGACATCAACAATATGACAGACCCACCACCAAAAGGATGACAGAGCGAACTCACACCGGCTACTACCACCAAAAGCATGATAGAGAAAATGACTCGCATAATCTGGCATCAACAAGATGACAGGCCCACCACCAAAAGGATGATGGAGCAAATTCACACCGGCTACTCCCACCAAAAGGATGATAGAGCAAACACTCGCATAATCTAGGATCAACGAGATGACAGACCCACTACCAAAAGGATGATGCAGCGAATTCACACCGGCTACTACCACCAAAAGAATGATACTGCTAACACTCGTATAATTTGGCATCAATCAGATGATAGACCCCCACCAAAAGTATGATGAAGCAAAATTCACAACGGCTACTACAACTTAAAGGATGATAGAGCAAAACACTCGCACAATCTGGCATCAACAAGATGACAGAACCACTACCAAAAGGATTATGAAGTGAGCTCACACCGGCTACTATCACCAAAAGGTTGAAAGAGCACAACACTCGCACAATCTGACATCAACAAGATGGAAGACCTCCCACCAAAAGGATGATGAAGCAAACGCACAACGGCTACTCCCACCAAAAGGATGATAGAGCAAACACTCGCATAATTTGACATCAACAACATGACAGACCCACCACCAAAAGGATGACGGAGCGAACTCACACCAGCTACTATGACTAAAAGGATGATAGAGAAAAACACTCGCACAATTTGGCATCAGCGAGATGACAGACCCACCACCAAATGGATGATGGAGCGAATTCACACCGGCTACTACCACCAAAAGGATGATAGAGAAAATACTCGCACAATCTGGCATCAACAAGATGACAGACCCATCACCAGTACGATGATGGAGCGAACTCACACAGGCTACTACCACCAGAAGGATGATAGAGCAAAGACTCGCACAATCTGGCATCAAAACAATGACAGACCCACCACTAAAAGCATGATGAAGCGAACTCACACCGGTTACTACACCCAAAAGGATGATAGAGCAAACACCGAATCAATATGCATTCAACAAGATGACAGACCACTCAAAAGGATGACAGAGCGAAACTCACACCGGCAACTACCACTTAAAGGATGATAGTGCAAAACCCTTGCACAATCTGGCATCAACAAGATGACAGAACCACCACCAAAAGGATGATTCAGTGAACTCACACCTGCTACTATCACAAAAGGATGATAGAGCACAACACTCGCACAATCTGGCATCAACAAGATGAATGACCCACCGCCAAAACAATGATGGAGCAAACACTCGCACAATCTGACATCAACAAGACGACAGACCCACCACAAAAAGGATGATGAAGCAAACTCACACCGGCTACTACCACCAAAAGGATGATAGAGCAATCCCTCACACAATCTAAAATCAAAAAGATGATAGACCCTCCACAAAAAGGATAACAGAGCTAACTCAAACCGGTTACTACCACAATAAGGATGATATAGAAAACTCTCACACAATCTAACATCAACAAGATGATATATCCACTACCAAAAGGATGATGGAGTGAACTTACACCGGCTACTACCACCAAAAGGATGATAGAGAAAATGACTTGCATAATCTGGCATCAACAACATCACAGTCCCATCACCAAAAGGATTATGGAGCGAATTCACACCAACTACTCCCACCAAAAGGATGATAGAGCAAACACTCGCATAATCTGGCATCAACGAGATGACAGACCGACCACCAAAAGGATGATGGAGCGAATTCACAACGGCTACTACCACCAAAAGGATGATAGAGAAAACACTCGTATAATTAGGCATCAACAGGATGATAGACCCCCCACCAAAAGGATGATGGAGCAAAATTCACACCGGCTACTACCACCAAAATGATGATCGAGCAAACACTCGCATAATCTGGATCAAAAAGATGATAGACCCACCAGCAAAAGCATGATGAAGCAAACTCACACCGGTTACTACACCCAAAAGGATGATAGAGCAAAGACCTGCACAATATGCATTCAACAAGATGAAAGAACCACCACCAAAAGGATGATTGAGTGAACTCACCCCTGCTACTATCACCAAAAGGATGATAGAGCACAACACTCGCACAATATGGCATCAACAAGATGAATGACCCACCACCAAAAGGATGATAGAGCAAAATCTCACACAATCTGACATCAACAAGATGACCACCAAAAGCATTATGGAGTGAACTCACACCCACTACTACCACTAAAAGGATGATAGAGGAAACCCTCGCACAATCTGACATCAACAAGATGACAGACCCACCACCAAAAGGATGATGGAGCAAACTCCCAACTGCTACTACCATTAAAAGGATGATAGAGAAAAACAGTCGCACATTCTGGCATCAACGAGATGACAAACCCACCACCAAATGGATGATAGAGCGAACTCACACCGGCTACTACCACAAAAAGGATGATAGAGAAAAACACTCGCACAATCTGGAATCAACAAGATGACAGGCCCACCACCAAAAGGATGATGGAGTGAATTCACACCATCTACTACCACCAAAGGGATGATAGAGCAAACACTCGCATAATCTGGCATCAACGAGATGATAGATCCACCACCAAAAGGATGATGGAGCGAATTCACACTGGCTACTACCACCAAAAGGATTATAGAGCAAACACTCGCATTATTTGGCATCAACAAGATGATAGACCCCCCACCAAAAGGATGACGGAGCAAAACTCACACCGGTTACTACCACCTAAAGAATGATAAAGCAAAACACTCGCACAATCTAGCATCAACGAGATGACAGAACCACTACCAAAAGGATAATGAAGTGAACTTTCATCAGCTACTATCACGAAAAGGTTGATAGAGCACAACACCCGTATAATCTGACATCAACAAGATGAAAGACCTACCACCAAAAGGATGATAGAGAAAACACACAAAGGATACTACCACCAAAAGGATGATAGAGCAAATAGTCGCATAATCTGACATCAACAAGATGACAGACCCACCACCAAAAGTATGATGAAGCAAACTCACACCGGCTACTACCACCAAAAGGATGATAGAGAAAAACACTCGCACAATCTGGCATCAACAAGATGACAGACCCACCACCAAAAGGATGATGGAGCGAATTCACACCGGGTACTACCACACAAAGGATGATAGAGAAAATACTCGCACAATCTCGCATCAATAAGATGACAGACCCATCACCAGTACGATGATGGAACGAACTCACACCTGCTACTACCACCAGAAGGATGATAGAGCAAAGACTCGCACAATCTGGCATCAAAAAGATGACAAACCCACCAACAAAAGCATGATGAAGCGAACTCACACCGGTTACTACACCCAAAAGGATGATAGAGCAAACACCCGCGCAATATGCGTTCAACAAGATGACAGACCCCCCAAAAGGATGACGGAGCGAAACTCATACCGGCTACTACCACCTAAAGGATGATAGAGCAAAACCCTTGCAAAATCTGGCATCAACAAGATGACAGAACCACCACCAAAAGGATGATTGAGTGAACTCACACCTGTTACTGTAACCAAAAGGATGATATAGCACAACACTCGCATAATCTTGCATCAACAAGATGAATGACCCACCGACAAAAGGATGATGGAGCAAATACTCGCACAATCTGACATAAACAAGATGACAGACCCACCACGAAAAGGATGATGGGGCGAACTCACACCGGCTACTACCACCAAAAGGATGATAGAGCAATCCCCCACACAATCTAAAATCAAAAAGATGACAGACCCACGACCAAATAGATGAGGAAGCTAACTCACACCGGCTACTACCATAAAAAGGATGATATAGCAAACACCCACACAATCTGACATCAACAAGATGATAGACCCACTGCCAAAAGGATCATAGAGTGAACTTACACCGGCTACTACCACCAAAAGGAAGATAGAGAAAAGCCCTCGCACAATCTGGCATTAGCGAGATGACAGACCCACCATCAAAAGGATGATAGAGCAAACTCACACTAGCTACTACCACCAAAAGGATGATAGAGCAAAACATTCGCACAATTTGACATCAACAAGATGACAGACCCACCACCAAAAGGATGATGGAGTGAATTTACACCGGCTACTACCACCAAAAGGAAGATAGAACAAACACTCGCGTAATTTGGCATCAACAAGATGATAGACCCCCACCAAAAGGATGACGGAGCAAAACTCACACCGGCTACTACCACCTAAAGAATGATAGAGCAAAACACTCGCACAATCTGGCATCAACGAGATGACAGAACCACTACCAAAAGGATGATGAAGTGAACTCACATCAGCTACTATCACCAAAAGGTTGATAGAGCACAACACTCGCACAATCTGACATCAACAAGATGACAGACCCACCACCAAAAGGATCATGGAGCAAACTCACAATGCTACTACCACCAAAAGGATGATAGAGCAAACACTCGCACAATTTGACATCAACAACATGACAGACCCACTACCAAAAGGATGACGGAGCTAACTCACACTGGCTACTAGCACCATAAGGATGATAGAGAAAAACACTCGCACAATCTGGCATCAACAAGATGACAGACCCACCACCAAAAGGATGATGGAGCTAATTCACACCGGCTACTACCACCAAAAGGATGATAGAGAAAATACTCACACAATCTGGCATCAACAAGATGACAGACCCACCACCAGAATGATGAAGTAGCGAACTCACACCGGCTACTACCACAAGAAGGATGATAGAGCAAAGACTCGCACAATCTGGCATCAAAAAGATGACATTCCCACCAACAAAAGCATGATGAAGCGAACTCACACCGGTTACTACACCCAAAAGGATGATAGAGCAAAGACCCGCGCAATATGCATTCAACAAGATGATAGACCCCCCAAAAGGATGACAGAGCGAAACTCACACCGGCTACTACCACCTAAAGGATGATAGAGCAAAACCCTTGCACAATCTGGCATCAACAAGATGACAGAACCACCACCAAAAGGATGATTGAGTGAACTCACACCTGCTATTGTCACCAAAAGGATGATATAGCACAACACTCGCACAATCAGGGATCAACAAGATGAATGACCCACCGACAAAAGGATGATGGGGCGAACTCACACCGGCTACTACCACCAAAAGGATGATAGAGCAATCCCTCACACAATCTAAAATCAAAAGGATGACAGACCCACCACCAAAAGGATGAGGAAGCTAACTCACACCGGCTACTACCATAAAAAGGATGATATAGCAAACTCTCACACAATCTGACATCAACAAGATGATAGACCCACTGCCAAAAGGATGATGGAGTGAACTTACACCGGCTACTACCACCAAAAGGATGATAGAGAAAAGCTCTCGCACAATCTGGCATCAGCGAGATGACAGACCCACCACCAAAAGGATGACAGAGTAAACTCACACTAGCTACTACCACCAAAAGGATGATAGAGCAAAATACTCGCACAATATGAAATCAACAAGATGACAGACCCACCACCAAAAGGATGATGGAGCGAATTCACACCGGCTACTACCACCAAAAGGATGATAGAACAAACACTCGCGTAATTTGGCATCAACAAGATGATAGACCCCCACCAAAAGGATGACGGAGCAAAACTCACACCGGCTACTACCACCTAAAGAATGATAGAGCAAAACACTCGCACAATCTGGCATTAAGGAGATGACAGAACCACTACCAAAAGGATGAAGAAGTGAACTCACATCAGCTACTATCACCAAAAGGTTGATAGAGCACAACACTCGTACAATCTGACATCAACAAGATGACAGACCCACCACCAAAAGGATCATGGAGCAAACTCACAATGGCTACTACCACCAAAAGGATGATAGAGCAAACACTCGCACAATTTCACATCAACAACATGACAGACCCGCCACCAAAAGTATGATGGAGCAAACTCACACCGGCTACTACCACCAAAAGGATGATACAGAAAAACACTCATACAATCTGGCATCAACAAGATGACAGACCCACCACCAAAAGGATGATGGAGCGAATTCACACAGGGTACTACCACACAAAGGATGATAGATGAAAAAACTCGCACAATCTGGCATCAACAAGATGACAGACCCATCAACAGTACGATGATGGAGCGAACTCACACCGGCTACTACCACCAGAAGGATGATAGAGCAAAGACTCGCACAATCTAAAATCAAAAAGATGACAGACCCACCACCAAATGGATGAGGAAGCTAACTCGCACCGGCTACTACCATAAAAAGGATGATATAGCAAACTCTCACACAATCTGACATCAACAAGATGATAGACCCACTGCCAAAAGGATGATAGAGTGAACTTACACCGGCTACTACCACCAAAACGATGATAGAGAAAAGCCCTCGCACAATCTGGCATTAGCGAGATGATAGGACCACCACCAAAAGGATGATAGAGCAAACTCACACTATCTACTACCACCAAAAGGATGATAGAGCAAAACATTCGCACAATTTGACATCAACAAGATGACAGACCCACCACCAAAAGGATGATGGAGCGAATTCACACCGGCTACTACCACCAAAAGGATGATAGAACAAACACTCGCGCAATTTGGCATCAACAAGATGATAGACGCCCACCAAAAGGATGACGGAGCAAAACTCACACCGGCTACTACCACCTAAAGAATAATAGAGCAAAACACTCGCATAATCTGGCATCAACAAGATGACAGACCCACCACCAAAAGGATGATGGAGCGAATTCACACCGGCTACTACCACCAAAAGGATGATAGAACAAACACTCGCGCAATTTGGCATCAACAAGATGATAGACCCCCACCAAAAGGATGACGGAGCAAAACTCACACCGGCTACTACCACCTAAAGAATAATAGAGCAAAACACTCGCATAATCTGGCATCAACGAGATGACAGAACCACTACCAAAAGGATGATGAAGTGAACTCACATCAGCTACTATCACCAAAAGGTTGATAGAGCACAACACTCGCACAATCTGACATCAACAAGATGACAGACCCACCACCAAAAGGATCATGGAGCAAACTCACAATGGCTACTACCACCAAAAGGATGATAGAGAAAAGCCCTCGCACAATCTGGCATCAGCGAGATGACAGACCCACCACCAAAAGGATGACAGAGCAAACTCACACTAGCTACTACCACCAAAAGGATGATAGAGCAAAACACTCGCACAATTTGACATCAACAAGATGACAGACCCACCACCAAAAGGATGACGAAGCAAACTCACACCGGCTACTACCACAAAAAGGAGTATAGAGTAAAACACTCGCACAATTTGACATCAACAAGATGACAGACCCACCGCCAAAAGGATGATGGAGCGAATTCACACCGGCTACTACCACCAAAAGGATGATAGAGCCAACACTCGCGTAATTTGGAATCAACAAGATGATAGACCCCCACCAAAAGGATGACGGAGCAAAGCTCACACCGGCTACTACCACCTAAAGAATGATAGAGCAAAACTCTCGCATAATCTGGCATCAACGAGATGACAGAACCACTACCAAAAGGATGATGAAGTGAACTCACATCAGCTACTATCACCAAAAGGTTGATAGAGCACAACACTCGTACAATCTGATATCAACAAGATGAGAGAGCCACCACCAAAAGGATGATGGAGCAAACACACAGAAGCAACTACCACCGAAAGGATGATAGAGCAAACACTCGCATAATTTGACATCAACAACATGACAGACCCACCACCAAAAGGATGACGGAGCGAACTCACACCGGCTACTACCACCAAAAGGATGATAGAGAAAAACACTCGCACAATCTGGCATCAACAAGATGACAGACCCACCACCAAAAGGATGATGGAGCGAATTCACACCGGGTACTACCACACAAAGGATGATAGAGAAAATACTCGCACAATCTGGCATCAGCAAGATGACAGACCCATCACCAGTACGATGATGGAGCGAACTCACACCGGCTAATACCACCAGGAGGATGATAGAGCAAAAACTCGTACAATCTAGCATCAAAAAGATGACAAACCCACCAACAAAAGCATGATGAAGCGAACTCACACCGGTTACTACACCCAAAAGGATGATAGAGCAAACACCCGCGCAATATGCGTTCAACAAGATGACAGACCCCCCAAAAGGATGTCAGAGCGAAACTCATACCGGCTACTATCACCTAAAGGATGATAGAGCAAAACCCTTGCACAATCTGGCATCAACAACATGACAGAACTACAACCAAAATGATGATTGAGTGAACTCACACCTGCTATAATCACCAAAAGGATGATATAGCACAACACTCACACAATCTGGCATCAACAAGAAGAATGACCCACCGCCAAAAGGATGATGGAGAAAATACTCGCACAATCTGACATCAACAAGATGACAGACCCACCACAAAAAGGATGATAGGGCGAACTCACACCGGCTGTTACCACCAAAAGGATGATAGAGCAATCCATCACACAATCTAAAATCAAAAGGATGACAGACCCACCACCAAAAGGATGAGGAAGCTAACTCACACCGTCTAATACCATAAAAAGGATGATATAGCAAACTCTCACACAATCTGACATCAACAAGATGATAGACCCACTGCCAAAAGGATGATGGAGTGAACTTACACCGGCTACTACCAACAAAAGGATGATAGAGAAAAGCCCTCGCACAATCTGACATCAGCGAGATGACAGACCCACCACCAAAAGGATGACAGAGCAAACTCACACTAGCTACTACCACCAAAAGGATGATAGAGCAAAACATTCACACAATTTGACATCAACAAGATGACAGTCCCACCACCAAAAGGATGACGGAGCAAACTCACACCGGCTACTACCACAAAAAGGAGTATAGAGTAAAACACTCGCACAATCTGATATCAACAAGATGACAGACCCACCACCAAAAGGATGATGGAGCGAATTCACACCGGCTACTACCACCAAAAGGATGATAGAGCAAACACTCACGTAATTTGGAATCAACAAGATGATAGACCCCCACCAAAAGGATAACGGAGCAAAACTCACACCGGCTACTACCACCTAAAGAATGATAGAGCAAAACTCTCGCATAATCTGGCATCAACGAGATGACAGAACCACTACCAAAAGGATGATGAAGTGAACTCACATCAGCTACTATCACCAAAAGGTTGATAGAGCACAACACTCGTACAATCTGATATCAACAAGATGAGAGACCCACCACCAAAAGGATGATGAAGCAAACACACAGCAACAACTACCACCGAGACCATTACCTCATATGGTGTAAAACTTGAAAAAGTGTTATGACATGAAATTTATGTTGGCTCAAATTGGGTAATTTTTGTCATGAGCATGATATGATGAAGATGTGGTATCAAAAGGTTCAAAACAAATGCATTTGGTAACTTGAGATGGAAGAAAACCACACTAGGTCTAAAAATAAAGTTTTCATGGTCATTAAGGCTTAAGTGATCCCATAATTCATCAAACATCATGGATTTTGAGTTCAAGATGATGTTAAGGAAATGTGAGACAACTTTCATGTTTGTTGGAAATGGATTAGAGGTCTTGAAGTTCATGAAATTGGTCATTGAAATGAAAGACGTAACACTAGGTTTCCAAAAATACCCTTGACTTGTGAAGACCATAAATTGAGCTCCACACATGAGAATGATGCTTTCTAGAACTTTTTGGAAATATAAGACAATGAGGAACAACTCTCATGTTTGATAAAAAGTGAGGCGGAGCTTGGTTCCTTGTGAAAGTGTCCTAGAAGTGAGCTATCTTCAAGTGCCTCAAAAATCTCTTCATCTGATGGCACCAAATTGTTGACACCATAACTTGCGATGTACAAACTCAATGAATGAGTTCTTGTAATCAAAAGAAAGCTTGAAAGATGATAAACAAATCTCATGTTTGATATAAAATGAGACAAATCTTGTATCATAGTGAAATTTGTCCTTGAAGTTAGAGACTAATAGAGGGGATTTTACACTTTGAATCATCTGAAACCCTAACTTCGTAACCTCTTGAACTTTTTCCTCTTATTATCCTAGCTTCAAAATGTCACTTAATATGGTCTAGTATGACTTCTCATGGCTTCAATGATCAAGAACCAAGTCTTGAGCCCTTTCAAATCAATAGTTGACTTTTGGTGGACCAGATGAAACCATAACTTCTTATCCATTGATTGAGGTTCTTGCAGATGACTTATGTGATCTTGTAACCTCCATAGAGAATCCTTAAAATGTATATTGAACCTTTGAATCATGTCTCAACAAAGAAAGAGACCTCATGTGCCTCTACACATCCTCAAGATAGGAGATGATACCCATACACATACCCTCACTTGTCCAAATACTTTGGGACCCAATTCTGATGATGATGAACTCTTGACGACTTAAACACATACCCTTGTTTGAGCTTAAACAATAAGCTTCTCTCTTGAGTGGGGACAACAATCTTGATCCCTTGTCTAGAACCAATGCTATGCAAATGCAAATGTTAAATGCTATGAAACATAAGCCAAGATAAAAGAAAAGGTTGGGCAAATTTTAGGGTGCAACATTATCCACCAAAGTGTCAATATAGGGGATAGGGAAATCGTACTTCGGACTAGCTTTCTTTAGATCCCTGTAGTCCACACACATTCTGACTTTGTCAGATCCATGTTGTATTTATACTGCTGGATAAACGCATCAGACAAGTCCTGAAAGCAGTGTATCTTTGCTTGGTCTAAACCCAAATACCACTTGGCAGATGCTCCCTTGAGGCTGTCTTGGAAATAGTGTATTAGTAGCTTATCATTTTCAATGTGCGGAGCCATTCGTCTGCAATACATAATCAAATGAACTTTCAGACAAGTGGATCCCTCGTACTTTTCGAACACTGGCATCTTGAATTTCAGTGGAAACACCAAACCTGACACTAGATACATGTCTTTGGCATCTGATTCAAAGAAGTTGCTCCTTCAACGGCCCTCATCCTTTTGGCCATGATGTCCATCTCTACTCTCAACTTCTCGTGTTTTTCATCTTCGATTTCAGAACCATCAGGTATATCAAATATTGGTTGATGGTTGTTGAAGATAAGTCGAGCATGTGCCAGACCTCCCGCTTGGGTGACAAGAAGATCGGTTGTCATCGGAAAAACTTATGGTTGGAAATTGAATGTTAAAGGATTGTTGAGCGGAGGCAGAAAATCCCTGGATATGCCGAACAGAAACTTAGTTGTTGAAGCTGGAACTGTAGGAGGGTTTACTGCTGACGTAATGATTTTAGAGACCACAGTAACCTGTGAATCCATATTTTCTTTTATTCCATTGAGAACTTCCATGATCTGGCTGACGTTGTCTTTTATTCCTTCTATATCATTGTTGATCTGGTCAATTCTCTGGTCGTGGTCGGCCATCATCCTTTGAGCTCTGGCTCGAGTGTTGTAGTTGTGGGAACTCAGTGTGACTTCTTTCCTCCCTCTTTTTCTGGCGGAAAAGAACAACAGATGAGCCGCGGAACCCATGCAAGACAATGCAGGTGATATGCAAATGCAAATGCAGATGCAAAACCAACCATTCAAGGAAAAACAACAATCTTGTTTACAAACAAAATTACGAACACACGTAACAACGTGCTTTAAAAGCAGATTTTCATTGATAAGTTGAGATCCATTACAATAGATGGCTCTTGCTAACAAACAAGACCTTTCTTACAACAAAAGAAAATACAACATAATATTACAATCTTAAAGAAAAAGCAGGAAATGTTTAACTACGAGAGCATATCATAAGATTATAATCTTACAACAAAAGCAAATACCACATAGATGGCGTTGATTTTGACGAAACATCTCCCATAGTTTAGCATTTTCACGCTCTGCTTTGACCAAAGCATACTTCAACTCCTCCTTAGGCATAAGAATCTCGAGCTTCATTGTGATCTCATGGGTATGAGTGTAAAACATTGTTAAAGTTATCTCATTTGACCAAAGTAGACATGCTCTTGTAGTTAAACAACTCACATTTTCCTCTAGAGTCATCCCTTGCATGTGAGGATGATGCCAAGCAAAGCTAGCTTGGGTTTCAAGTTCTTCATTGCTACCTTTTTCACAAAAGCAAGCTCTTAACAGTTCTAACTCTGGCTCTGTTGAATATCCATGCTGGCGGTGAGCAAGGACTGGGTTGTAGCTGATTACACCTTTAGTACCAATAAGGGGTATATTTGAGAAATCACTGCAGTGCTGGATCATGGCAACACCACTGATCTTGGTATCATACCAATTAATATCGTAATGTCTGAGGGTTATTAATTTTTCAACCCATGCTTCTTTGTTGGGGAGGTCCCAAAGAACTTGAGTTCTAGGCAAGTGAAAAGTAAACCACCTGCTGAGAAAAGTCGTACAACATGAGAACAGCCCAAGATCGTACACCTTTCGGTGATGGATGACGATGTAAGTATCAACCAGCAGAGTGTTCACAGGATTCTTAATGATGAAGAGTCGGATGGCCTCTTCACTAGTGAATTTGTCACAACATGGGAAAAGATATAAACCATAGATTAAAAATGTTAGGATTGCCTCAAATATTCCCAAATTTATGTTATCGTAATGAAACTCGACCATCTCCATGAATGGTCTCGCTTTCATTCCCGATAAACCACTCCTAGTTACCAATTCAGTGGGTAGCTTCGTTGGCCTAATGTGCAGTGCCTTAGCAAGGTCTCTTCTTCTTGGTTTCCCATAAGAAGCTTTGAAAGTCATAGGAATCCTTAAGTAAGAAGAGTAATCTTCTATTGTTGGGAGTAACTCTAAGTCTGGGAAGATGAAACGGTGATTTACTGGATCGTAGAACTCAACGAGTGCTTGCAGCATGTCCTCGTTGACTCGAGTGTTGAGTAGCTGCAGAAGATCTTCGTACTTGGCAATGAAAGTAGTGGGGTTCCTGACAAGGCTTGCCAGGATCCTGAGATTACCCAGTCTTAGGCTTGGAAATGGAAACCTGCTTCGTCGTTCCATCTTAATGTCTGCAAAAGAAAATTTTGGAATTTCCTTGAATGGTTAGTAAAATGCAAAGATGCAAATGCAAAATGCAACTGGTTTTATAAAACTCAAAAGATCAATCATGCCAAACCCTCATTTCATTCATTATTGGAAAAAGTTACAACTTTTGAAACATAATACAAGAAGCCTAAGTTACATCAAGAAACTAGGTTCCATGGTCTAAACTAAGAACTTCAGACGCGAGGCCTTTTCAACTTCTTCAGTATTGCATTCTCCATTACCAACTTATCCACTATTCCTTTCCAGGCTCCAGAGGTTGGAGGAATATTTGAATATTCATGAATGCTTTGAGTGGGTTTGATACTAGAGAAAAACAAATTCTCCTTTATTACTTCCCTATCAATCACTCGTTGTTCGAGCCAATTTATCAATTTTTCTTTTTCTTGTACTTATCTGATGAGCTTTGTTGTTTCGGAAGAAAGCGCATGATACTTACCTTACCAAGTGTCCCTCTCAGGTTGCTCTCTTGCAAGCAACTCTTGGTATTCTTCCATCTTTTCAATGGGAATGGTAAAGGATGATGACGCGATGACAATCTGCGCGTTATTTTCTGGGATGAAATTCTGGTATGCAGATCTCATATGTCCCAAGAACATTGATCTCTACTGAAACAAGGACGAGGATAGACCATGACCAATTTAAATTTCTTTAAATTGTACCAATGTCATGACCAACGTCATGACGTCTGTTGTGACATCTGCAGGCTGACAGAACATTTATATAAACATTTAAATTGTGCAGAACTGTAAATGCTGAAAGATAAATAACACAATGAATTGTTTACCCAGTTCGGTGCAACCTCACCTACATCTGGGGGCTACCAAGCCAGGAAGGAAATCCACTATTAGCATAATCAATTCAGAGCTAAACTCCCCCGTTTACAACTCCTCACTTAATCTCTACCCAATGCAATTTCTGCCTAGAGACCACTAGACAAGAGTGTACCCACTCACTTCCCCTCAATCACAGCAGTGATATACAATTCAATACAAAATACAGAATTTAGAAGACACTCTTCAAAGTCACAACACTTGATCTTGCTTAACAGCTTTAATCAAGGACAATGAACACAACAGTTCATACATATTAACCAAAGCAATTATACAACATACAATTGCTTGGCACACAAGAAATCTTAAGACTCCTACACACGTGAAGAATCACTACAAACCACAAAATTCTCCACTCACAAATATGTCTACCGCAATGTATCAAAAGATGCAACGGGTGACTTACACACACAAGGGACTCACAAACCCTAGACCTTTATTTTACACTCAAGTTGTTCTTGATGTGAGTGCTTGCTTTTTCCTTGCTTCTGCTCCTCCTTTTATAGCAATGCAGACTGGGCTTGGGCTGGTCACAAGTAACAAACTTTAGGTTTAACCAAGTTAAACCACTTTCCATAATTCAAAGTGTTGTCAAATTAGGTCACAACTGCTTCATGTTATGTCCAGCCCTGACTAGAATTTTGCCTGAGATAACTAAGGAGCCATAACAGGTTTCCTGAAATCTAGCCTGAGATGTATCAGGTATCATAACAGAAAAACAAACCCTGCACGCCTGATGTCATACGATCAATGTCATAACATTCAGTCATGACATTCAGCTTCACTTATTTTTAGCTGACCAGACTCCCCCTGCTGAACACTCCTGCAGAATCTTCTTCACAATAGTAGAAACAAGCATATTATAGTTTCCTAAAAAGTCTCAAAGATCCTTTTTATGAACACTAAATAAATCTGCACTTTGTTCCTAATGAATCACTTTAGCCTGCACATACTGATGAGGTATATCCACCAGGATCTCATCAAACCAAACCACTTCTGTCAAGTGATGGCAGCTCCTGCTGTACCAAACATCAAATATCATGACATTGGTCATGATATTCTGATTAAAACTCATGGCAGCAGTTCTGTTATGACAGCAGATGGATGTCATAGCATCTGTCGTGACATCTTGTTTAACATCAGTGCAGAATCTTGTTTTACCAAAATTTAGCCAATTATAGAACCATGGAACTAACATGGGAGATATGGCATCTTCAAATCCCTTGCTCTGGATTGGACCCATTAAGTAAATGGCTCAAAAGCTACACAATTTTTTTCCCTTGGTCTGCTTTTGTCTTTTTCTGGATGTCCTCCCAAGCATCAACTATGCTATTTCTCATACCTTCTGCTACTTTGGTGTTGAGATAAAAGAAACCTGACAAGAGCACATTGGCGGGTTTATCCTTCATCGGAAAACCAAACTGACGTCTAGCCAAGGTTGGATTGTAGCTAATCCCTCCTCTTACTCCTATGAGTGGTATGTTTGGGAAGCTTCTACATCGGTCAAAATAGACTCCTCTATTGTAGGCGGGATTGTACCAATGAATATCAGCTTGTGTTAAGGAGATTATCCTTTTAGACCATCTCCATCCATTGGGATTCTCTCTAAAAGCATCGGTTTTCGGCAAATGATTGACGAACCATTTGTACAGCAGAGGTGCACAACAAAGAATAGTTCCTTTTCCTTGAAGTGTCCGATGATGAATAGAGTGATAAGCATCTCCTAATAAGGTAGGCACAGTGTTGCCACTTAAAAATATGGTAATAGAAGAGAAATTGATAAAATTCCTCAACTTCTAGAAACAATACTAATTCGTAGATCAACAAAGCTAATACTGCTTTAAATGCATCCATGTTCCACTCTTTGGCAAGGCAGGCAGCTTTCTTGACTAAGAAATCTGAATGGAAACCTTCGAATCCTCCTTTGGTGGCATGATTAGCTTTAATTTCAGACACTTCGAGATGAAGAGCATCTGCTATTTCTTTTGGTGAAGGTAAACTTTCCAATCGACTATAAGGTTTCTGATCCTTCACAGGGACTCCCACATAATAGGCATATTCTTCCAAGGTCGGCATCAACTGATAGTCGGGAAAGGTAAAGCAATGATACAATGGGTCACAGAATTGAACCAAAGTGTTGAGGATCCCTTCTTCCATCCCTGTCCTAACTAGGCTCAAAATCTTTCCATATCTTTTTCCGAACTCTTCTGAAACCATGGTCCCTAGTTTTCTTAACTGGGATGTATTAGGCTTCTTGAAATTGTATCTCTTGGTGTTACTTGTTCCAATATCCATGATGTGTCTAGGATTTTGCACAAAGAGATCAACTGAGCTTTACAAAACCAGTTGCAACATGAAATGCCATGATGAGATGATGCACACATAACACATAGACAAGTATTCACAAATACAATGCACGTGCACACACAAGGCCTCCTAAGCTCAAGGTCAAAGCATGGAGTCAAGAGGTCTACCCATCCCCATGGACTTGTACTATAATTTATTGTACCTGCCAAACAGGTTCTATCAAAGTTCCCAGAGTCATAGTAAATCCTTCGTATATTGTCAACCAACACAACTACTTATGTGAGTCGAAAATATTCTAAAGATAAACTCGTATGAGTGTAGTATAGCATGACAACTGTTGCGGGACTACTTCTTAACAGTTTCCGCACTACTTCCTAAAAAGGTTTGGTGGGGTAAAAGTGTTACTAAAGGTCCTCAGCTTAACAGACTCTCAGGTTGAAACAATCAATGAATACACGACTACTCATGCATCATCAATCATCTCAAGAAGGTCTCCACTGAGCGTGATTACATCATATGTCAGACTTGTTAGGACTACTCCCAACAACCAACTATTGATCCAATCACAATCCTATCTCTTGTGTCACTCAAATATGGGTTAGGATTTATCTCACCATTCAAAGCACCCAATGTCCATAACACACAAACAAATATATTTATAAACATACATGTAAGAAAATATTCACAAATATAGCATACAATCAAACAAAATAGGCTAAACCCTCAAGTTTAAGTTAGTCCCCAGGGAAGTCGCCATTTCTGTTGCGGTGAGAATCGTGATACAAGCTATTAATTAACTTGAATCTTAATTAAGTAAATTCACAACCGGACTTTGATTTATCCAAAGGAAAGGTTAAAGAAAGAAAAACCCTTTTGCGTGATGTAACAAAAACGCTAAGAGATTCGAGGATCGAGGGTTGGTTATGCCTAGGGTAGGTATTTCACATCCTCAACATATGTAGTACTCTACAGAAACCTTTTGTTTGTTTGTATGCTAATACTGCTAAATGTTTTCTATGGCTTGGGATTGGGTATAAGGTTGAGTTGTAGGTAAATACCTAAGGATAGTTTCTAAGTTTGCTCGCAAAGATATCACATCCTCTCCCTATGTATCCTAACTAGGATAGAATCAGAGCAACCGTAGTTCACTTCACTAGAGATAGATGAACACTTGATTATGACCAAGGTTCAAAGGGGAACAAACATAACAATGTTTGTGTAGAGTTTAACAAACTCTCTATTCTACGTTGTACACTCAAGAGAAGTTGACTTTCACAAAAGCCAAGGGGGAAGGTAAGCAATCATCACCATGATTCTTGCATAGAGTTAACAAACTCTATCTTAAAGTTCTAGTTGAGGAGTGCTCCTAGCAAAGGGTAGGTCTGTTAGACTTAAGGCAAAGTCTAATGGATATAGGTTCTAACTTAACTAAGTCAGGGTTCAAAGTGACTTAACAAAGTCAAAGGGAGAGTAATGAGCTATCTATGACCCAAGGGTCAATAGAGAGACTTTCCTTTGGAATGGGAAAAGATGAGGCAATTGGGTGAGAATAACAAGTTCCATCACTTAGGGAAACAACTTAACAAAGCTAAAAGCATACATAATCATTCATTCAAACATGATGAACATATAAAAGAGTATGGTAACAACCAAGGAAGAGATGCAAGTATGTGACAACATCAAGCATAAATTATAATCAAGTCAAATGGTTATAACTATAATACACAAAGATATTACAATGTCTAGAAGGGGAACATGGTAGAGGTTCTTACAAGACCAAGCATATAAGGTAAAATCAACTTTAAGCATCTTAACAAAGATCAAAAGCAAATGAGGTAACAACCATCAAAGAAAACAACAAACATGTAATTCAAACAAGTATAAATGCAAACAAGTAACAACTTGAGGCAAGCATATCATGGGGTTCAAAGCATGTCAAATGTAACAACATGAGACCAACAATCATTGCATTGATGACAATCAAATACAAGTAAGCATACAAGAAATGTTACAACAGATCAAGTAGGAAGTTCACAATTTCATGGGGAAGCATACAAGTTCATGGTGACAACCAAGATAGAGCAAACCCTATCATGTTATGGTTCTAACAAGACATCCAAACAATTAGAGAAAGGCGTAAGGAACACACTTAAGAAGTTACAACATCAAGAGATATAACATGGTTTACAAACACAGTTCACAATGTTGTTCAACTAGATGCACTTTACAAAGGCATGGATTAATCATGATAAAACCTTGAGTAAAACAAAACTCAAACACTTAAACAAGTTGACAAACATGTGTAAATCAAGCACAAAACAATCTGACAAGATCAAATCAAGAAGAAGTTTGAGAAAACTCAAAAAGACACAAGGTAAAAACCCTAAAAGTACAAGAATTTCAAGTGATACAAATTATTCCTAGGATGAATATCCTTGAATTATTTTCTCACTATGTGAAAGTAGACATGATTAATAACATTTTATAAAAAGAAAGGATAAAAAATGTTGAAAAATGGAGAAGTTATGAAGTTTTAAAAATTGTGAACAAAACATAAATAAACAAGTGATAAAAAATAAGAAATGCATTTAGTAGGTGTTGAACCCACCACCTTTGGGTTACCAACCTAAAACTTTGCCAAACTGGCTAATGTGCGCATGTGAAAACTCATCGTGAGAGAGAGCTATATGCCAAAACATGAAAAATTCAAGAAAAAGCAAAAGAGTTGATCTCCAGACGGATCGAACTCAGGACAAGGGCATGACAAGATACGTGAGTGCATAGGTCACGACCACTAGGGTGGTGATACATCCAATATATTAAACCACCCTATAAATAGATATGCCTTAAGAGGTAAAATTTATGGGCAAAACAAGAGCAAGCCAAACACCAAAACCAGTCAAAACCTGAAGGCTCAATCTTGACCAAAACTCCCTAGTTTTTTGCAAAATTTAGGTCTAACTCACATGAAATTAAACAAGGAAAATGATGGTGCCCTTAGTTTTCTTAAAAAATGCACACAATTTTAAATTCAAATGAAACTGCAAAGTGAAGCCTTGAGATTCATTTTCAAAAGTTGAGATCAATGTAAGCAAACTTGGATCAAAAAGATGATATGCACATATTCAAAACATGTTGTAGACAAAGTTTGAACAGAAAAATGTCTCAAAATTGTGTTGGAATAGAATGGGGTGTGGTGAGTTGGTAAAATTCATTTTTAAATTGAAAGTACAAACATAAATTTGCAGGTCCAAATCAAACCTATTTTCAAGCATGCCACACTCAAATACAACATGAATTAGCATCCATGAACATCTAACCTAAACTTTCAGTCAAAGATTTAAAGTTATGGTATTGTCATGGCATTCAAAGTTGCTGCAGTAAGCTCAAACATTACAAACCTATCACATTTGTATACAACACAAAATGACTGAATCAAAACTTGATCATGGTGGTATAATGGTTTATGACAAACATTCAGTAACAGCAAGACATGGCATGATACAAGCATAAGCATAACAGGTTTGTGTTGTACCCCAAAATTTGCCCAACCTTTTCTTTACTTGGCTTATGTTTCATTGCATTGTTCTAGCATTTGTATTGCATATCATTGTTCATTTGCAGGGGATCAAAAGGTGTGCATATCAAGAGAAGGTTTGTCTAAGGTTCCAAGCAAGCATGAGTGCTCATCAAGTCATCAGAAGCTGGTCAGAGCTCTTTGAGAAAATGAATGGATGTATATTTCTTATCTCCTATCTTGGAGACCAATTGAGGATCATCTGAAGATTACAAGTTCATGGTTATGGATATGATATGAGGGAGAAGCTAATTGAGTGATTGAGAGAAATTGTGGAGCTTATCCAAGTTGTTACATCAGGTGCAAGGAGCCATAGTCAAAGGTGGTGTGCCTAGGGTTTCATCTGCCTAGTGCAAGATCCATTGGAGATTTGAAGGAGATTAAGACTTGGTGTTAAGTCATTGTGATCATGGATAGTAGTGTTGAGACATCTAAGATGTTATTTCAAGATTAATTCAAGGAGAATCAAGAGTGTGAGAAGTTACTAAATTAGGATTTCTAAGCTTGTTAGTGTAAAATCCCTTATTTAGTGCCTAACTTCAAAACCACATATCTCAAGTTATGACGCTGGCAAGTTATGGGTCCTCAGATGAATGTATTTTCAGTTAATAAAAGTCAACCAACTTCCAAGGCACTTTTGACCTAGAATCATGTTTCATCTCACTTTGACCAAAACATGAAAGTTGTTCCTTATGATCTTAGCTTTCCAAAAAGTCCTAGAAGTCCTTCATCTCATGTGTAGAACTCAAGTTATGAGGCTTGCAAGGTAGGGGTATTTTGGGGAAGTGGAATTATAGGTCATTTTGATTATAAGTCCATTTCATGATCTTATGCACTTCAAGTGAAACTTTTTCCCAACATTAAACTTGCTTCAAATGATCTCAATTCCATCATGGAACATCAAATTGTCATGGATTTGACATTGATATGAAGATGAGTGAAGAAATTCAATGGAAAAAGGACTTTAAAGTCATGATTTAAATTGATTTGGTTTGGGAATCATTTCATACCATGTTTGTGAATATTTTGAGTCACAATATCACACTTAGAATGCACAAATTGGATTTGAGTTATGCAAGCTCAAACTCATGTAAATTCAAGTAACTTCAAGTAGAAGTTTCATATTCCATTTTCACCATTAGATCAATTCAAGGAGCAATTGTCATCTACATGATCAAGTCCAAGTCCCAGCAAGTGATTTGAATAAAAAACAAGGGCATTGGAGCCATTTTTCACGTGTGTATGAACTCAATATTTCAATTTGGGCATTTCAAGATTGCACTCTAACCAGGCCAAATTGGGCCTCCAAATCAGTCCTGATCTAACATACAAAAGCTCTAGATGAAGATTACACCCTCATTCGTGCATTTTGGTGGAGAAAACGCATAGTTGCAGTTGTAAAATTCAAGAACCAAGTGAAAAGTGGAAACTAAAATTCAAGCAAATTCAAGGCAATTCAACACCAGAATCATCTTCCTTGAAATTCATTGAGTGAATCTGGATCATTCTGCGCAAGCTTGATACCAGTAGAAGCTCCAAAGGAGAGACTCCGTTAGGTATTCTTCTCCTCCAAAATTCTCACTCAATATGCATTGATTCATCTCCATTATGGTTGCATACTGAAGTCTTACATGTGTAGGCAAATTTTGGATAGGTTAGGGTTATGTTTATGGCAATTGCAGTTGTGTGCTCAAAACTTTGATGCTTCGAATCTCTTAATTTACGCATGATAAATGAAATCTAAGCCTGGAATCATGATCTATGTAGCATGAGCTTTAATTTGGTATAAGGTTTTGCACGTTTTTGTGATGTTTTTAATTTGCAACTCTGGTGGTATGACCGGAGAAGACGATCGGAGAACAGTGCTCTGTCATCTGTTTCGCTTGTCCGTTTGGCCTACGTGTGCGCCACATGTGCAGTTGAAACGTTGACTTGAGATGGATCAATGGTTGAGATCTAATCTGACCAACACGCACGCGCTTTGAGTTACCACGTTTTTAAGTTGTACACTGCGTTTTGATGTGGCTCAGCTTGGTTTTGATTTACGCTTTAGGTGTTGTTTACACCCCCTTCTGATTGTGGCCCAGCGCATTTGCCTTGAGAAATTTCTATCTGCACCTTTTTGTTTATTTCTTTTATTTTCTTTTTTTCATTTTATTCTGTTTTGATTTTAATTCATTTAAAATACCTCCAATAATATTAAAATTCCTCAAGAATATTTTTAGGAAACTTTAAGAAGTCCTTTAATTTTAGGAAATTTTTATTTTATTTTTTGGATCATTTTTCAATTAAAAAGGAATTAAATGTTGGGAGGTGTTTTAATTGAACTTTTAATTGCTCTTATGTGTTTCATGCTTTGTTCTTATTTCAATCCTTTGATCCAATGAATGAAAATCATTCCTCATTTCAATAATGAGTTGAATGATTTTTGAGGACCATTTACCCCTGGTTTAAGTCATTTTGGTTTGACTTTGATGGCATTTTTGTTGACCCTCAACAATCCTCCTTCAAAGTAGAGCATCCTTGTGAATCAAATTCTTTGATGATGCTTTAAAGTGACTTTGATTGTGATATTTTGGCCTCTGGTTGCCAACTCTTTGGTGTTCATTTGAGATTTGATTTGGATTATTTTGATCCTTTTTCCTACTTTTGAGGTGACTTGCAAGTCAAGTTACTTCTAAGGGAGGTTCATACAAGTACTTGACTTAGTTTGCTTTGGAAATGACACTTATGGATCCATTGAGCTCTCAATTCTTGTTGATTCATACTTCTAACATGTTGAGGTATTTGAATACTCATTTTTAGTTCATAAACTTGTTTATAGCTTGTTGAGATTTGCACTTCTTTTTAGGCTTTCCACTTGAAGTTCAAGTGTTAAATGTGCTTAAGACCTAGGTATTTTGCCTTGCCTATTCTTGCATTCCTCTTTGTGTGATTGATCATTGGCTTTGTGCACCTTCTCCTCTCATCTTTGCTCCTGTCCAATGACTTTAGAATCCCATTTCAGATGGCTTAGTCCCTCCTTTGGAGGTACTTGAAGCATATCATAAATGGTGATTCTTTGAGGACTCCTTTGTTGTGTTCTTGCATGATCCTTGAGATGACTTATGGTTGAGGTGCCCATTTTAGTTCCTTGTTGTCCTCACATTTCCTCCCATTTTATCATGGCTTCTTCCCTTTCTTTTTTCTTTGCCTTAGGGCTTGTGGTTGATGAGAAATGGTTGTAGTATTCATTTTCTCCCATTTCATCCTACTTTTGTGTGCTTGTTTGATTTCTTTTGTGTGCCTTCTTTTCTCCTTCTTCTTTGCATCTCTCATATGCATGCTTGAGGTTGAGATGTGCTCGTGAAGGCTACTTCCCCACACTTTTTTCCTCCCTCACTTTCATCCTAATTGTGCATTACATGTTTGCATACTTGCTTCTTTCTTATTTCATGCTTCCTTCTTCTTCTTTCTTCTTTGCCATGTTCCCTTAGGATCTTTAATCTTCCTTGTTCAAGGTTGATTATGATAGACCTTAGGCTTGAATCCATGCATGATAACATTAGGTAGCATTCCCTTTCATCCCAATCATAGGTGCACTTTGTATGATAACTTTAGGTTGAGTCTTAGTCTCCCTTTAGAATGTCTTTCTCTTCTCATCTTCAGACTTTCTCAAAACATCTAATAAAGGTTAAGGATTGTTGTACGTTAAGAGCCTTAAGTACTTGGGAAATGGTGATTGGGGGGCCTCCTCTCAATCATCTAGAGTGTTTAGCGTATATCCTTTGGACGATATGCGACGCATTTGCTCCTAGGTCATAGTCTTTAGTGCAACATGAATTACAAACAATAATCAATGCACTTCTTCTCTAAAACACACAAAAACAAACTTCAAACTTTTTATCCTTCAGGATCTTAATTTGGAAACCTTCTTTCATAAAGAGAGTTTTGTTAACTCTTGGTTCTATCGCAAATGGGTAACGCCTAAGTCTCCAATGGTCAAGCTGCATACACCTAACTGCTAGAACTAGGTTTTAACCATACTCGGGCCTAAAATATTTTGAACCAACCGATGTTCTTGTAAGCCCGATCTATGTTTGCTCTGATTTCTCATACCAGAAAAGAATACATAGGTACAAGACGGAGATGTCTTGGCGAGCAACCTTCCCCCACCTTTCATCCGTAGTTAGCCGAACTACGTTGACTCTGACTTTCCCATTTCATGAGGGAATACGTAGTCATAGAGCGGCGATGCTCTATCGAGTCTCTTTTCTTTTCTTTTGTCTCTGAGTCGTAGCTTAGATAGTAAACATCCTTCTAGATAGACAACAAAGCGTGGATCCCGTCGAGTACGACGGACGTGAGGGGTGCTAACACCTTCCCCTTGCGTAACTGACTCCCGAACCCGAGATATGGTTGCGATGACCTGTCTTCTCCCATTTTCGTTAGGTTTTCTCTGATCATTTCCTTTCCCTCTTTTGGGATAAATAATGAACGGTGACGAATCTTATGTCTTTGTCGGCCCCTCATCGCAGCGATGCGACAATTGGCGACTCTGCTGGGGACACTTCTCGTCCCCTATGCGAGTCAATCCTAGCGCTTGGTTGTTTATTTTGGGTGTATGTATATATGTGTTGTACTTTATTTTCCCGCATTTATTTTCAGCATTGTATATATCGGTTCTACTGTGCTGTTAGGGAGGAATGTTCCATTGAGAGATAAGCTGGACACGGGCTTGAGTACAAACATAGCATTAGAAGTGGAAAGTAGCGGTGAACCTGTATGTTTTGAATGCACTAGTTTCCATGAAATTCACGCTCAGACGAGATTCTCTTTGATGATTTCTTTTCTAGCCCTGTGGGCTCGAAGGGATTTTGGATCCGAGGATTGTCGACTCTGGGAACCGATCATTTGTGATTCAGCTATGTGAGGTCGCTTCGGGAGATTATGATGCCAAACCAAAAATGGTGAACGTATCATTGTTTCTCGAAAGTCTGAGACGTTGATGAACGCATAGGATGCCAAACCTTGTTAGTGGATAGGTCCATACCTGTGAGAGGGATTGGGTTATGCAGGAAACCTTGACTTCCAGACTACCTGGTTTTTCTTTACAGTGTGAATTTGTGTTCTAGATACAAGGGGTTCCTATCAGTGACAGTGCTATGTTCTGGTCAAAATGGAGCGCTGGTTCTTCTCAATCAACAGCACAGCAGTCTTGATCCCCTGTTTGCATTTGCATTTGCATTTTCATATTGCATATTCATTAACATGTATTTATGTTGCAGTTGTATATTTACCTTTTATTCTAGTGTTCTTATTTCTCTGACATGGAGCCTAGCCTGAGGAAGACAGTGGTATACAAGTTTCCAACACCTGACATCAGATCTCTGCCGGGTTTGATTTCTGTGGCTGACAGGAATGTGATGGAAGACTTCAAGGAATCTTATGGAAAGCTTTTGAGTGTTGTCTGCAAGCTATTAGTGTATGATTTGAATGGTCTTTATGCTCTTTTGCAGTTTTATGACCCACATTTGAGGTGCTTTACTTTTCCTGGTTATATTTTGGTGCCTACCTTATAAGAGTTCTCTGTGTTATTGGGAGTGCCTATTCTTGATCATATGCCATTTTATCAAACCGAAGCTGAGCCTGATCTGGTTAAGCTTGCTGCTGCTTTGTATTTGGATGTTTCTGAGCTGAAGGGGCATTTGGCTAAGAGGAGTGGAATGCTTGGCTTCCCTTTATCCTTTCTGATTGAGAAATCTCAACAGTTTGCCAAAGATGGTTGTTGGGTGGCGTTTAATGCTATCTTAGCGTTATGTATCTATGGTATCATGTTATTTCCTAACATTCTGGATTTTGTAGATTTGGACGCATTCCATATCTTTGCTTCAGGGAATCGTATACCTACGCTGCTAGGTGACGTCTATCATTCTGTTCACTACAAGAATGAGAACAGAAGAGGGAATAACGTATCTTGTTGCGTGCTTTGTTGTATATGTGGTTTGTGAGCCATCTTCCTAAATCTAGTCCTTTCATTACTACTGCAGGTAATTCAGAATGGTCTGAGAGGTTGATGGGGTTGTCTGCTAAGAACATTATCTAGTTTGACAGGGATATGCTGGGTACTGAGATCATTTATAGTTGAAGAGATTTTCCTAACGTCCCGTTGGTCGGAAGGAAAGGATGCATCAACTATAATCCATATTTATTGATCAGACAATTTGGGTACGCCTTGAGAGATCCTCCTAAAGAAGAGGAGATACAGGAATCTCTATATCTCACTGGATTGTTGGAGGGGGGTACCTTGCTTAGGGTTGAGGATGGATGGAGCAGAATTCACAGGAAAGGGAAAGTTTCTCTGGGGAAGAGTAACAGCCGAGCATACGACCCTTATTTAACTTGGATCCAGGATAGAGCAAAGAGGTCACTGATGCCTTTCCCATCTGTTGAGCCATTGTATCCTCTCATGATTGAGGAACCTACCACTATGGATATCCAAAATTATAACCAGTTGTGGTTTGAGAAAGAGGAGCTTCGAAAAGCTAATGAAGAGTTAGAGAAAGAGATCATTCAGCTCCGGAGTGAGAAGATTGAAGTTGTGCACTCTTTTAAGAGACAGACTGAGCTTGTGAACTGGTTGGGTATAGATTTGACTAAGGAGACTTGTTCCCATGAACGTTTGGGTTTAGATCTGAAAGCTGTCAGTGATGTTCTCGCTTCTAAGAAGAAGGACTTAGATAGGGCTTATCTGGAGATTTCCAAGTTCAATGAGCAATGGAATGCTACTCTTTCCAATAACAAGGAGCGTGAGGAACAACAACAGATTTCTAGACTGAAGACTCAGCTTAGGGCGAAGGATGAGAGGATTGCAGATGAAGCTTCACTCAAACGTGACAATGATTGTAGACTGAATGAAGCTCTTGCAACCTTGGAGGATTGCAAGTTGAGGCTGATTCGAAGAGGTGCAAGCTAGAGGACGTCTTTGGTGAGGGAGCCTGGGAAGACTATGCTGAGGGTTTAAACCATTATCAGACAGGGAGAGGCACTCATTCAGGGGTTACTCGTCAGACCCGACCATCCTGAGACATAGGAGCTGTTGGAGGAGTTTTGTGCTCGTTGTCGTACTTGATGCCTTTCATTTCCTTTGTATCCAGTTGCTTATATTTGTATTGATCATCACCAGACCTGTGGGTTGAGGTCCTTCTGTTAATTCTTTGTACTCAGTTGTATGCTTGTACATTGCCTGTTGGCCTTTTCTTGTATGTATGAGGTGTTTGGTTCTATGTTTGGCTATGGTTTTCCTATGTCTCGGTGTTCACGTAGAAACTAGAATCGAGGGGAAACATCCCTAATGCATATATACATGTCTGCATTTTGCAGAGCATTTTTGCATAGCAGGTGCAGCGGAACCATTTTTCTTACCCCTGTTGGTTTGTTAGATTGTTTCAGGATAGACAACTAAACTACTCACCGGTACGCCACCAGAGGGAATCAGCGCAGAGTTATGGAACAAGTACAAGCTAAGATGCAAGAGATGAGGGACATGATGGCTCAGTTTATGGAGTTGATGCAGGGAGTGGCAAATGGCCAGGAACAATTGAGGATTCTGGTCTAGCCATTGATTGCTCGTGTTGACAATAATGGTGTTCTTCATGGAGGTACTGCTGCTATTCCTCCTCGTGGTGATGGTACGCCACATGCTTACCCTATTCCCACAACAGTTATCCCTCCGTGCGGAGGCAACGTAGGCGGAATCCCTGAAGTGATGTGTGTTATGCATGGCAACAATGTTCTCAATAGGATGAGGACCAGCAGGAAGGTGCATTTTCTATGCGAGACATTGGTGCTGGCATTTTCTGAGGCTGATAAAAGGTTGAGGCTAATTGAAGAAAATATGAGATCTTTTGAAAATCAGAATTCCATGGGGCTAGAAATGGCCAATCTGGGGCTGATCCCAGATCTGAAAGTTCTGCTGAAGTTCAAAGTCCCTGACTTTGACAAGTATAAGGGAACTACTTTCCCGAGGGTCCATTTGTGTTCTTATTACCGCAAGATGTCTTCTTACTCGGATGACGAGAAATTGCTCATGCACTTTTTTTAAGACAGCTTATCTGGACCCTCACTTGAGTGGTATATGGGACTGGAGCCTGTTAATATCCGCAGTTGGAGAGACTTAGCTGAAGCCTTCGTGAAACACTATCAGTATAATAGTGACCTTGCTCCTAACAGGGTCCAACTCTAGAATTTGTCTCAAAAGACCGGTGAATGCTTTAAAGAATATGCCCAGAGGTGGCGCGAACTTGCAGCGAGAGTGCAGCCTTCGATGGTGGAGCGTGAATTGATTGATATGTTCGTGGCTACTTTGCCTGGTGTCTATTATGAGAAGCTTATCAGTAGCATGTCCAGTAGCTTTTCTGATTTGATCATCACTGGGGAGAGGGTAGAGAATGGTATAAAGTTGGGAAAGATCCAATCTGGTGAGGTGTCTTCATCTGGAGGAGGAGGTAAAAAGGTGTTTGGTAATAAGAAGTGTGAAGGCGAGACTAATTTAATGTCTAGTTCCCGAAGGAATAGATATCAACGCTAGTAAAATCGTCAGCAGCAGCAGGTTGCTAGTATCACAATTCCAGCCGCTCCTTAACAGCAACAACCACAGCAACAACCGCAACAGCAAAATCAACAGGGTTATAGAAGATTTCAGGATCGAGGCCGGGTGAATAGACAATTTGACGCGCCTCTGATGTTGTACTCACAATTGCTTCAACATCTGTTACAATTACAATTGGTACAAAAGAGAACCATGGATCCTCTCACAGGACCACCACCGCCCGGTTATGATGCGAATGCTCGTTGTGAGTTCCATTACAGGGCACCTGGGCACAACATTGATAACTGCAAGGCCTTTAAACACAAAGTTCAGGATTTGGTGGATAGCAAGGCAATAAACTTTTCTCACGACGCTCCCAACGTCGTGCAGAACCCCATGCCCAATCATGGGGCAGCTGGAGTCAGTGCAATCATTGAAGACGAGAGTTTAGATCTGATAACTGATGTCAATGATTTGAAGACACTGTTGGGCTTTGTGAAGGAAAAGTTATTGAAGGGAGGGATATTCCCGGGCTGTAATGAATTGTGTGTTGAATGTTTGAGTCATTTTGAGGGATGTGCAAAGCTGAAAAGCTGTATTCAGGGTATGATGAATGATGGAATGTTGCAGTTTGACCGGATTTCCGAGAAGAAGTCTGAAGAGATAATGGTTGAAGAAAGGAATGAAGTTGCAATGATCTCGATTCCATACAAAACTATAACTATTTCTGCACCGAGGCCGCCAACCATTATCATCACTAAAGTTGGTCCTGTGTCGTATGAGAGTGTCACAACTGCGAAAAACACCCGGCGAAAAATAGAAGAGTCACCACCTTTCCTTATTTATCCCAAAGAGAGGGAAAGAAACGATCAGAAAAAACCTAACGAAAAAAGGAATGATAAGGTCATCGCAACCAAGTCCTGGATTCAGGAGTCGGTTACGCAAGGGGAAGGTATTAGCACCCCTCACGTCCGTCGTACTCGACGGGATCCACGCATTGTTGTCTATCTAAAAGGGTGTGTTGAAACTATCTACGCTAACGGTCAAGGACAAAAGAAAAAGAAAAGAGAAGTGACTCGGCAGAGCATCGCCGCTCTGTGCCTACATACTCCCTCGTGCAATGGGAAAGTTAGAGTCAACGTAGTTCGCCTAACTACGGGTGAAAAGGGGGAAGGTTGCTCGCCAAGATATCGCGTCTTGTGCCTAAATACTTTCATCTGGTATGAAAGATCAGAGCAAATGTAGTTCCAGCTAAAAAGAACACCGGGTTTGGTTCAAAAGTTTCTTAGGCCCGAGTAGGGTTAACAATCAGTTCTAGCAGTTGGTGTGTGCATCTCGAGCATGGGAGACTTAGGCGTTACCATTTGCAATAGAACTAAAAGTTAACAACACTCTTTTTCTGAAAAAAATTTCTTGATTAAGAACCCCAAAGGGTGAAAATTTTTTGAAGTTTTTTTGTGTTTTTTAGAGAAGAAGTGTTTTGAATTTGAGTGTTCATAATGTATGTTGTACTAAAGTCGAAAATCTAGGATCGAATGCGTCGCATATCGCCCTAAGGGCGTATATTAAACACTCTAGGCAATTGAGAGGTAACCCCTCAATCACCATTTCCCAAGTATAAGGCTCATGGTACAATATCCATTATCTTTATTAAGTGTGTTAAGATATTATGAAGATGAGAAGAGAAGCGACAAACTAAAGGGGGACTAACAAAAACCTAAAGTTGTCATGCAATGGTGATCCTAAGATTGAGATACAAAAGGGAACTACCTAATGTTAACATACTTGGATTGAGCACCTAATGTCTCTCCTACTCCCATCCTGAACGGAGGGACTAGGAATGCTATGGGGATGATGGCAAAAAGCACAAGAAGAACAAAGGAAGAATCAATCGCAAGTGGAAAAATGCAAACACGAAAATGCACATTTAGAATGGTGGGAGGAAGGAAAATGTGTGGAGCAGTAGCCGCCACAAGCGCGTCTCGACCTCAACAGCGATGCAAGAATGATGCAAACATGTGGAGAAAAGAAAGAGATGAAAGCAAATGAACATGCAAATAAATGATCAATTCGAACCACATACTCAAGCATGCGAACAAACGGAAGATTGAACATACATGTCAACAAATCATGATTCATCAACCACAAACAGTGACAATTATCCAAAACAATTCAATCCTAATGCATCACATTGATCTATGATGATTCGAATCGATACGGTATGCAAACATGCAAGCAAAACAGCAAATATGACATTCTGGCACAGTGTTAATCGGTTAACACAAACTGTTAATCGGTTAACCTGTGTTAAACATGTGAAAATATGGAAATTCATAGGTGTTAATCGGTTAACACCAGGCGTTAACCGGTTAACACTCTGAAAACTTTGAAAATGTGAACATTTGAATTGGTTAATCGGTTAAACATATAGGTTAACTGATTAACACTGTACCAGAAGCCAAAAACAACAGCAGAAAATCACTCTAGAAACAGAACAGCTTATCCAAGGTTCCAACAAATCAACTTATCAATTAAGCACGAAATTGACAACAGAAAACAAAGATCCAACAACATGGAAACAAATTATCACAGTCGATTCACATATCACATGAATTAAACCAACACAAATTCAATCGAAAATGAATATCGACATGATTAAAAAAAATTAACCAAAAACAGATTCGGATCCAACCTTCGGAGCGGAGATTTGCTCCAGTTAGTGTTGATTTGCTTTGAATTGAATAGATCCAATGCTAGAAGTCCGGAAAACTTCAAGGTCCAAGCCAATTGTTGTTGTATGAATGAAGATCCACCAACTTTGAGTCAAAAAGCTTCAAATAATCACATCTAGATCCAACTCCAGATTTAGATCCAAGCTTGCATGAAAATTGATAATGAAAATTGATCCAATGGTGATGGTAAATGGAGGTTTATGCTCAAGAATCCATTGATTCCAATTAAGAATCAAGAATTCCAATGAAAAAGAGCTTTGAGTGAGGGTTTTGGAAATGTGGAAGTTGAGAGAGAATTGAGAGCTCAAGAGTGAATTCTGAAAAATGAATTGAATTATGAGAGATTAGATGGTGAGGTTTGGAGTGAATCATTTAAATATCAATTAGGTTTGGATCCAATGCAAGGTTTGGAATTTGGGTGGGAAGGTGTGGTATGGAATGTGGAATGGGCATTTGGTGGGAAATTGAAATTAAACAAAATTCAAATGGGATTCTAGATCCTTCCCAAGTGTAAAAATGAAATTCAAATGATCAAAATGGGACTCCAAGAGTGGCTGGACTTGAAAATTCACGTACAGGGCAAACATTACACAGGTTAATCGGTTAATGCATATGGTTAACCGGCTAACACTATGAAAACCTGCAAAATTAGCCTAATTTTGATTGTGTTAATCGGTTAACCATACGTGTTAACTGATTAACACCTTCAAATTTTTGAAATTGGCGCCTTTTGGAGGGAAATCCATTCGTCTGCCCGTTTCTTGCTGTTTGGACATTTGCTAAGCTTCTGGAACTCGTTTTCGATCATCCTGACTATGAAACTGCTTGAAGTAGCCTGAAAGTTGGAAATTAACCTGCACAATAAAATAAAATCGACCGCTCGATCGGGCAAAATAAATGCCAACTGTTGTTGCTTACTTGAGCTGAAGGTGAATTTTGAGGTATGGGAAGCCTTGATCCCCTGCTTCCGGGACAAATGTTATGCAATGCAGAAATGCAACAGAATGAAAATGAAACGAAACAAAAGGCAAGTTAAGAAAAGGTTAGGCAAATTTTGGGGTGCAACAGCTGCCCCTATTCAAACGGCTTGGACCTGACTGGGTGAAAAGCGAACGGCTTTCAAACAATCAAGGTAAAAGACTGTTGAATACCAAAGAAACCGGAAATTTGCCAACCGCAGAAATAAACTGCAACAACCTAATTGAGGAACAAATATCCGGAAAAACTGAATACAGACAGTTGCAATGGCAACCAGCTGACTGATCATCCGATAGAGAACATCTGACATCACCGCCAGTCATCTGTGTAACGCCACAGACATCTAAACCAAAGGCTAGATCAACACGCAGTTGGTAACTTCACCTCGGGAAGAGAATCATAAACTCACACGTCTAAGGCAGGCGGAAAGACTCCAAATACTCACATCGTCTAAAAGTAGACGGGAAGAAAAACAATATCCAACGTTCACATTGTCTAAGGATAGACAGAAAGAAAAATAATACTCACATCGTCTCATAGTAGACAGAAAGACTCCAAATAAAGGTTCACGCTGTCTAAGGATAGACAGAAAGAAAAACAATACTCACATCGTCTAATGGTAGACGGAGAGACACCAAATACTCACATCGTCTAAAAGTAGATGGAAAGACACCCAATACCGCGCTTCAAAATCATTCACCAAATTGCAGAATTCTTTCGTCCATAAGAGTTGATGGAAAGAAAATATCTTCAAAGGGCCACATCGTCGATGGGGCGAACTCACACCGGCTACTACCACCAAAAGGATGATAGAGCAATCCCTCACACAATCTAAAATCAAAAGGATGACAGACCCACTACCAAAAGGATGAGGAAGCAAACTCACACCGTCTACTACCATAAAAATGATGATATAGCAAACTCTCACACAATCTGACATCAACAAGATGATAGACCCACTGCCAAAAGGATGATGGAGTGAACTTACACCGGCTACTACCACCAAAAGGATGATAGAGAAAAGCCCTCGCACAATCTGGCATCAGTGAGATGACAGACCCACCACCAAAAGGATGATAGAGCAACCTCACACTAGCTACTACCACCAAAAGGATGATAGAGCAAAACACTCGCACAATTTGACATCAACAAGATGACAGACCCACCACCAAAAGGATGACGGAGCAAACTCACACCGGCTACTACAACAAAAAGGAGTATAGAGTAAAACACTCGCACAATCTAACATCAACAAGATGACAGACCGACCACCAAAAGGATGATGGAGCGAATTCACACCGGCCACTACCACCAAAAGGATGATAGGGCAAACACTCGAGTAATTTGGCATCAACAAGATGATAGACCCCTACCAAAAGGATGACGGAGCAAAACTCACACCGGCTACTACCACCTAAAGAGTGATAGAGAAAAACTCTCGCATAATCTGGCATCAACGAGATGACAGAACCACTACCAAAATGATGATGAAGTGAACTCACATCAGCTACTATCACCAAAAGGTTGATAAAGCACGACACTCATACAATCTGACATCAACAAGATGACAGACCCACCACCAAAAGGATGATGGAGCAAACACACAACGGCTACTACCAGCAAAAGGATGATAGAGCAAACACTCGCACAATTTGACATCAACAACATGACAGACCCACCACCAAAAGGATGACGGAACAAACTCACACCGGCTACTACCACCAAAAGGATGATAGAGAAAAACACTCGCACAATCTGGCATCAACAAGATGACACACCCACCACCAAAAGGATGATGGAGCAAATTCACACCGGCTACTACCACCAAAAGGATGATAGAGAAAATACTCGCACAATCTGGCATCAACAAGATGACAGACCCACCACCAGTACGATGATGGAGGGAACTCACTCCGGCTACTACCACCAGAAGGATGATAGAGCAAAGACTCGCACAATCTGGCATCAAAAAGATGAAATACCCACCAACAAAAGCATGATGAAGCGAACTCACACCGGTTACTACACCCAAAAGAATGATAGAGCAAACACCAGCGCAATATGCATTCAACAAGATGACAGACCCCCCAAAAGGATGACAGAGCGAAACTAACACCGGCTACTACCACCTAAAGGATGATAGAGCAAAACCCTTGCACAATCTGGAATCAACAAGATGACAGAACCACCACCTAAAGGATGATTGAGTGAACTCACACCTCCTACTGTCACCAAAAGGATGATATAGCACAACACTCGCACAATCTGGCATCAACAAGATGAATGACCCACCGACAAAAGGATGATGGAGCAAACACCCGCATAATCTGACATCAACAAGATGACAGACCCACCACAAAAAGGATGATGGGGCGAACTCACACCGGCTACTACCACCAAAAAGATGATAGAGCAATCCCTCACACAATCTAAAATCAAAAGGATGACAGACCCACCACCAAAAGGATGAGGAAGCTAACTCACACCGTCTACTACCATAAAAAGGATGATATAGCAAACTCTCACATAATCTGACATCAACAATATGATAGACCCACTGCCAAAAGGATGATGGAGTGAACTTACACCGGCTACTACCACCAAAAGGATGATAGAGAAAAGCCCTCGCACAATCTGGCATCAGCGAGATGACAGACCCACCACCAAAAGGATGACAGAGCAAACTCACACTAGCTACTACCACCATAAGATGATAGAGCAAAACACTCGCACAATTTGACATCAACAAGATGACAGACCCACCACCAAAAGGATGACGGAGCAAACTCACACCGGCTACTACCACATAAAGGAGTATAGAGTAAAACACTCGCACAATCTGACATCAACAAGATGACAGACCCACCACCAAAAGGATGATGGAGCGAATTCACACCGGCTACTACCACCAAAAGGATGATAGGGAAAACACTCGAGTAATTTGGCATCAACAAGATGATAGACCCCCACCAAAAGGATGACGGAGCAAAACTCACACCGGCTACTACCACCTAAAGAGTGATAGCGCAAAACTCTCGCATAATCTGGCATCAACGAGATGACAGAACCACTAACAAAATGATGATGAAGTGAACTCACATCAGCTACTATCACCAAAAGGTTGATAGAGCACGACACTCGTACAATCTGACATCAACATGATTACAGACCCACCACCAAAAGGATGATGGAGCAAACACACAACGGCTACTACCACCAAAAGGATGATAGAGAAAACACTCGCACAATTTGACATCAACAACATGACAGACCCACCACCAAAAGGATGACGGAGCAAACTCACACCGGCTACTACCACCAAAAGGATGATAGAGAAAAACACTCGCACAATCTGGCATCAACAAGATGACAGACCCACCACCAAAAGGATGATGGAGCAAATTCACACCGGCTACTACCACCAAAAGGATGATAGAGAAAATACTCGCACAATCTGGCATCAACAAGATGACAGACCCACCACCAGTACGATGATGGAGGGAACTCACACCGGCTACTACCACCAGAAGGATGATAGAGCAAAGAGTCGCACAATCTGGCATCAAAAAGATGACATACCCACCAACAAAAGCATGATGAAATGAACTCACACCGGTTACTACACCGAAAAGGATGATAGAGCAAACACCCGCGCAATATGCATTCAACAAGATGACCGACCCCCCAAAAGGATGACAGAGCGAAACTCACACCGGCTACTACCACCTAAAGGATGATAGAGCAAAACCCTTGCACAATCTGGCATCGACAAGATGGCAGAACCACCACCTAAAGGATGATTGAGTGAACTCACACCTGCTACTGTCACCAAAAGGATGATATAGCACAACACTCGCACAATATGGCATCAACAAGATGAATGACCCACCGACAAAAAGATGATGGAGCAAACACCCGCACAATATGACATCAACAAGATGACAGACCCACCACAAAAAGGATGATGGGACGAACTCACACCGGCTACTACCACCAAAAGGATGATAGAGCAATCCCTCACACAATCTAAAATCAAAAGGATGACAGACCCACCACCAAAAGGATGATGAAGCTAACTCACACCGGCGACTACCATAAAAAGGATGATATAGCAAACTCTCACACAATCTGACATCAACAAGATGATAGACCCACTGCCAAAAGGATGATGGAGTGAACTTACACCGGCTACTACCACCAAAAGGATGATAGAGGAAAGCCCTCGCACGATCTGGCATCATCAAGATGACAAACCCACCACCAAAAGGATGATGGAGAAAATTCACACCGGCTACTACCACCAAAAGGATGATAGAGCAAAACACTCGCACAATTTGACATCAACAAGATGACAGACCCACCACCAAAAGAATGATGGAGAAAATTCACACCGGCTACTACCACCAAAAGGATGATAGAGAAAATACTCGCACAATCTGGCATCAACAAGATGACAGACCCACCACCAGTACGATGATTGAGCAAACTCACACCGGCGACTACCACCAAAAGGATGATAGAGCAAAGACTCGCACAATCTGGCATTAAAAAGATGACAGACCCACCACGAAAAGCATGATGAAGCGAACTCACACCGGTTACTACACCCAAAAGGATGATAGAGCAAACACCCACGCAATATGCATTCAACAAGATGACCCCCCAAAAGGATGATAGAAAGAAACTCACACCGGCTACTACCACCTATAGGATGATACAGCAAAACCCTTGCACAATCTGGCATCAACAAGATGACAGAACCACCACCAAAAGGATGATTGAGTGAACTCACACCTGCTACAATCACCAAAAGGATGATATAGCACAACACTCGCACAATCTGGCATCAACAAGAAGAATGACCCACCGCCAAAAGGATGATAGAGAAAATACTCGCACAATCTGACATCAACAAGATGACAAACCCACCACAAAAAGGATGATGGGGCGAACTCACACCGGCTACTACCACCAAAAGGATGATAGAGCAATCCCTCACACAATCTAAAATCAAAAGGATGACAGACCCACAACCAAAAGGATGAGGAAGCAAACTCACACCGTCTACTACCATAAAAAGGATGATATAGCAAACTCTCACACAATCTGACATCAACAAGATGATAGACCCACTGCCATAAGGATGATGGAGTGAACTTACACCTGCTACTACCACCAAAAGGATGATAGAGAAAAGCCCTCACACAATCTGGCATCAACGAGATGATAGACCCACCACCAAAAGGATGACAGAGCAAACTCACACTAGCTACTACCACCAAAAGGATGATAGAGCAAAACACTCACACAATTTGACATCAACAAGATGACAGACCCTCCACCAAAAGGATGACGGAGCAAACTCACACCGGCTACTACCACAAAAAGGAGTATAGAGTAAAACACTCGCACAATCTGAAATTAACAAGATGACAGACCCACCACCAAAAGGATGATGGAGCGAATTCACACTGGCTACTACCACCAAAAGGATGATAGGGCAAACACTCGAGTAATTTGGCATCAACAAGATGATAGACCCCCACCAAAAGGATGACGAAGCAAAACTCACACCGGCTACTACCACCTAAAGAGTGATAGAGAAAAACTCTTGCATAATCTGGCATCAACGAGATCACAGAACCACTACCAAAATGATGATGAAGTGAACTCACATCAGCTACTATCACCAAAAGGTTGATAAAGCACGACACTCATACAATCTGACATTAACAAGATGACAGACCCACCACCAAAAGGATGATGGAGCAAACACACAACGGCTACTACCACCAAAAGGATGATAGAGCAAACACTCGCACAATTTGACATCAACAACATGACAGACCCACCACCAAAAGGATGACAGAGCAAACTCACACCAGCTACTACCACCAAAAGGATGATAGAGAAAAACACTCGCATAATCTGGCATCAACAAGATGACATACCCACCACCAAAAGGATGATGGGGCAAATTCACAAAAGCTACTACCACCAAAAGGATGATAGAGAAAATACTCCCACAATCTGGCATCAACAAGATGACAGACCCACCACCAGTACGATGATGGAGGGAACTCACACCGGCTACTACCACCAGAAGGATGATAGAGCAAAGACTCGCACAATCTGGCATCAAAAAGATGACATACCCACCAACAAAAGCATGATGCAGTGAACTCACACCGGTTACTACACCGAAAAGGATGATAGAGAAAACATCCGCGCAATATGCATTCAACAAGATGACAGACCCCCCAAAAGGATGACAGAGCGAAACTCACACCGGCTACTACCACCTAAAGGATGATAGAGCAAAACCCTTGCACAATCTGGCATCGACAAGATGGCAGAACCACCACCTAAAGGATGATTGAGTGAACTCACACCTGCTACTGTCACCAAAAGGATGACATAGCACAACACTCGTACAATCTAGCATCAAAAGATGAATGACCCACCGACAAAAGGATGATGGAGCAAACATCCGCACAATATGACATCAACAAGATGACAGCCCCACCACAAAAAGGATGATGGGGCAAACTCACACCGGCTACTACCACCAAAAGGATGATAGAGCAATCCCTCACACAATCTAAAATCAAAAGGATGACAGACCCACCACCAAAAGGATGATGAAGCTAACTCACACCGGCGACTACCATAAAAAGGATGATATAGCAAACTCTCACACAATCTGACATCAACAAGATGATTCACCCACTGCCAAAAGGATGATGGAGTGAACTTACACCGGCTACTACCATCAAAAGGATGATAGAGGAAAGCCCTCGCACAATCTGGCACCAACAAGATGACAAACCCACCACCAAAAGGATGATGGAGAAAATTCACACCGGCTACTACCACCAAAAGGATGATAGAGAAAATACTCGCACAATCTGGCATCAACAAGATGACAGACCCACCACCAGTACGATGATTGAGCAAACTCACACCGGCGACTACCACCAAAAGGATGATAGAGCAAAGACTCGCACAATCTGGCATTAAAAAGATGACAGACCCACCACCAAAAGCATGATGAAGCGAACTCACACCGGTTACTACACCCAAAAGGATGATAGAGCAAACACCCGCGCAATATGCATTCAACAAGATGACCCCCCAAAAGGATGACAAAGCGAAACTCACACCGGCTACTACCACCTATAGGATGATACAGCAAAACCCTTGCACAATCTGGCATCAACAAGATGACAAAACCACCACCAAAAGGATGATTGAGTGATCTCACACCTGCTACAATCACCAAAAGGATGATATAGCACAACACTCGCACAATCTGGCATTAACAAGAAGAATGACCCACCGCCAAAAGGATGATGGAGAAAATACTCGCACAATCTGACATCAACAAGATGACAGACCCACCACAAAAAGGATGATGGGGCGAACTCACACCGGCTACTACCACCAAAAGGATGATAGAGCAATCCCTCACACAATCTAAAATCAAAAGGATGACAGACCCACAACCAAAAGGATGAGGAAGCAAACTCACACCGTCTACTACCATAAAAAGGATGATATAGCAAACTCTCACACAATCTGACATCAACAAGATGATAGACCCACTGCCAAAAGGATGATGGAGTGAACTTACACCGGCTACTACCAACAAAAGGATGATAGAGAAAAGCCCTCGCACAATCTGGCATCAGCGAGATGACAGACCCACCGCCAAAAGGATGACAGAGCAAACTCACACTAGCTACTACCACCAAAAGGATGATAGAGCAAAACACTCGCACAATTTGACATCAACAAGATGACAGACCCACCACCAAAAGGATGACAGAGCAAACTCACACCGGCTACTACCACAAAAAAGAGTATAGAGTAAAACACTCGCACAATCTGACATCAACAAGATGATTGACCCACCACCAAAAGGATGATGGAGCGAATTCACACCGACTACTACCACCAAAAGGATGATAGGGAAAACACTCGAGTAATTTGGCATCAACAAGATGATAGACCCCCACCAAAAGGATGACGGAGCAAAACTCACACCGGCTACTACTACCTAAAGAGTGATAGAGCAAAACTCTCGCATAATCTGGCATCAACGAGATGACAGAACCACTACCAAAATGTTGATGAAGTGAACTCACATCAGCTACTATCACCAAAAGGATGATAGAGAAAAGCCCTCGCACAATCTGGCATCAGCGAGATGACAGACCCACCACCAAAAGGATGCTGGAGCAAACACACAACCGCTACTACCACCAAAAGGATGATAGAGCAAACACTCACACAATTTGACATCAACAACATGACAGACCTACCACCAAAAGGATTACGGAGCAAACTCACACCGGCTACTACCACCAAAAGGATGATAGAGAAAAACACTTGCACAATCTGGCATCAACAAGATGACAGACCCACCACCAAAAGGATGATGGAGCAAATTCACACCGGCTACTACCACCAAAAGGATGATAGAGAAAATACTCACACAATCTGGCATCAACAAGATGACAAACCCACCACCAGTATGATGATGGAGGGAACTCACACCGGCTACTACCACCAGAAGGATGATAGAGCAAAGAATCGCACAATCTGGCATCAAAAAGATGACATAACCACCAACAAAAGCATGATCAAGCAAACTCACACCGGTTACTACACCCAAAAGGATGATAGAGCAAACACCCGCGCAATATGCATTCAACAAGATGACAGACCCCCCAAAAGGATGACAGAGCGAAACTAACACCGGCTACTACCACCTAAAGGATGATAGAGCAAAACCCTTGCACAATCTGGCGTCAACAAGATGACAGAACCACCACCTAAAGGATGATTGAGTGAACTCACACCTGCTACTGTCACCAAAAGGATGATATAGCACAACACTCGCACAATCTGGCATCAACAAGATGAATGACCCACCGACAAAAGGATGATGGAGCAAACACCCGCACAATCTGACATCAACAAGATGACAGACCCACCACAAAAAGGATGATGGGGCGAACTCACACCGTCTACTACCACCAAAAGGATGATAGAGAAATCCCTCACACAATCTAAAATCAAAAGGATGACAGACCCACCACCAAAAGGATGAGGAAGCTAACTCACACCGTCTACTACCATAAAAAGGATGATATAGCAAAACCCTTGCACAATCTGACATCAACAAGATGATAGACACACTGCCAAAAGGATGATGGAGTGAACTTACACCGGCTACTACCATCAAAAGGATGATAGAGAAAAGCCCTCGCACAATCTGGCATCAGCGAGATGACAGACCCACCACCAAAAGGATGACAGAGCAAACTCACACTAGCTACTACCACCAAAAGGATGATAGAGCAAAACACTCGCACAATTTGACATCAACAAGATGACAAACCCACCACCAAAAGGATGACGGAGCAAACTCACACCGGCTACTACCACAAAAAGGAGTATAGAGTAAAACACTCTCACAATCTGACATCAACAAGATGACAGACCCACCACCAAAAGGATGATGGAGCGAATTCACACCGGCTACTACCACCAAAAGGATGATAGAGCAAACACTCGAGTAATTTGGCATCAACAAGATGATAGACCCCCACCAAAAGGATGACGGAGAAAAACTCACCCCGGCTACTACCACCTAAAGAGTGATAGAGCAAAACTCTCGAATAATTTGGCATCAATGAGATGACAGAACCACTACCAAAATGATGATGAAGTGAACTCACATCAGCTACTATCACCAAAATGTTGATAGAGCACAACACTCGTACAATCTGACATCAACATGATGACATACCCACCACCAAAAGGATGATGGAGCAAACACACAACGACTACTACCACCAAAAGGATGGTAGAGCAAACACTCGCACAATTTGACATCAACTACATGACAGACCCACCACCAAAAGGATGACTTAGCAAACTCACACCGGCTACTACCACCAAAAGGATGATAGAGAAAAACACTCGCACAATCTGGCATCAACAAGATGACAGACCCACCACCAAAAGGATGATGGAGCAAATTCACACCGGCTACTACCACCAAAAGGATGATAGAGAAAATACTCGCACAATCTGACATCGACAGGGTGTCTGCTCAGGATGACCCCTGAAATCTCAAAAGAGTGGCATGGTTCAAGATGATTCTTGAATTCCCCTAGCAAAGTCGTTTGCCCAAGATGATTCTTGAATTATCCAGCGAAGTTTTGTGCTTAAGATGATTCTTAAAATCCCCAGTGAGGTCGCAAGAGTTGGTCGCTCAAGTGGATGCTTAGAGTTCCCGACAGAGTGTTTGCTCAGGATGATTCCTGAAATCTCCAGCAGAGTTATCAGTTCAGGATGATTCTTGAAGTCCCCAGCGGAGTTTATTGTTTAAGATGATTCTTGATTCCCTCAGCAGAGTTTATTTGTCCAGAATGATTTCTGAATCCCCCGAAGCAGAGTTACTTGATAGTTCTCCAGACTCCCCAGCAGAGATGTGTCATCCCTAGCAGGTTTGAACGGAGAAGTTGAAATCTCCCTTGAAGACTTGATGATTGAAGTCTGGCAGTAGTGCCAAAACCCCTGACTTACTGATGAAGTCTAACTACAAGGTCAAAGCAGTCCTCCCCGCCGACGCGGAATGCCTGATGGCAATGTCTTAGATACCCCTATTTGGTTCATGATTGACCGAGAATCCTATTCCCGACTTACTGACGAGGTTCGGCTGACGCCCAAAAACTTCTTTGAGTGCTCGATGGCATGATTAACTTGATTGTTGATCTGATGAGTCCCGAGGAATTCTGATGCCTGACGGCATGATCGACCGTGTATCACTGGTTACCGTGTAACCAATTCCCCAGCAAGTTGTCGTGCAACTGTCATGCTCAGTTTGAAGATGTTCCTACCAATCCAAGTATTGTTTACCTGTGCGGTTGGCAAATCACCCGTTACCGTGTAACTATTGATCCCTCGATGATTTGGGGATGCGATGATATCAGATAAATCAGAGAATTATCTTGACGGAGATTCAGATCAGTATTTTTCCAGCTAGTTATCGTGCAACTATTATTTCATTTTTCGAAGATTTGTCCCCATCAGAGTACCGTGTACTTGTGCTGTTGGCAAATTTATGGGTTTATTGGTATTCAACCGTCTTTTACCTTGATTGTTTGAGAGTCGTTCGCTTCTCACCCAGTCAGGTCCAAGCCGCTTGAATAGGGGCAGTTGTTGCACCCCAAAATTTTCCCAACACTTCTTTACCTAGCTTATGTTTCATTCCATTCACACTAGCATTATCATTTGCATTTCATTGACATGTATGTAGGAGATCAAGAGGTATGATTACCAATCAAGGGCTACACAAGACTATGAAGCTAGCTAAGAAGGTGATTCAAGTGTTCAAGGGTTGATATCCTTGTCAGAGAAGTTAAAAGATCCTTAGAGAGAGTGATTGAAGTCAAGTGTGTAGGCCTCCTAACTTGAGAGTTGTGGGAAGTCATCAGATGATTCTGAAGCCATGAAGTTAGACTTGAGGTCTTGAGAGAGCTCATGAGAAGTTTTGAAGATCACTTTGAGGCCTAGACAGGTCATTGTGCAAGATTAAGAAGCCTCAACCATGATTGGTGCAATTAGGGTTTGATTGGGTCAACTCTAATTCAACTGATGATTTGGAGAAGGTTGAGACTTAATCCAAGAGCCATGTGATCATGGATTGATGCATTGAGATGCTATAAGGATGATTCCAAGATTAAATCATCATGATTGAAGAGTTTGAGAAGTTTCAAGTTAGGGTTTCTGAGGCATGACAGTGTAAAATCCCCTAGTTTGACCCCTATCTTCAAGGCAATTTAGCTCAAGATGTGATTGTCATATTGTTGCACCCTAAAAATTTGCCCAACCTTATTCACTTGGTTTATGTTCCAATGTCATATAGAGTCATGTACATAGTCTAACCATCTGCATAGCATAAACATAGTAAGTCATCCAACAGGGGACCAATCATTATTCTCATCTCTAGAGGCCTATCAAGAGGTTATTATCCTGATTCAATCTCATTCAAGTCATTAGAAAGAATTTGAAAGCTGGGAAGTTAATAGATCAAGCAAGTGCATCCATATCCTATCTGAGGGTACCTGGGGATCATCAAGGAAAGTATGAGCTGTGAATTGAAGGCATGGGGAGTATCTAGACATCTTGGAGGACTTAGAAAGTCATTTGGAGAAGGATACAAGTCATTGGTATGATCACAAGAATTACAGTTGAAGACAGTCAACTAGGGTTTCATCTGGGTCAACCCTGGGTCAACTCTAGGTCAATTGACTGATTGAAAGGCATTAAAGGCTATTGGAGAGATGTGGGGTTCATCATTTGACATATAGAGAAGGATATGTTGTTATGCTAAAAAGAAATCAAGAGAAATCAAGGAGAAGAGGAGTTTCTAAATTAGGGTTTCTGTGTAAAATCCCCTAGTTTAGGTCAAATTTCCAAGCAAGATAACTCAAAATGCAAGCTTCAAATGGATCCTTGGCCAACATAAAACTTGTAGAGGATCTCAAGACCTTTAATTTGAGTTGTGGAAGACATCAAGGAGATTTATATAACTCAAGTTATGGTCCTTGCAAGTTACAGGTCATCTGAGGTATCTGAAATTTTGTCTGTGAAAGTGACTTGACTTCTAAGCCACTTTTACCCCTCAAGGAGATTTCAAATGAATTTATGGTCAACATAAGAATTGTTCCTCATTGTCTTAGCTTTCTAGAATGGTATAGTATGCCTTCATATGATTTGTGGAACTCTATTTATGGTCTTGGCAAGCAAAGGGTATTTTGGTCATCTGAGGATTACAGGTCATTTCAAACCTATGCCTAAAACTCATACAAGGGAGCTTCAAATGAAAAACTTCCCAACATCAAAGTTGCTCAAAATGACATTATAAGTCTAGAAAATAAGTCATGAAAGTTTGGAAATGTATGGAATGAGACTTGACCAAAGTTGGTGAAAAATGACCTAAAAAAGGCATATAAGTTGAAAAAGTTGAAATAAAAAATTGGTTTGAGAGATCTACAAATCCAATATGGGTCATCCAATATACCAAATTGATTCCCAACATCATTTTAAAGACATTGGTTCAGCCACATTTTTGAGTTTAGGCTTAAAAATTGAACTTCCTTTGTAAATTTGTTTCTTGCATCATAAGGCAACATGGTAAAACTTAACACAAGGCAAGGGAAAGCTTGGTTTTTCATACATACACTCCCAATATCTCATGAAAGGAGATTTTAATTCAAGTTTACAAAGGTGCAAGCATGAGATAAGAGAATTCAAAATACCATCAAATGACAAGTTCATGAAATTTCCACAAGTTTCTAGATCCCTCTTGGACCAATCTAGAAGCTTCTCATTCTGTTAATCATCATCTATATAAGGAAATGAAGCCATTTGTGCATGGGTTGGTGATTCTTTGAGATTGTAAACCCTACTTTGATTCCTTCACTCCCATTTGCATTTTTTCTTCAAACTCCATTGAAGCTTCATCAATCATCTTAATTTATGTTATCATCATCATCCACCATCATCATAGAGTAATTGGCAAAGAAAATTGAGAGGAACTCGTGGCTGGTTTGTGTGATCCTAGTTTTCACTCCAACTTGCATGAAGAAGGGGATAAGGTGATTCAAGAAGATTGAGCAACAACCATTGCAAACAGAAGAATCAACATCCATTGGAGATCAATATTGGAGATTAACAAGCCTTGAAGCCCTCTCTAGCATCACTCACCATCACCATTTAACAGGTTGGTGTTCTTCATCAAACCTCCTTATTTATGTACTTTCTGTTAGATTTCTAGGTGTAGGAGTAGCATGCTAGGGTAGGTGATCATTTTCTGAAACTTAGAGGAGATTCTGTTAGGTTTCGTGGCAGGGTGCCATTTCTTTAATCTCCAAGAACAACCCGCGTATGGAGGTTTAATGATTATGATATAGCATAGAATGATGAGGGTAGCATGTAGAGCAACTTTAGATCATTAGGATTGAGTTCTAGCAAGGTTGATATCAGAAGAGCATGGTGAAACCCTAGCTTTCGTGCCCTCTGTTTGGGATCTACAAGGAGTGTTAGCAAAAACTAAGACCAAGAGTGGATTCCTTGTGATTAGTAGATCATTTTAGGGTTTTGAATTTTTCGTTTTCATCAAGTGATCATGGAGAACGATCTGGTTGAATTTTCGTGCATGAATTATGTTCTCCTGAAACCCTAATGGCATTTGGAGAAGACAACGCGAGCACCGTTGGATCATTCTGGGTATTTGACTTAATCATCTCATCGTGCGGCCACGATTTAATTCTGAAAACGGAGGGAAAGTTTAAATCCTCCAAAACGCAGTGTTTGATTTAGTAGCCAGTCTGGGCTCAAGTGCTTTTCGCGCCCCCCAACTTGTTGGGCCCAACGTGCATCAATTGTTTTTCTTACTTTTCATACCCCCTGCCTTTTATTTCATTTTTTTTAATTTCTTTTCATTTTCATGCATTTTGTAAAAATCATAAGAAAATGAAAACTTCATATTTTTTAAGGTTTCTTTTTGCATTAATTTCTTCAAGATGTCTAGGAAATTATAAAAAATAAAAATTGCATTTTATTTTTTATTTGATATTTTTCCCATATTTTCCAAATAAATGCCTATTTTAGGTGTTTCATTTCATACATGATTTTGTTAATTTTTGTTCTAATAGTTGCTTTAATATTTTTCACCCATTCTTTTTAGGTTGATTAGTAGACATTGGTAGCTTGTACATACAATTTAGTTCATATTTTTAGGAATTAATTCTAGGTGTTTAGTTTAGGTGAAAACAACATGAACAAAATTAGGGTTTTAAATCAACATTAGGTGAGGTAGTTTAATTCTTTTAGAAAATTCTCATTTGATTTTTGGGGTATGGACTATATGGGTTATGGGTATAGGATAGATCCCCTTAGAAATCACTAGGATTCCCCTACTGCTATTAGTATATTACTGTCTATATTTGTGTGACTGGTGTGGTGTGCCCTCTGGGGATTATGGATTTGTCTGTGTGGGTATTGGGATTGCTTGGGGATTGGGAGAGCTGAAGACTGGTGATGATGGAGCCATTGGAGATCCAGAGCTTGAAGACCAACTTCCAGAGTTGATGAGGAGATTCCTGCTAGCAACTGTTGAGGAGATTAGGGTTTAGGAGCTAGGCAGAGCTCTAGATTAGAAAACTTGATTCTCAAACATGGAAGGTTTTGACTGCCTCCATTCCTCTCTGTGATACAGAGTCTCCCTAAGACACTCACCCCCTTCCTTTGGAAGGCTTGGTGCTACTGTTTAAGGGATAGAACTCTTGAGAGAAAAATGTCGTATGTGTTAGTAGCAGTTGGTTTGCCACCCTTGGTAGTCAACTAACTGCTTAACACCCAGTTCACTCTTGTGATTGATCCCTCAGCTTGGAGGATGAGACTTGAAGAAAAGCCATTGTAGACTGAAGATTGATGACAAAGACCTTGCTGGAAGGCTGTGGAGATAGAGATTGAGGCTTGCTAAAACTTGAAGACAGATGTTGTTTCAGAGCTGCTGATGATGTTTATTTTTCTGCTATATTTCATTTTTGATGTATTGATTGGTTTTCCTGGCTGTATTGTTTGCTGTTTACCCTGTTGGGTTGAAAGTGAATGTTGTTCACTTTTGCCTATTGTTTTCTAGGTTCGAGGTTGAGTGGGACTCCCTTGCCTCGCTTGTATTGCTGCATCCATGCATTTTACTGTTTTACTGTATATATTTGATATTGTTTCTGTTTCCGTCTATTCCCTTAGGATCTCTGTTTCTCTCTGTGTAAGAGAGGAGCATGATAGACACTAGGTCTTAACCCATGCATGATAACATTAGGATAGCTTGATTCCCTTCACAACCGTAGGTTAGAGTTCTGTCTCTTCTCTCTCAAAACAAACAGAAAAACACAATAAAATTTCAAACACAATAAAAGACACTTCTTCCGTAAAAGAATGTGAACTCATCAAAACGTCATTTTTGTCCGCTGGGACTGTTAATCAGAAAAACCCTTTTTCAGAAGGAATAAAATCAATCAAGACAAGCTGGTGTCTTCCGTGGCCCGAACTACGTTTGCTCTGATCTTTCATGCTGTATGAAAGTACGTAGGCATATGATGCGATATCCTAGCGAGCAACCTTCCCCTCCTTTCCAGTAGGTATGCGAACTACGTTGACTCTGATTTCTCGTTCCAGACGGGAATACATAGGCATAAAGTGCGATACTTTGCCGAGTCATTTTCATTTTATTTAAACCCCTGACCTGTAGAATAGATAGAGTAACAACCCATACCCGAAAACAAGCGTGGATCCCGTCGAGTACGACGGACATGAGGGGTGCTAATACCTTCCCCTTGCGTAACCGACTCCCGAACCCAGGATTTGGTTGCGATGACCATTCCTTTCCCGTCTTTGCGGTAGGTTTACCTCGAGTGTTTCCTTTCCCTCCTTTGGGATAAATAACGCACGGTGGCGACTCTTCTGTTCAGCCGGCGCCGATTTTCGCAGTAGCGACAGCTGGCGACTCTGCTGGGGATCCAACGTCCCCTGGCTGCTAAGGACTGCGATGGTCCTTATGCATTTGGGATCTAACGTTCCTTAAGAGAGTCAATCCTAACACTTGTTTTCCCGTCGAGGATTTTGTATGGATTTATATTTCTGACCTTTATTTTCAGCATTATATATATTGATTATTATTGCTGTATTGGGGTGTGACGGGTGTTCTGATATTGAGAGATAAGTCGGACCTGGGCTTGAGTGCACCTAGAATTAGAGTAGAGATTAGTTGGCGCCCGCTTGCTTTGCTTGCCTTGGTGTCCCGCGAAATCTACACTTAGACGAGGTTCCTCTGGTTGGCCTCCTACCCCTTCCTTTGGTTGGCGTGGGTTGCTGGTTAGTTGAATTGTCGACTCTGGGGACCGATCATTTGGAAGTTGGCTAAGTGAGGCCTCTTCAGGATTTGATGATGCCAGTCCTTCTGGGAATCGTATCATCAACCCTGAAAGTCTGTGACGCCGACGACCGCATAGGATGCCATACCTTTGTCAGTTACTAGGACATCCACCTGTGAGAGGGTTTGGGGTTATGCAGGTAACTAGACTTTCAGATACCGGTTATTTCTTGATCAGAGATCCTGGGTATTTATGGAAAGTTATGAGGTCTGTCAGAGACCATTTGGAGATGTGTTATGAGGTCTGTCAGAGACCAGTTGGATAGTTCTGAGGTCTGTCAGAGACCAGTTGGAGATGTGATTTGAGGTCTACCAGAGACCAGTGGGAGTTATGGTTTGAGGTCTGTCAGAGAACATTGTTGGAGCTTTGTTTTAGGTCTATCTGAGACAAGGGTTTGAGGACTTCTAGAGAATCTATCTGAGACTTCTTGATACGGTTCAGGCTATCCAGCTATGGCAGTTGGTCCCCGTTGCATGTTGCTTACATTGCATTTGTTTGCATACTCATCATCATTGCATCCCACTAACGTGTGTCTGTGTTGCAGGTGCATTTGCATTTCCCTATTTCTAGTGTCCGGATTTCTGAGTGATTGGTCATGGCCAGCTTAAGAAGGACAGTTGCTTACAAATTGCCTACTCCTGATGTTGTTCCCCTGCTCGGGTTGATCTCTCTGGCTGATGAGGATGTTCGTAGGAGCTTCAGAATGAGCTATGGAAGACTATTGAGATTGGTGCGCAAACCTACGGAGATAGAGCTAGATGGGTTGTACGCTTTGATGCAATTCTATGATCCCGCATTGAGATGTTTTACGTTTGCTGATTTCATTATGGGGCCTACCATTGAGGAGTATGTGGAGTTTACTGAGTTACCCGTGCAGAACCAGGTTCCATTCATTCATTCTGGCGTTAAGCCCAAGCCGGAGGACTTGGCAAAAGCTTTGCATGTGGATGCTTCTGAACTGTTGACTACTGTTTCCCGTGGAGTGCCAGGCTTCTCTCTCCAGTTCTTGATTGGTAAAGCCCAGGAGTACGCTAAGAGCGGGTGCTGGATTGCCTTCAATGTTGTGCTGGCTCTGTGCATTTACGGCATAATATTGTTTCCCAATGAACCGGATTTTGTGGACTTCGATGCCTTCTACTTGTTTGCCGCTGGTAATCCTGTACCGACCTTGCTCGGAGATTTCTACCACTCACTGCATTACAAGAATGAGAAGGGAAGAGGAAAGAATGTTCATTTCTGTGTACCATTGCTGGATATGTGGTTTAAAAGCCACCTTCCCATGAAGGGATCTGTAATACCCCAAATTTTACCCTTTCTTTTTTATTTTTATTTTAAATTCTTATTAACTTAATAAATTAACCTTTTTTTTAAATCTTGTTTTTTTAACTAATAATAATTTAATTAACCTTTTTTATAACTTTACTAATGTTTTTTATTAACTTTTTTTTTTCTTTTCTATTTAGTTTATTTATTTAAGTCATTTTAAGCTCTTCTTACTAACTTTTAGGATTTAGATTAAAATTTAACTTTTTTTTTCTTTTCTTTAAAGAGTAAATTTTTTCATAACCTTTTTTAAATTAATTTCTAACACTTTTTTTTTTAAATAAAAATCTAATACTTTTTTTTTTAAAATTAAATATTTTTTTCTAACTTTTTAAAATTAAATCTTTTTTCTAACTTTTTTTAAATCTTTTTCTAACTCCTCTTTAAAGTTAAATCTTTTTCTATCTTTTTTAAAAGTTAAATATTTTTTTCTAACTTTTTTTAAAACTAAATCTTTTTTTTTCTAACTTTTTTAAAATTAAATCTTTTTTTTCTCTAACTTCTTTTTAAAATTAAATCTTTTTTTCCTCTAAATTCTTTTTTAAAATTAAATCTTTTTTTTTTCTAACTATTTTAAAAATTAAATCTCACCTTTGTCACTTTTTTTGTTCTTTATTATTTTTACTCTAAATTTTTCTATCTTTCATTAAAAAAAATAACAAAAATAGTTTTTTATTATTATTTAATTATTATTTTCGTATTTTAATTAAATCATTTTTTAAAAATATTATTTTTTTCACTTTTTTCTAAATTATTCATAAAATATCCAAAAAAATCATAAAATAAAAAAATATTGAAAAATTTTGTTCCTTTTATAATATTTTTTATTTTAGGAATCAATAGGATTATTAGTTTTTATTTTAAGTTTATTTTAATTATTTTAAATTATTTAAATTTTATTTTTTCTTAACTAATTATTTAGTTTGGGCTTTAAAATGGGCTTTAGGGACATTATTGACAATTTGGTGTTAACCCTAATTTGTTCCCTATATATACATGTGTTGCCTTGTTGGAAAAGGGGGAGAGAATGAAAAAAACCTAAGAGGGGTCAGAAGGTTTTCTTCAGAAAAGAGGAGAGAGAGGGAGAAACAAAGGAGATCCCCAGAGAAGAAAGGCGGTCGTTCCCACAACTCGTTAGAAGGATTGGAGCTCTCCAGTGTTCCCTTATTCAAACCTTTTTCACATTTTACCGAAGCAAACCTCCGCTTCGTAGGTTAAATTACTAAACCTTTTGCCTTTTCATGTTTATGTGCATATTTTGCCATGTTAATGTGTTTAGGTCCGTTAAATTACTAAATCCTTTGCATTTTTCATATTTATTTGCATCCTTGCCATGTTAACCTTCATTGTTGTTTAGATCCGTAGATTTTGATCTGTATGAACCATGATTGTGTCGTATAGGTTTGTTTGCATGTCCATGTTTGCATTTGCAATTCTATTGTTATTTTTTTTATCAAAACCTTTTTCAAAATCAAAACCTTTTTTTATTAAAACTAAAACATTTTTTTCCCAAAAAAAACTTTTTTTGTTCCCGTAAACATTTTTTTCCCAAAAAAAACCTTTTTTGTTCCCGTAAACATTTTTTTCCCAAAAAAAACCTTTTTTTGTTCCCGTAAACATTTTTTTCCAAAAAAAGCCTTTTTTTTGTTCCCGTAAACATTTTTTTCCAAAAAAAACCTTTTTGTTCCCAAAAACATTTTTTTTATATATAATTTAAACTTAACATTTTTTTTAAACTTAAATTTTTTTTAACTAAGTAATTCCATTTTAAAATTAAAACCTTTTTATATATATAATTAAAATATTAAAAAAATTAAAACATTTTTTTTACATAATTAAAATATTAAAAAATTAAAACCTTTTCGTAAGGAACTCCTTATGTTTGCCGTGTCATTTTGTGTACCTTTTATTTTCTTTATTCCTGCATTTCATTTGCATGCTTGAGGTTGAGATGTGCTTGTGGTGGCCACAGCCCCACACTATTTTCCTCCCTCACTTCATTCTAAGTGTCATTACATATTTTCATATTCTTCATGTTTTCAGAAATGTTTCTTTGTTTCTTTATACCCTCTGCCTTTATTACTTTTCTTATTTTTGTACCTTAATTATTCCTCCATATAATGATTTGTCATATTTTCACATTTTTTTTACAGTTTTATCCTTCCGAAGGATTAGGTCCAGCCTTTTGGCCGCCGAGTCAATAGCCTTACCCCTTTAATGGATCAAACCCTGTTTAGCCTAGGTGTCCCGCCGTGGGCAAAATTGCTTTTATCCTAGTGTTATGCCAAAAGGGTCGCCGCACTCATTTTAGGGTTTCCCGCCGCGGAATCCCTAACCTAACCCTAATTCACTTAACAATTTACAACATAGATATTGGAGTTTCTATACTCCGCGTAAGCGTGTCCCTAAGATACGTTTATTCCCCATTGAGACCTTGACCACGGTCAAGAAGTCTCTAACCTCCCTTTTGAGGGGAACTACGATTACTCTGATTCCACTCCCGTAAGGATACGTAGGCACAAGATGCGATGTCTTGCCGAGTAAACTTAGAATTAACCCCTTAGGTCTCTTTTCTCACTTTTAATCCCTTTGTACATATATCTTAAGCAAATAAATAAAGCAAAATAGTAAACATTTGAACAAAAGGTTCCTGTAGAGTACTACAGAAGTTTAGGGTGCTAATACCTTCCCTAAATTTAACCAACCCCCGAACCCTAGATCTTTCCCCGCATTGTGTTTACGATGCAAAATAGGTTTTCCCTCTTTTGACCTTTTCCTTCGGATAAATCAAAGAGCGGTTGTGAATTGAATTGCGATTCAAACTCATTAATAGTTTGTGATCCTATTTCCACCGCAACAGAAAATGGCGACTTCACTGGGGACTAACTTTTGAGGGTTATCCCTAACTCGTTCATATTTATTACTATCTGTGTTATTATTCATTTGCATGTATATATTTGTGCTTTGATTGTGAGACTGTTCCTTGTGCTGTGAGATAGGTCCTACACCCGGATCTAGTGTACCTTAGGTAAATGGCAATAGACCAAGGAAACTGTACGACGTATATCGATACGGTTGATCTGGTGGCCATAGTTAGTGCGACTTCTTGGTTGGTGCTTATATTCCTTAAGTCAAGTTGAGGATAATATTGAGGCTGCCATATGTTGTCAATGCACTAACTGACTTTTAGAACCCTAGTTAACTCATCTTGGCCTTTAGAAAGTAGTGAGGTAACCGACTTTGGTGCAGACTGAAGTTGGTTGACACTCGATACTACGCTCATTGAGATCTTAAACTTGGAGGGTTTTGGTTGGCAAGTAAGTTGCCTTCTGAACAACCACCCTTGTGAAGGATCAATGATATTGAGATCCCTTAGAACCCGGTTACTTTTGTAGGACAGGATGAACCATCTAACTTCAGGGGAGGGTATTTGCCTTTGAACCTCATGCAAGCCTTTAACCTAGGACTTTGTGTGTTTTCATGCATTGCATCCATAAAGCATCTCATCGCATTGTATTTCATGGAGTTCAAACATCATTAATGGATATCGCGGGATACCATAAATAAAAAAAATATAAAATGAAAAAACAAGAAAAAGATTTCCTTGGTACCCCACGACATTCGTCAATGATTGAATCCCATGAAATCTTCATCCACATTTTAGCATCATTTACTTTCTTGCATTGCATGTGTCTCCCGATTTCTCACACTCGGTTCTCTCACCTTCCAGTTTTGTCACCCTGAGTTCTCGGCACCAATACAACACCAGAGCTCAAACTCGGAAAAGAATGGAGGATCAGGCAAAAGAGATTGATCGCCTTAGCAATGAACTCGAAGACCTTCGAGGGGGTATGGGGCGTATGATGGAATTGTTACATGTCATGAATGCTAAGATGGATACCCAGCCCACTGTTGTTTCTGAGATTACCGGCGTTACTGTGGACCCTCCACCAAGTGTGACCGTAGCAAGGGACCCACCTTATGGTCTCGCTCCCAGTTTTGTGCCTCCTCAAGCCACTGTTCCGATTAATCAACCTGTTCAGCAAGCCGTGCCCTTGTTTTCTGAAGTTTCTAGGGGGGCTCCTATCTTTGCACCACCTGTTGTACACACTCGTGCGCAACCGTACTTCAATGAGACAGCTTTTGATAATCTTGATGAGAATGTTGAGGGTTATGAGAAACATGATAAGCTTCGCGAGGAAGTAAACACTATCGTCCAGAGATTGAAAAAGGTAGAGGGTGATCAAATTTTTGGGACTGCTGCAAGGGATGTTTGTTTGGTTTCAGGTTTGGTTATTCCCCCAAAGTTCAAAACTCCGAACTTCGATCGTTATGAAGGTGCCACCTGTCCTAAGAGTCATCTGATCATGTATTATCGCAAAATGGCTGCCCATGTTGAGAATGATAAACTGATGATTCATTGCTTCCAAGACAGTTTGAAGGGTGCTTCTTCCAAGTGGTATTTAACTTTGGACCAATCCCGCGTTAAGAGCTTTCAAGATTTATCTGACGCTTTCATCAAACACTACAAGTACAATATGAATCTGGCTCCTGACAGAAGACAGTTGCTGAGTATGTCACAAAAGAATTCTGAGTCATTCAAAGAGTATGCTCAAAGGTGGAGAGAAACTGCTTCGCAGGTAGAACCTCCTTTGACCGAGAAAGAGTTAGCTGATTGGTTTGTCGACACAGTCCGTCCAGAATTTTACGAGAGAATGGTGGGTAGTGTGACTTCAAATTTCTCCGACATCGTTGCTGTGGGTGTCAAGATTGAATTGGGTATGAAGAGTGGTAAAATGACAAATAATCATGGCGCTTCTAAGGATCAGCCGAAGAAACCTCCTTATAGCTCCCAGAAACAGAAGGAGAGTGAGACTAATGCTATATCCTCTGGTAAACCAAGGGAACGCTTTTATCGGCATCTGCAAGGTTATGCTCAACCTCAAGGGTACCCGGTCCAATATGCTCAACAACCCTATGTGGCAGCTATTACACCTTCTTTCAATCAACAGGTTCCCATGTATCAACCTATGCAACAACCTCCTGTTTAGCCGCCTCCTGTCAACTACCTACAGGCACCCAATACTCCTGCTCCTCAACAGCCAAAGAGTCCGGCTCCTCGCCAGAATATGCCAAACAGAAGAACGTATAAACCTTGTCCGCCGATCCCGATGACTTTTACCGAGTTGTGTCCCTCTTTGGTCAAGCAAGGTCTCATCACTACTCGGGCTTTGGGGTCCGCCTCCTAATCCTCCACCTAATCCATTACCTGCAAGTTACAACGCTACCGCTCATTGTTTATTTCATGAGGGTGCGCCCGGCCATGATCTAGAGAATTGTTATGCTCTTAAGAAAGTTGTCAGAAATTTGCTAGAAACGAAGAAGTTGTCTTTTGGCGATGCTCAGCTGAAGATCGAGACTCCTTTCGGGGTTCCTCACTCGTCAAGTGCAAATTCTGCAAAGCATGCTACGCCTATCAGCCGAATCCAGTCATTATTCAAAGGCCTAGCCCGCTTCATTTCAGTAACCCTCAAGGTGATATGACCGGGATCAACAAAGGATCTGGGAAATTTATTTTGAAGCAACGACTGAAAACTGTTGAAGATGTGACCAGCATAACTGGGGTAAGCCATGACGACTCACAGTGATCATGAACCAGACGTCCTTTCCATTGAGGCTCCGCCAAAGGAAACTGTTACTCTTGAATGCAAGATTTCATAAACATTTAGAAGGATTTTTCCGACAGTTCATTTGTTTATTTATATGCATTTCTCTTTGATTAAGCATATTTAGCATGCACGAACTTGTTTATCTTTGATGCAACACATATGTTTGTCTTGAATAAATCCATTCGCTTCACTCATTCAAAAACGTTTTCATAAATTATAATGCCAACTTTACCCGATCTCTTGTTCTGATGGAGAATTGGGGGGAGGATGACGAACCCAAAACGTCAGATTTCTTGTCGTATGCTTTCGATTGAAACCCGCTGATGATGTAAGGCATTGTTTCAAATCCCAAACACTGGAGATATAAGGATGTTAATCCCTAGTCAACCCTTTGAACCTTGAAGTAGGAGTTTTTGTTTCTTTTTAAGAACCTTCATCCTAACCTGGGGCAGGGTAGGTTTCAGTTAAACCGATCGAGCGCTTAGATCCTCAAAAAGGAAGAGCCAACCTTCGAGAATTTATCCTTAGCATCTTAAGAAGTCCAATACAATGGCTATCCCTCGGTTACCTAAGGAGTGGGGCAGTCACGAGCCTTTCGAAAGATTTACACGACTTGTGCATAAAAGAATATTCAAAAAAATAATAAAAGCCCGCTAAGTCAAAACCTATGAAGGAGACTTAGGCAAAACTGGGGCATCCCGCTGGACTCCAAAGTCAAATCAAAAGACGTTGTCCAGGCAAAAGTTAGGGAATAAGAACAACAAAACAGTAGTTTTTAGAACCCCTATAAAGAACAAGGTCGTGTGACCAATTGCCAAAAGAAATAGGTGAGTGACTGCCATGTCCAAAGCCTTGATAAGTTCTCGACCATAGCAAATCCGCTTGAGATATGAGCGTTTCGTATCCGGTTAACTGAATTAGGATTGGAGAACATCACGAAGAATGGGTGGGTACAAATATAACTTTGAGCCTTTATCCTTTGTTTCTTAAACCGTGAACCGAGCCACGATACAACCTTTAAAAGACCTAATTGAAGTAGGACTTCGGTTGAAAGCATACTTGACAAGATCACGTTTCCTGACTCCTACGAGCTATGCTCAGAAAAAAATTCATGTTGGCATTATAATTAAAACTTATATCCGGACTAGTGATTTCGGTCACAAGTTGTTGCGATATCTTTTTTTCAAAACAAAACTTCAAGACAAATATATGTGTACATTGACAAGCTCAGGATAGGCATTTCAGGCATGACAACTTTGCTTGATATCTTAGAGATTTACATATGAACATAACCCGTGGAACTTGAAGATCCTACTGAACAGGGGCAGGCAGTTTCCCAATTCGCTTACCAACGCGAGTCTGACGTTCTTAAGAGCTATTTACCAAAGATTTCGTCGTAACACGATTAATTTGTGCCAGTTACGTCGAGACCTGACAAATCTCTCAAAGAGTTTGAGAACAATGGGGCAACCGGACTCGGTGTTCTCTATAAAATCCTCTTGAGATGACCCTACCTCGCAACGCAAGTATCCTGGGGCACCATGTTTTTGAAGAAACAAATGGCGGCTACTATAAGGTCCTGCAAGATCAAAACCATGGGATTTCACAATTTTTTTCATGCACCCGATGGATTTTACTCACAGCGGCCTTCATACCCCAGTAAGCCTCAGTGTTGCAACAGGTTCCTAAACCATTGCTCTGATTTAGTCCCCAGCGAGACTCTAAGCTGACAATACTTTGGATGGAGCCAGTGGTCCCTAAGGCATCAGAGATTTCACTGACATGCTCCCAGTGACAGTCCCCAGCGAGACTATAAGCTGACAACTTTTTTTTTGGGTAACTCGAAAGTGTCCCTCAGGTTTTCTTCTCCCCATAAGAAGGCGTGATACTGTACACCACAAGCAGATTACCTTCCCTCAGAGAATTCAGAACTTTAAAACCAGATTTGGTTCTACCATTGATCTTTCTTACCCATGATTGACGTATTGGTTGCAGAGAACGCAGGGTATTTCCGTCGAGATGTTTATTTCATCTCTCGTCCCGTCTCTAGTCAGTTTCGTCAGCATACACAGGGGCATAAGCATCACATGCCTATTTCATTACATATTCATTACATATTCATTACATATTACATATTCATTACATATTCATTACATACTCATTACATACTCATTTCATAACATCTTGCATACATTCATATTAACATATCCATTAACATACGCGATAACATGCACAGGTTCATCGTGTCTCCATCATTGGTCGTTACCACCGAGTAATTGGGGTTTGTCCATTCTCTCCAAATAGATAGTCAGCCCTAAGCATAAAATACATATGTGTTTCCAGTTTCCCCACGGAGCTCGATCCTCGTGGATGACGGTTACTTCAGCTATCTTTCCTTACCAGGATAATATATTTACCCTTCGAGATCATTCCCTCGATGGAGTCTTGATTACCATTCTTCTTTCTAGCTCGATCCTAGATTGAATCTCAGTCATGTCGGTCGTCAATCCCAACCGGACGTGCATTTATTTTGCACCATCTAAAATTTTCACCATACATTGGCAGATACGCGACTATCTCGCTTGAGAAGTTTATCACTGTACCCGGACGTGCATTTATTTTGCACTATCTTTCAAGAAAATCAACTACAATCCTTTACAGATACACGCCAGTTCGCGCCTGGAAAATCTATCAATACAATACTTTACAATCCTACAGGTTACAATACTCCACAACACTTTACATCTTACAACATCGATATACAACATTTCTCATCTAAGAAGCCGATCCTATCTTCGTTATGACTCACAGCAAATGGCCATCTCCATGGAGCAGTTGGGCTTCCATTTACCTGTCGTCTTGAAGTATAGGGGGTTTTGAACCAAATCGTATTCAGGAGAGCACGATTCTGAAGTACGGGGAGGTTTGAGCAGAATCATATTCAGGAGAGCACGATTCTGAATTATGAAGAAGTTCATTTATCCTTTAGTAAAAGAAGAAACCAAATTGTATTCAAGAGAGCACGATCTTGAAATACAGGGAGGTTTGAGCCGAATCATATTCAGGAGAGCACGATTCTGAATTATGAAGAAGTTCATTTATCCTTTAGTAAAAGAAGGAGCCGAATCATATTCAGGAGAGCACGATTCTGAAGTATGAGGAAGTTCAGTTAACCCTTTTCATATTCAGGAGAGCACGATTCTGAAGTATGAAGAAATTTCAAGAGCCGAATCATATTCAGGAGAGCACGATTCTGAAGTATGAGGAAGTTTAGTTAGCAGAATCATATTCAGGAGAGCACGATTCTGAATTATGAAGAATTTCATTTACAAGAAAGAGCCGAATCATATTCAGGAGAGCACGATTCTGAGTTATGAGGAAGTTCAGTTGGCCGTTTTTCAGGAGAGCACGATTCTGAAGAATGAAGAAATTTCAGGAACCGAATCATATTCAGGAGAGCACGATTCTGAGTTATGAGGAAGTTCGATTACCCAGTTTCATATTCAGGAGAGCACGATTCTGAAATATGAGTATATTCAGTCATCCAGTTTCATATTCAGGAGAGCACGATTCTGAGTTATGAGGAAGTTCGATTATCCAGTTTCATATTCAGGAGAGCACGATTCTGAGTTATGAGGAAGTTCGATTATCCAGTTTCATATTCAGGAGAGCACGATTCTGAAGTATGAGGAAGTTCAGTTTACCCTTTTCATGTTCAGGAGAACATAATCTTGAAGCATGAAGAAGTTTATTTATCCTTCAGTAAGAGAAGAATCAGAATCGTATTCCAGGCGCCGACCTTAAATGCGAGAAGATTTATTTATCAGATAAGCAGCAGCCTCTTTATTTGAGTGCTTATCCATTCTTTGCACATAAGTCCCTTCCAACGATAAGTGACAGTTCTCCCTCGAGAAGCTTATCAGGGCAATTCCCATCAAAGTCCATTTATTTTGGCATACAGTCGGTCTTTACCCTGTATATTTGCTACGGAGTTCCGAAAAGTCCGTTTGATCCTGTCACGAGGGGTAGTTTACAGAAGCTTGGATGTTATTCCTTGCTCAATGCTCCAGCATTCTGTAATCGATCTTACAATCGTACGTGATCCAGTTTTATTTTTAGATTCCCCAGTGGAGGCCGTCTCATAGGTACCATCTCCATTCGAGGATCTCGTTCCTTTTCTAAAAGTGACAATTGGTCATTCGCACCAGTTGACTATCATTTTTAGAATTCCCCAGTGATGTACTGTGTCTCAGCGCGTCATTTTCCCCAGTGTGTTTCTTCTCGTGGCGTCTGTCTCGGTGTCGTCATGTTTCGTCAGCATTTTCGCATTCATTATTCCAGCATACGCATCATATCATAGTCATGGCATCATCTGCATTAAGTCGTTCCAGTTTTGTCCATAGCATTGCATATCGTCGCATATAAGGGCAAAATTTTCGGTTATCTATATTTAAATCTCTCCACCACGATTCCACGAGTCTCTGTCACTCAAATCGTCCGGTGTAGCCATTTAAATAGGGGCAACTGTAATACCCCAAATTTTACCCTTTCTTTTTTATTTTTATTTTAAATTCTTATTAACTTAATAAATTAACCTTTTTTTTTAAATCTTGTTTTTTTAACTAATAATAATTTAATTAACCTTTTTTATAACTTTACTAATGTTTTTTATTAACTTTTTTTTTTCTTTTTTTTTTCTTTTCTATTTAGTTTATTTATTTAAGTCATTTTAAGCTCTTCTTACTAACTTTTAGGATTTAGATTAAAATTTAACTTTTTTTTTCTTTTCTTTAAAGAGTAAATTTTTTCATAACCTTTTTTAAATTAATTTCTAACACTTTTTTTTTTAAATAAAAATCTAATACTTTTTTTTTAAAATTAAATATTTTTTTCTAACTTTTTAAAATTAAATCTTTTTTCTAACTTTTTTTAAATCTTTTTCTAACTCCTCTTTAAAGTTAAATCTTTTTCTATCTTTTTTAAAAGTTAAATATTTTTTTCTAACTTTTTTTAAAACTAAATCTTTTTTTTTCTAACTTTTTTAAAATTAAATCTTTTTTTTTCTCTAACTTCTTTTTAAAATTAAATCTTTTTTTCCTCTAAATTCTTTTTTAAAATTAAATCTTTTTTTTTTCTAACTATTTTAAAAATTAAATCTCACCTTTGTCACTTTTTTTGTTCTTTATTATTTTTACTCTAAATTTTTCTATCTTTCATTAAAAAAAATAACAAAAATAGTTTTTTATTATTATTTAATTATTATTTTCGTATTTTAATTAAATCATTTTTTAAAAATATTATTTTTTTCACTTTTTTCTAAATTATTCATAAAAATATCCAAAAAAATCATAAAATAAAAAAATATTGAAAAATTTTGTTCCTTTTATAATATTTTTTATTTTAGGAATCAATAGGATTATTAGTTTTTATTTTAAGTTTATTTTAATTATTTTAAATTATTTAAATTTTATTTTTTCTTAACTAATTATTTAGTTTGGGCTTTAAAATGGGCTTTAGGGACATTATTGACAATTTGGTGTTAACCCTAATTTGTTCCCTATATATACATGTGTTGCCTTGTTGGAAAAGGGGGAGAGAATGAAAAAAACCTAAGAGGGGTCAGAAGGTTTTCTTCAGAAAAGAGGAGAGAGAGGGAGAAACAAAGGAGATCCCCAGAGAAGAAAGGCGGTCGTTCCCACAACTCGTTAGAAGGATTGGAGCTCTCCAGTGTTCCCTTATTCAAACCTTTTTCACATTTTACCGAAGCAAACCTCCGCTTCGTAGGTTAAATTACTAAACCTTTTGCCTTTTCATGTTTATGTGCATATTTTGCCATGTTAATGTGTTTAGGTCCGTTAAATTACTAAATCCTTTGCATTTTTCATATTTATTTGCATCCTTGCCATGTTAACCTTCATTGTTGTTTAGATCCGTAGATTTTGATCTGTATGAACCATGATTGTGTCGTATAGGTTTGTTTGCATGTCCATGTTTGCATTTGCAATTCTATTGTTATTTTTTTTATCAAAACCTTTTTCAAAATCAAAACCTTTTTTTATTAAAACTAAAACATTTTTTTCCCAAAAAAAACTTTTTTTGTTCCCGTAAACATTTTTTTCCCAAAAAAAACCTTTTTTGTTACCGTAAACATTTTTTTCCCAAAAAAAACCTTTTTTTGTTCCCGTAAACATTTTTTTCCAAAAAAAGCCTTTTTTTTGTTCCCGTAAACATTTTTTTCCAAAAAAAACCTTTTTGTTCCCAAAAACATTTTTTTTATATATAATTTAAACTTAACATTTTTTTTAAACTTAAATTTTTTTTAACTAAGTAATTCCATTTTAAAATTAAAACCTTTTTATATATATAATTAAAATATTAAAAAAATTAAAACATTTTTTTTACATAATTAAAATATTAAAAAATTAAAACCTTTTCGTAAGGAACTCCTTATGTTTGCCGTGTCATTTTGTGTACCTTTTATTTTCTTTATTCCTGCATTTCATTTGCATGCTTGAGGTTGAGATGTGCTTGTGGTGGCCACAGCCCCACACTATTTTCCTCCCTCACTTCATTCTAAGTGTCATTACATATTTTCATATTCTTCATGTTTTCAGAAATGTTTCTTTGTTTCTTTATACCCTCTGCCTTTATTACTTTTCTTATTTTTGTACCTTAATTATTCCTCCATATAATGATTTGTCATATTTTCACATTTTTTTTACAGTTTTATCCTTCCGAAGGATTAGGTCCAGCCTTTTGGCCGCCGAGTCAATAGCCTTACCCCTTTAATGGATCAAACCCTGTTTAGCCTAGGTGTCCCGCCGTGGGCAAAATTGCTTTTATCCTAGTGTTATGCCAAAAGGGTCGCCGCACTCATTTTAGGGTTTCCCGCCGCGGAATCCCTAACCTAACCCTAATTCACTTAACAATTTACAACATAGATATTGGAGTTTCTATACTCCGCGTAAGCGTGTCCCTAAGATACGTTTATTCCCCATTGAGACCTTGACCACGGTCAAGAAGTCTCTAACCTCCCTTTTGAGGGGAACTACGATTACTCTGATTCCACTCCCGTAAGGATACGTAGGCACAAGATGCGATGTCTTGCCGAGTAAACTTAGAATTAACCCCTTAGGTCTCTTTTCTCACTTTTAATCCCTTTGTACATATATCTTAAGCAAATAAATAAAGCAAAATAGTAAACATTTGAACAAAAGGTTCCTGTAGAGTACTACAGAAGTTTAGGGTGCTAATACCTTCCCTAAATTTAACCAACCCCCGAACCCTAGATCTTTCCCCGCATTGTGTTTACGATGCAAAATAGGTTTTCCCTCTTTTGACCTTTTCCTTCGGATAAATCAAAGAGCGGTTGTGAATTGAATTGCGATTCAAACTCATTAATAGTTTGTGATCCTATTTCCACCGCAACAGGATCTTTTGTGAAGAGTGCAACCACAGCTAGCTGGTCAGAGCGCCTGATGAGGCTATCTTCCGAAGACGTTGAATGGTTTGATAGAGATCTGCTGGGATCCGAGCTTATCTTCAGTTGTTCTGGTTACCCTAATGTCCCGCTGATAGGAAGGAAATGGTGTATCAACTACAACCCATCTCTGTTGGTCCGTCAGTTCGGATATGCACTGAAGAACCTGCCCAAGGAGGAAGAAGTACATGAATCTCTGTACTTCACCGGAGATTTGAAGGGGGAGTTATTAGCCAAGCTGCAGCATGCCTGGACGCGTATTAACCGAAGAGGGAAGCCGTTGTTAGGGAAGAATGACTGTCAGGCCTATGCACCTTACAGAGTTTGGATCCAGGAGAGAGCAAGTCAGTTGCGGATGCCATTCCCAGATGTACCAATCCTTGTTCCTATTCCGGTAGCAGAGCCAACCACTGTTTCTCGGGAAGCCTACGAGCAAGTTGTGAAAGAAAAATAAGCCTTGATGAAGATCAACGAAGGGTTAGAGCAGGAGCTAGCCCAGATACGCAGCGAGAGAAACAAGGCCGTGCATGCTTTCCAACAGCAGATTGAGCTAATGAACAGATTAGGGGCTGAGTTGACTGAGGAAAAGAAGAAGCGCGAACGTCTGGGGCAAGAGTTCAGAAGCTCCCATGACATGCTTGAATCCAAGAAGAAAGCGCTTGACATCGCTCACCGAGAGATCTCTTCTTGCAATAAGACCTGGAATGCCACGCTCACCAACAATAAGAAGAGGGAAGATAAGTTGAAGCAGCAAATTTCCGACCTCGAAGAGCAGTTGAAGTCCAGCATCAAGAAGTGTGAAGAAGAAGTGATGACCCGGTACAGTCTCCAGAATGCACTAAACAAGGCCATCAAAGGCAGAGATGAAGCTGTGTCTCAGAAGCGTAAACTAGAGGATCGCTTCGGAGAGGGGGCATGGGAAGAAACTGCTGAAGACGTGCGGCGTGTTCTTAAGAAAAGAAACCAACTTGTTGAAGGGCTGCTTACCAGACCAAGTCATCCGGAGACCAAGAAGTTGCTAGAAGAATACCAGACTTATGGGGGTGTTTGATCATTTCATGTAGTAACTTGTATGCTTTATTTGCATAGTGCTGACCATCACCAGGATTGTTGGTTGAGGTCATGCTTTCTTATTGTACTCTCAGTGACATTGTATTCTTGGCTTATTGGTTTCTCTGCAATATATGAGGCTTTCTGTGATTCAACTCCGATCTCTGTATTTCTAGCACTGTCATTGCACCGGCACCTTCACACTAGAATCGGGGAATGAATTTCCCTAATGCACAGACACACACATTGCATTGCATTCATATCCATATTGCATTACAGGTAATCTTTGGATGGTGTCTTATTTCCTGCTCTGTAACAGGTATTTTCAGGATTGCAGATCAACACCCGCACCGCTATTCCACTCGCACCAACTGTCGAAGAATCATGGATCAAATGCAGAACGAGATGCAAGATGTGCGCGAGAAGCTAGCTCTCTTTATGCAGACCATGGAAGCTATTGCAAAAGGTCAGGAGAATTTGCAAGCCATGGTCCAACCTCTGTTAGCCCGAAATGCTGGTCACGGTAACGAGGATCATCAGTCTGTGCGAGTCGATACTGTTCATGGGGACGGCACCCCCACGCCAGTGGCTCCACCTGTAGTCAATATACCTGCTGCTAATGTCAACAACGCTACCGCTGCTGGGAACGGTAACGTCGGAGGTGGGAACGAGACTGCTGTCCATAACGTTGGGCTTGGTGATGTCAACTTGGGTGATAATATCGGAGGCAACGACTTCGGCAATACTGGATTCGGGTTCAATGATCAGGGATTCGATAACGCTGGGAAATATGGTTTCAATGCTCAAGGCTTTGGGCAAGATGGTTATGGTGTGGCCAATCAGGGTTACGGAGGTTTCGGAAATGGAAACGGCGCTGGATTAATGGCTTTTGGGCCTGCTGGAGGTGTTCAGGGATACGGCAACAGAGGCCGAGGCCCAGTGATGAATCAGATTAGAGCTGGCCGCAATAATGGATATGATGGGTATGGAGCTGGGGATGGTATGTGGCAAGAAGATCAGCAGGAGGACGCTTTCTCTGGCGGAGGCTTTGAAGGGCCGATGGATAACTCCCAGAAGATCAGAATGCTAGAAGAGCAGATGAGGGGGGTCCTGAACCAAAGTGCTGTGGGCTTGGACATGGCAACAATGGGTCTGGTACCTGGCTTGAGGGTGCCAATCAAATTCAAAGCTCCTACGTTTGATAAGTATAAAGGGGACACCTGTCCGAAAATGCACGTACGGGCTTATTACAGAAAGATGTCTGCATACTCAACTGATGAGAGAATGCTAATGCATTTCTTTCAAGATAGTTTGTCAGGCCCTTCCCTAGAATGGTATATGGGATTGGAGCCAACTAATATCAAGACATGGAAGCAATTAGCAGAGGCATTTGTAGCTCACTACAAGTATAACAGCGACTTGGCGCCCAATCGGGTCCAATTGACAGGGCTGTCGCAGAAGAAGGGTGAGAGCTTTAAAGAGTACGCGCAAAGGTGGCGCGATATGGCTGCCAGGGTCCGTCCTCCTTTAGAAGACAAGGAAATGAATGACATGTTCGTCGGCACATTCACAGGCTTGTTTCATGACATGTTGTTTCATACATCTCTAGCCAATTTTTCAGACTTAATTCTGATGGGAGAAAAGATTGAACGTAACATTAAGCAAGGAAAATTCCAGTCTGAGGAATCAACTGCATCTGGCAGTAATAGGAAGGCTTTTGGTGGGCGCCTTAGGGCGAGGCAAGCGCAGTATTTGGAGGCCGAGGCAGGGGACGAAACCAATATCATCAGCCGCAGCAGGTGGCGAGTGTTACTATCCCGTATCAGCAACCACAACAACCGTTTCAGCAGCAGCAGCAGCAGCCTCAGCAGGGTGCGCAGCAGGCTCAGCGAAGATTCCAGGGTGGTAAACCAAGAAGAGTGTTTGAGAAGCCTCCTTCAACGTATGCTGATTTGTTACAGACATTGTTGGGTTTGAACCTGGTAGAGAAGAGAACTTTGGCACCGATAACGGGAACTCCTCCGTATGGTTATGATGCAAGCAGACACTGTGAGTTTCATTCTGGGGCTCCGGGCCACGATATAGAGGGTTGCCATGCTTTTAAGCACGTTGTGCAGGATCTTTTGGACAATAAGACTATCAATTTCGGAACGGCAGGTCCGAATATAGTGCAGAAACCCATGCCTAATCATGGGGTGAACGCCATTCTGACTGAGGAAGGGTTGAATCTGATTATGAATGTCGACGATTTAAAGACGCCGCTGAGCGAGATAAAAAGCAGATTGTTGCAAGGGGGTGTTTATCCAGGATGTGACGAGTATTGCTTAGAATGCTGGACCCTAGCCGGGGGGTGTGATGATTTGAAGAAAGGAATTCAGGCTTTAATTGATGGAGGCACATTGCAGTTTGACCGAGCAGCGACCGAAGAGCCTGCAGGGGCGGTAGCAGATGATCAGAGTGATGTGGCCACTGTAACGATTCCTCGAAAGACAATCACTATAGCAGCACCGGTCCAGCGACCACCGATCACCATAACTAAGGCCGGACCGATCCCGTACGAGAATACAAAAGCAGTCCCATGGTCATATGGGTTGGAGGTGTATTGTGACGGGATAAAGATTGATGTTAATAGGCAGCCAGCCGAGACTGTAGATAACGTTGTTGGTTCAGGAGGTATGACAAGGAGTGGTAGGATCTTTATATCACCTGAAGTGGAGGCCGAAAGACTAGCGAAAGGAAAGGGGAAAATGGTTGAGAATGTCCCAATGCAAGCAAGCGATAAAGAAGCGGCATCGAAAGATGTAGAAGAGTTCATGCGCTTGATTCGAAAAAGTGATTATAAGATTGTGGAGCATTTGCAACAGACGCCGTCCAAAATATCCATCTTGTCATTGCTCTTGTGTTCGGAAGCTCACAGAAATGCTTTGTTGAAAGTCCTGGATACTTCCTTCGTACCCCAAGACATCTCCGTGAATCAGCTGGAAGGAGTGCTGACACATGTGAATGCAGGCCACAGCTTAGGCTTTACCGACTTCGATTTGACCCCGAAGGGGAGAGATCATAATATGGCGCTGCACATATCTGTTGAATGTAGAGGATCAGTAATGTCGCATGTATTGGTCGACACCGGATCGTCTTTGAATGTGTTGCCCAAGAAAGCAATGATGAAGCTGGATGTCAGAGGAATCCTGTGCATGCCCAGTGACTTGGTAGTCAGAGCGTTTGATGGCACGCGAAGAACAGTCTTTGGATCGATAATATTGCCTCTACAGGTGGGGCCGGAGGTGTTCGCCACTGAATTTTATATCATGGACATACAGCCTGCATATAGCTGCTTACTCGGACGACCCTGGATTCATGGGGCTGGGGCAGTCACATCTACCCTGCATCAGAAGTTGAAATATATGGTCGGAGACAGCGTAGTCACCGTATGCGGAGAAGAGGACATCCTGGTCAGCCATCTGTCGTCATTTAAATATGTGGAGGTCGACGGAGAGATCCACGAAACACCCTGTCAGGCATTTGAAGGATTGCGTATCAAGGACAAAGTTCCCGGGCCGAGCAAAGTGTCAGAGATAGCCGTCTCGTCGTATAAAGAAGCTCAAGCTCTGGTGGAGGCAGGAGAAGCAACGGGCTGGGGCAAAGTGCTGGATATTCCTGTGAAGATGGACCGATTCGGGCTGGGGTACCAACCGTCGTCATCAACACCTGCTGTGGGAGCACCCCGTTTCAGAGGGCCAATAACCATCTCTGCCAGTGGAGTATGTCATGAAACCATCAATGCTGCCTCGGAGTCTGACGAAGGAGACAGCGACTGTGATATGGATGCCTGGATTCAGCCAAGCACGCCAGGACAGGGACTGTGCAACTGGTCTATTCAGGAGCTTGTTCCTGTGACTCATAAATAGTAATGCTTTGCTTTATTAATTCTTGAATAATCTGATATCTTGCCCGGGGCATCGTGATTTGCTTAGGGCTGTGTTGTTATGAACATTGCGTGTTAATCATTAAATAAATGGCGTTTTTTCATGTGCAAATACTGTAATCTCTGTCTTTCTTGTTTTGTATTTTTCAATAAAATGGCAACGTGGTTATTCGCTTTATACGCATTTTGAAGCACTTAACCATTCCTTTTGCAGGATAACATTTTCAGATGACATCCTTGAACCACCTATGACTCGTCCAGACTTTGAGCACCCGGTATTTCAGGCCGAAGAAGAGGTTGTCGAAGATAGTGACGTTCCTGAAGAACTGTCTTGGTTGGTGAAGCAAGAGGAAAGAGTCATTCTGCCTCACGAAGAGGTCATCGAAATTATCAACTTGGGGTCAGAAGGGGTTGAGAAGAACATTCGTATCGGAGCCGCGCTGCAGGGCGATATCAAGCGAAGACTGGTTGAAATGCTCCGAGAGTATAGTGATGTATTCGCTTGGTCGTATGAAGATATGCCAGGGCTCGATACAGATATGGTTGTGCACCGTCTGCCACTGAAAGAAGAATGCCCGCCGGTCAAACAAAAGCTTCGCAGAACTCGACCAGATATGGCAGTGAAGATCAAAGAGGAAGTTCAAAAACAGTGGGACGCTGGTTTCCTGGCTGTGACAAAATATCCCTCATGGGTTGCTAACATCGTACCAGTGCCAAAGAAAGATGGCAAGGTGCGGATGTGCGTGGATTATAGAGATTTGAATAAAGAAAGCCCAAAAGACGATTTTCCACTTCCTCATATCAACGTGCTAGTTGATAATACTGCTCAATACTCCGTATTCTCCTTCATGGATGGCTTTTCAGGCTATAATCAGATTAAAATGGCGCCAGAGGATATGGAGAAGACTACTTTCATAACGCCTTGGGGAACATTTTGCTACAAAGTGATGCCCTTTGGCTTGAAAAATGCTGGGGCAACATATCAGCGTGCGATGACGACTCTTTTCCATGATATGATGCATAAAGAGATTGAAGTTTATGTTGACGATATGATTGCCAAATCCCAGACGGAGGAAGAGCATCTGGTGAATCTGCTGAAGTTGTTCAAACGACTTAGGAAGTTCAGGCTGAGACTGAACCCTAACAAATGCACCTTCGGGGTGAGATCGGGTAAACTGCTGGGGTTTATCGTAAGCGAAAGAGGAATAGAGGTCGATTCAGCTAAAATAAAAGTGATACAAGAAATGCCGACGCCTAAAACAGAGAAAGAGGTGCGCGGGTTTTTAGGGAGGTTGAACTACATCGCCCGGTTCATATCTCACCTAACTGCTACGTGCGAACCATTATTCAAGCTGTTGAAGAAAGATCAAGCTGTAACGTGGAACGAAAATTGTCAAAAGGCGTTCGATAAAATAAAGCAGTATTTGCAGGAGCCTCCTATTTTGATACCCCTAGTGGCGGGTAGACCCTTGATCATGTATTTGACGGTTCTGGAGGGAAGCATGGGTTGTGTTCTCGGTCAGCACGACGAGACAGGAAGAAAAGAGCATGCGATCTACTATTTGAGTAAGAAGTTCACAGATTGTGAATCTCGATATTCAATGCTTGAAAAAACCTGTTGCGCGCTTGCCTGGGCCGCCAAGCGTTTGAGGCAATACATGCTGAATCATACAACCATGCTCATCTCGAAGATGGATCCGATCAAATATGTGTTCGAAAAGCAGGCGTTGTCAGGGAGAATTGCCCGTTGGCAGATGGTCTTGACTGAATATGACATCCAATACGTCTCGCAAAAGGCTATAAAGGGGAGTGTGCTGTCTGAGTATCTGGCGGAGCAGCCTATTGAAGATTACCAATCGATGAGGTTTGATTTTCCTGACGAGGATATCATGTACCTAAAGATGAAAGATTGTGAAGAGTCGTTGCTAGACGAAGGGCCAGAGTTGGGTTCCAAATGGAAGATGATATTTGACAGAGCTGTGAATGCTTACGGTAGCGGAATAGGGGCAATCATCACTACCCCACACGGGTCGCACATCCCGTTTACTGCCCGATTGACCTTTGCTGTTACCAATAATGAGGCCGAATACGAAGCTTGTATAATGGGGCTTGAAGAAGCCATTGATTTGCGAATCAAGAATTTAGACGTATACGGAGACTCAGCTCTGGTGGTGAATCAGATCAAAGGGGAATGGGAGATACGGCAGCCCAACTTGATACATTACATGAACTATGCAAGGAGATTGTTGCCTTTCTTCGACAAGGTTGAATTGCATCATGTGCCGCGGGCCGAGAATCAAATGGCTGACGCCCTGGACACTTTGTCTTCCATGTACAAAGTCAACTTCTGGAACGAGGCACCCCGAATCGTTATCTCTCGGCTTGACAGACCAGCTTACGTATTTGCTATTGATGAGGCATCCGATGACAAACCGTAGTATTTTGATATCCTTAATTTCCTGAAGAACAAAGAGTATCCGGATGGGGCATCCAGTCAAGATCAGAAGACTCTCAGGAGATTAGCAGGTAATTTCTATTTGAATCCAGATGGGGTCTTATACAGAAGAAACCACGATTTGGTGCTATTGCGTTGCGTAGACGAAAGAGAAGCGAAGATGCTCATGGAGGAAATACACGAAGCTACCTTTGGTACGCATGCTGGTGGACATGCTATGACGAGAAAGCTGCTGCGGGCAGGTTATTTTTGGCTGACGATGGAAACTGACTGTTTCAAGTTTGCAAGGAAGTGCCACAAGTGCCAAATCTATGCTGATAAGATTCATGTGCCTCCGAGTCCTCTAAATGTGATGTCATCGCCATGGCCATTCTCGATGTGGGGAATCGATATGATTGGAAAGATCGAGCCGACAGCTTCTAATGGGCACCGGTTCATTCTAGTAGCGATCGATTATTTCACCAAGTGGGTAGAAGCGGCGTCTTACGCAAATGTAACGAAGCAAGTGGTGGCCAGATTCATCAAGAGAGATATCATTTGCCGATATGGGATCCCCGAGCGGATAATCACGGACAACGGTTCAAACCTGAACAACAAAATGATGAAGGAGCTCTGTCAGAATTTCAAGATCGAACATCACAACTCCTCCCCTTACCGACCCAAGATGAATGGCGCTGTCGAAGCGGCCAATAAGAATATTAAGAAGATCGTTCAGAAGATGGTGGTAACCTATAAGGATTGGCATGAGATGCTACCTTTCGCTTTGCACGATTATCGTACGACGGTACGCACATCAACCGGGGCAACCCCGTTCTCGTTAGTATACGGAATGGAAGCGGTATTACCATTGGAAGTCGAGATTCCTTCTCTGAGAGTATTGCGAGACGTTCAACTAGACGAGGCAGAATGGGTGAAAGACAGGTTGAACCAACTGAGTTTGATGGATGAGAAGAGGCTAGCTTCTCTAGCATACGGTCGTTTGTACCAGAGCCGAATGAAGAAAGCATATGATAAGAAGATACATCCGCGAAGCTTTCAGACGGGCGACCTTGTGCTGAAAAGGATTCTCCCGCCGCAAGCAGATCACAGGGGCAAGTGGACCCCCAACTACGAAGGGCCATACGTTGTCAGGAAAGTCTTTTCAGGAGGAGCGTTATTGTTGTCCACCATGGACGGTGAAGACTTTACGTCGCCTGTGAATTCGGACGCAGTTAAAAAATACTTTGCTTAAAATTGACCCGCTGGACAGAAAAAGAGAGTCCAGGAAAAAATGGGGCATCCTGGCGAACCAAAAACAGAATGAAAGGTTCGGGCAAAAGTTAGGGATAAATTGGAAAAAATGTACACCCGCGAAGTTGAAAACCTACACTGGGCGGCTTCGGCAAAAAGGGGTATCCCGGTGAACTGAAAACCCGTAAAGGGCGGTTCACGCAAAAGTTAGGGATTTGAAAAGAAAATGACTGCGATCCGAATTTGATACTACAGTGAGCATCAGTGCGGGAGAATATACCTGAGGGGTCGATTATCAGATGCAATCTCTTCGGAAGTGTGAATACCGGAAAGCATTAGAGTCGGACGAGTCATGGGAGGATCAGTTCGCGGTGTTCGTCTGCATCCCGTTGCCGACATGTGTACAAATTTAGTTTGTCAGTATATTTATGCTTCCTGTGCATACTTGTGTATTTGCTTTGCATAGCTTCCTCTTTTCAGGAATTACATCCCGTGTACAAAAACTCCGCCCATTCAGGGGCCCAATCAATGAAATATGTTATTCAGTACTTGATGCTGGTTCTTTACTGTTTTGTGCATGATAAAACGCCTAAGTTTATTGAAACTAGCATGTGTATAACATCACTGGCCCTTGCTAACAATTGCTAAAGCTTTGAATTAACTGAAAATAATATCACTAACCTGAATAGATTTGGTTGCATAGGCTTGTCTTGTCTTGTCTGTGTTGTTGCAGGTTTCCTAGCCGTACGAGGAAGACGATCAAAAGATTGCAGTGACGAAAGACTTGATCTCCACGCAGGTCATGCATGTTCTTCCAGAAGAAGGATAGAATTCCCCAGCCGGTCGTAGCTTATCCAGAGGGCATGCTCCAGCAAAGTTATCTATCCTCAGCAGAATTGGCGATTCCAAGATCGTAAGGCTGTATTCAGACAATATGGTGTCCCCCAGAAGGATTCCCTTATCTCGAACAGAGTTGGTTCAGCCGCAGAAGATTAATGTTTGTGAGCTGTATTCAGACAAGTTCACCTTTTCCCGCAGGGTCAGGTACTCTCCCTCACGGAGCCAGTGGATGTTCCCCAAGAGAATCATCCCATCCCCAGTGGAGTTCTCTTTTCCAGCAAGTATTTTCATTCCTCCCAGTGGAAGTCGAAGAATAAGACTCTCCCCGGCAGAGTTGGTTATGTGCCCAGGCATTTATTTTGTCAAGATACCGCGTGATATTCGCCAGGCGCATCCGCCATTCTCCAGCAGAGATATATTCCCCAGCAGGGTGTTACCCCAACGAGGTGTTTGGTTTAAGTTCCCAATTTACCAGCTGAGTCGACTTCCCTTTCCCAACATTTATTTTGCTGGAATAGTTCTATAGCATCTGGCTATCCCCAGCGGAGTTGGCATTATCTTCAACATTTATTTTGCTGAATCAGTTTCTGTGCCCAGCAGTTCGAGTCTGCATTTGCATTGGCATATAGTGTCATACTTGCATCCACCCAAACAAAAACGCATAACATTTCCATGTCAAATGGAGCAGTGCATCATTGGTAAGCGCATGCATGTTGAAGCATAAACCAGGATGGCTAACCTTTTGTTTCAAGTTTTGTTTCTCTTGCAGGTAGAGAGAGCCCTCGCTCAGGTGAATCAACAAACGTTCGAAGTCTCGGCACGAGACATTCAACGAAGTGTCAGCTTTGGCACTATTCCCCACCGAGTCAGCAGGATGTGCTCTTTGTCCCCAAGCAGAGTTACTTATTTCCCCGCCAGGGTTTCTTGTTGAAGTTTCTCTAGTCCGACCAGCGATTTGTTTCCTTCAAAGTTGTTGTGACGTTGTCGCTACTGCGAAAATCGGCGCCGGCTTGACAGGAGAGTCGCCACCGTGCGTTATTTATCCCTCAGAGCGGGAAAGGAAACGCTCGAAGTAAACCTCGCAAAGACGGGAAAAGGTATGGTCATCGCAACCAAAACCTGGATTCGGGAGTCGGTTACGCAAGGGGAAGGTATTAGCACCCCTCACGTCCATCGTACTCGATGGGATCCACGCTTGGTGTTTATAAGGAAAAGGGTGTTTATCTATCTACGCTAATGGCCAGTCTGAAAAAGAAAATAAAAGGACAGGACTCGACAGAACATACGGTGTTCTGGGCCTACGTACTCCCTCGTGCAATGGGAAAGTCAGAGTCAACGTAGTTCGACTACCTACGTCTAAACGGGGAAAAGGTTGCTCGCCAGGACATCGCGTCCTGTGCCTACGTACTTCCATACAACATGGAAGATCAGAGCAAACGTAGTTCGACTAACTACGGGTAAACAGGGGGCTCTCACACAGCAGTGAGAAAATAAACTGATTCTACAGGTTCGGGAACCTACAACTACGATCTGGTCTCAAATGCACTCGAGCAAGAGAAAAGGGGGTAACAATTAGTCGTCAGCGGGAAAGTCTCGATCGCACATCCGCGAGAGAACGAAGGTTAGTTGTTAGTGTGCTCGCTAGGATATCGCATCCTATGCCTACATATCCTCGTCTGGTACGAAGAATCAGAGCAGCTGTAGTTCGGCTAACTACGACACAAGCTACTCAAAAGCTCCTACTGAAAGGAAAGGGAAAAGACACCCTAAAACTATTGCTGAAAAAGGGAATCTACCTATTGCTATCACACCTGGTTGACCATCCTAATGTCTATCATAACAACTCCGCAGCGGAGAAGTCAGAGCTCCTAAGGGATCATGGCAACAGGACTAAACGGCAAACGGGAAATACTACAAAGTAAATAAACACTGAAAATATGCATGAATGCAACAATTAGACAAACAAGGCACAAAGGCCGCAAACCACAGAGGTAAGGGAGCTCAGCTCTACCAAATACCAACAAGCAAAGCCACTCAATAACAAACAAGCAGAAGGAGGACCACCTCAACTTCTCATGCACACAAAGTCTACTTCTAAGATGCACCTACCTCAGAACTATCTATATGAATTCCTAAGTCTAATGCAACACAACACCATACAAGTCAAACAACACAAAGAGAGGGCTAGCTAACCTGATAAACCTCTATCCAAAGCTTAAACAACAACCCTGAAACAAACTCCTAATCTATCTCTAAACAAAACCCTATGCAACACCCTAAGCAAATATCCAAGCAAAACTCTAATCCAAACCCTAAGCAAGAGGAATCAATCCCAGTCTCCAAGCTTCAGAACAAGCTTACCAAAGAGAGGGAGCTAAGCAGACAAACTCATAGTGCCTTCCTCAGGAAAGTACCAGGAGGTTACCACTCAGGAGTCATATCCTATGCGGCTCAACAACTGTGATCAGTTTACATTCCTCCTCAGGAGAAACTAAACTCACATGAAGGCTCCGGCATCATTGGATATTTGAGAAATCCTATCTGAACTAAGGGAACTAAGTGAACAGACCCATAGGACCTTCCTCAGGAAAGTACTAGGAGGCTGACACTTAGGAATCGTATCCTACGTGGCTCAACAACTGTGATCAGTTTACATTCCTCCTCAGGAGAAATTAAACTCACAAGTTGGCTCCAACATCATTGGATACTTAAGAAATCCTAGATAAACTAGAGGAACTAAGTGAGCAGACCCATAGGACCTTCCTCAGGAAAGTACTAGGAGGCTTCCACTTAGGAATCGTATCCTACGTGGCTCAACAACTGTGATCAGTTTACATTCCTCCTCAGGAGAAATTAAACTCACATGAAGGCTCCGACATCATTGGATACTTAAGAAAGAGGTGAGAAGAAAGAATGAAAGTCGTTCATAGTGCCTTCCTCAGGAAAGTACCATAAACTCCCTTCAAACTTCAGGATCTCAAACCTCACAAACAGAGAACAAGCTCCTAGACTAAGCCTCAATCCACTGCATCTTTGCAAGCTCCAACAGGACTTCAACCAGCTCCCATCTTTGAGAAGAACCCACAGGCCATCAAACCACAAGAAACTATCTCTGAAGTTCAACCACAGTTGAACTTCAAAGTCAGAAGTCATCAAGACTTCTCCTATCCTCAAGCTCAGACTAAAACATATCAGAACATCCTAAAAAAATCTATCAAAAATCTATGGGAAACCTACATGGCTCTATGACAACATACTAAAAAATCAGAGCAAAATTCAATACCAGATGAAAGAACTAAAATCAACAAAGCAGACATATCCACAAACCAATTATTCAATATCAAAACAATACAAAAAATGAAATTAAAATGAAAATGCATGATTAAGCTAATGTTTTTGCACTATAAAATTCTACATTGAATTACGAGTCTACAGAAAAAAGAACGGAATTATTTGATCGAATCTACTATTTTTTATGAATTTTCTAATAATATGCATGCACTAAAAATATTAAAAAAGTCATGTAAATGGAAAATATACCAAAAATAGTAAACAAAAATAAAATGGCATTTTTATTTTTATTTAATTTTCTAGACATTTTCATGAAGTGGTAGAAAAAACAAGAAATTGAAAATCAATCATTTTCATTTTATTATGAATTTTACAATATGCAAGAACAAATTAAAAGAAATTAAAACACAAAATTGAAATAAAAGGGGAGGGGGGGTCCTAATAGCACATGTACTCAGTTATTTTCATGTGGGCCAGAAGGTGGGTGGTGTACATAGCAAAGGGCGTAGGCCCATGGGAATCAGAAAAAAAAACTAATAAAAAAAACAGAAAAACAATGCATGGGGGGTGCAGGACGAGGAATTTCATGTTAGTTTTCATTGGGCTGAGATGAGGGGGGTGCGTTTAGCAGTGAGGGCCTAAGCCCAATTCCAATCTGTCTCTCACACGCAGGGGGGTACGAGTAAATGGGGAGTGTTTCAGCAAACACACTTGGGCCTGGCCCAAACCCTAACCCTAACCAACGAACAAAACCCTATCTCCCTTCTCCATTCTCTGGCTACTGTTCACCACACAGAAACCCTAACGCCGCTCATCTTCCTCACCCTCTCTGCAAATCCTCTCCCAATTCTCTGAGGAAACTTCTCACATCAAATTCAAACAACCTTTCACCCAATCCACAATCTACCCTAAACGCCAAATTGTTCGATCCAAACCCTAACCTAAACTATCCTCCCCAACAAACTAACATGCAAATCTCAGGCTAACACCCTAATCCAACTGAACAAACAACTATGAGGTGAAAAGAATTACCTGGAGCGAAGTCGGAGACGAAGATTTCTGGATAACGCCTCTTGAAGGTGACGAATATTTCTGGAGGACGCTTCTTGGAACCGGAGCAAGCGATGAAGCTCTTGAGGCGTGATTGAAGATCTTCTGGGGAAAAAAAGTGAACGATGGATGAAGGTCTACGAGTTTCCGGATGAAGATTCAAGTGAATCTGGGCGCGTCTTTGAAGATATTGATGGCTATCGTTGAGGATCTTGAACGGTCTTCTGGGGAATGCACTAAGAACATGCGAAGCTCTTGACGATCTATGATGATAATGATGGTTTTCTGGGGAGAAATTGAAGAACAATGAAGCTTTGCTGCTTTTCTGGGTAATTGTTCTTGACACACGCTGAAGATTGATGAGTTCTGGAGCTGTTCTTGAAGTTTCCGGTCACAGATGAATTCTCCGGCGAGTTGGTGATGAAGGTGGACGGAGGAGATCGGAGGGGAAAGAAGAAATGCTGGGAATTTCTGCAGATTCCGGCGATCTAACGAAGTCTGGCGACGGTTACTGCTCTCCGGTGACCGTTACTGATGACCGGCACGACGGCTGCATGGCCGGCGGTGGGAAGGGGGTAGTGGATCACAGGTGTCACGCGTGTGAGAGGGGGTTGCTGGGAAGGAGCCACGTGGTGAGGTGGCGTGGCGCAGAGAGAGAGAGTGTGGGGCGCGTGTGGGATTCTGGAGCTGAGGGAGATTGTGAGGTGGTGGTCTGAGAACGCGTAACGTGGGGCCCTTTTATTGTGACAAGTGTCACTCTTTGCTGAATTCTGGACAAAAACACTGATGGACTTGCAAGGACTTGGGCTTCAAAAAACTGCTTTCTGGGCCCACGAAAAATGGACAAAAAACCCTAAACAAAACTGAAAAACTGATTAAAAAAACTCTAAATCTGATTATCTAATTAAAACAATTAAGACCTAATTAACTAATGATTAATCCTAATTAACTAAATGCAGATTAACTATCCTAATTGACCTACACATGATTAATATCCTAATTAATCTGATTAAACCTAAAAACAGAATTAACACCTAATTAAACTAATTACCCTAATTAACTCTAAAAATGATTAAAAATCTAATTAACTCTATATTAATAAACTTCTACTAATTTCTATTAAAATTCCACAAAAGTCTATACCATTTTATAATATCTATTTAAAAGAAAAACTATATTAAAACAAATTTTATTTATTTCTATTTAAAACTATTAAAATCCCTATTAACATAAAAGAAAAATCTATAATATTTCCTATATTATCTAGAGCAATTAAAACTATTTTAAAATCTATTATATTCTAAAAAATCTATTTAAAAATTCTATAAAATTCTAAAAGAAAGATTTAAACTATTTAAAATTCTAAAAAAATCTATTTAAATCCTAAAAATGATTAAAATGCCTATTTAAAATCCACAAAAGTCTATTAAAACCCTAAAAAAAATGCAGACAAATGCAAATGACCACCATAAAAGAGCGCACGAGACCAGATCGAATCGAACAGAGAATCCCGGGCATCAGAATATCCCAAAATCACTATGCAAGCTAAAAATCACCGAGGAGCGCACAATTTCCTGAAAATAAAACCCTGATGATTTGGACTGGATCTGCCGTATCTGATAGACGAAAACTAAGCTGTAACTCTGATATCCTCTGTCTGCACAAATATCATACGTCTGATTTGCGAATATGAAATTAAACCACGAGTCCGATAGGAGAATCGGTTGGTCAAATTTTAGGGTGCAACAGCTGCCCCTATTCAAGCGACTTGGACCTGAATGGTTTGAAGAGCGCTCAGCCTTCAAACATTCGGAGGTACGAGACGGTTGAATACAAATAAAACCCGAAAATTTGCCAACCACGAGAATATACTGTAAAACTGCTTGGGGAATAAACCCCAGAAAACCGAGTCCGATCATTACGGCAACAAACTGATCAATCATCTGGTAAGGAACTCCTGATTTCAATTACTTGTGATACCCCATATAATAAACCCTGAGGGTTGCAACAAAACACCTGATCCTTTCACATTGCCTACTGATAGGCAGGAAGAGAAATATACTCACATCGTCCAAAGATGGACGGGAAGACACCCTGAATGGAGGAAACGCCAATACTCACATCGTCTAATGATAGACGGGATCATCCTGATTGATGAAACAAATCAATATTCACATCGTCTAAGGATAGACGGGAAGAAATAATCTCCATACTCACATCGTCTAAGGATAGACGGAAAGACACCATAATCTCCATACTCACATCGTCTAAGGGTAGACGGAAAGACACCGTTAATCTCCATACTCACATCGTCTAAGGGTAGACGGAAAGACATTCATAATCTCCATACTCACATCGTCTAAGGGTAGACGGAATCATCCTGATTGATGAAACAAATCAACATTCACATCGTCTAAGGATAGACGGGAAGAAATAATCCCCATACTCACATCGTCTAAGGATAGACGGCAAGAAATAATCTCTATACTCACATCGTCTAAGGATAGACGGCAAGAAAGCGTTAATCTCCATATTCACATCGTCTAAAGATAGACAGGATCATCCTGATTGATGAAACAAATCAACATTCACATCGTCTAAGGATAGACGGGAAGAAATAATCCCCATACTCACATCGTCTAAGGATAGACGGCAAGAAAGCGTTAATCTCCATATTCACATCGTCTAAGGATAGACGGAAAGAAAAACATTAATCTCCATATTCACATCGTCTAAGGGTAGACGGAAAGAAATTCATAATCTCCATATTCACATCGTCTAAGGGTAGACGGGATCATCCTGATTGATGAAACAAATCAATTCACATCGTCTAAGGATAGACGGGAAGAAATAATCTCCATACTCACATCGTCTAAGGATAGACGGAAAGACACCATAATCTCCATACTCACATCGTCTACGGGTAGACGGAAAGAAAGCCAAACGCAATTCAACACCATCCCTCGAATTTCAGAATCCTTCTGTCTACGGGAATTGATGGAAAGATCAATATCCTTGAAGGGGCCACATCGTCAGTATGGACCGACGGGAAGAAAACCACCTTTAAAGAAACATGCCGTCAATAAGAATCGACAATCACGAAAACTGAACATTCTTCGAAGAGCCTCGACATCAATAAGGATTGACGGTCAGAAAAGTCCCTCTTGAAACGTCATCTCCTCCAATAAACAGAAAGAAAACCACTATCCGAAATATCGTTTTGAAACCCCTCAACAATCAAAGATAGCCGGAGAAGGCTCGTTGGGGAAACACCCCTTCTGCATGATCCGACAATAAGAAACCCGCTGAACAATATCCTGAAACTTCACATCGTCTACTGATAGACGGAAAGAAAAGCCACTTGCTAGAGAAACCCCGTCTTGAGCCCCACTGAAAATCACCCAAAACTTCACATCGTCTACTGATAGACGGAAAGATCACCACATTCGAGCTCAAGACGTCTAATGATAGACGGAGAAATCCACTGATTGGAGGAACACATCGTCAATATGAATTGACGGGAAGAAACGTCTGCCGATACCAGATGACTGATTGATCAAAGCACAACTATTGTATGATCTGATACAAATAATCTGCTGAACTGTCTGAACACTGCCGCTGGATAAATGCCCCTGAACTGATCACAGCGTAATTCACGCGCCATGTGAGGCTGGCAGAAAACCTGACTTATGCTTCGTATGCATATGCTTATGCTTTAATCTTTCTATGGCGTAATGCTCCATTTAGGATGGAAATGCTACGCGTTTTGAAAATGACATGCAAGTATGATGCAAATATGATAATGCATGCGATACGCTAATGCAGGCTCGAGCTGCCGGAGAAAGTCGGGTACAGAAAACCACTTTAGCAACATAAATGTTGAAGACAAAGCCAACTCCGCTGGGGATAAACCCGGATGTCACAGGATTAACCCAGCAAAATAAATGCTGGGAGAGTGAAATCAACTCCGCTGGGGAGATTGGGAACTTAACCGAACACCTCGACGAAGTAATACCCTGCTGAGGAATATAACTCTGCTGGGGAATAGCAGATGTGCTGAATATGATTAGACTCCTCTGGGGATAGCTTACCCATACCAATGAAGAATTGGGCTTTGCTGGAGAAAAATAGACGGAGTCTTCCTGCGTATTGCCGAAAATTGGATTTGGAAACTGATGCGCCAACACGGATGGGCCTCATAGTGATTGCCAACATGGATTTGAACTCTTAGGCTATCCGTGATGGGTCAGGTACAACTGACGCTGGAAAACACTCTGTCTGAATACACAGTCTCCTAGTGGAAGAGTCAATGTATAGTGACATGACTTCCCGCATTCGTCCCGCTCTCGAAAATTGGCTGAATCTGCTCGAATAACTCTGAATGACCCCGCTGATACGGAGAAGAACAATCTTTTCGCTTCTGATATGCCCCAGCCTGCGGGGTCTCTGTGGGGATAGTCCTCGAAAGGAAACCTGAAAATCTGAGCCCTGATGGTCTGATATGAAATGCCCCCGCGTTCTGAATTTCAGAGAGATACTTCCCCTCAAATGCTTCTCGAATAAAGAACTTCTGCGCTCTTACGATGGCCTGCCCTTGACTGCAATGACTTTGCCCCTGATTATCTGATTTAGAGTAGTGCCCCTGACTACAACACATTTACCTGAATCTCAACCTGATTGCCCCAGGATAATTGACTTCGAAAGGCTGACTTGACTGGGGATCACGGTAATAGCTTGCCTCTGCTCTCGGAACATTCGGGCGTTCTGTATTCTATCATGAACATACATTTGCACTGTAGGAAACTTTTCTGCTGTCAAGCGCTCACTCGCAAGTAAAACACGTTGTTCTGCGTAAAAGATGTATTAATGCAACACATATGACAGCTTTGACATCCAATCTGTTCACTGGGAAAAGGAAAAAACAATTTATGGCATAAAATGCACAAAACATTTATCAAGAACATCAACATCAGTACCAACATGGTAAGAGGAACCCTTTTAGGAGTCAGAATCGACGTGACCTTTACCGAAGTATGCTTTCGAAACAACCTGCTTCAATTAGGACTTTTGAAGGTTGTAACGTGGTCAGGTTCGCGGTTTTGAAGGAAAGGATAAAGGCTCAAAGTTTATTTTAACCCACCCGCTCTCCTTGATGTTCTCCGATCCTATGTTTAGCTAATTCGACCTTAGCGCTCACCTCTCAGAGGTTGAAAAATAGGAGTGATAGTTCGAGAAACTATGAGTTTTCGGAGTGACAGCCACTCACTTTTCGTCTTTGACACTTGAGGTCACACGACTCATATTTCCTTTGAGGATTTTTCTTTTTGATCCTTCTCATCTTTTTTCTTTTCATTGACTTTTGCCTGGACTGACTCCTTTTGAGTTTCTTTTGATTTTTTTAAGTCCAGCGGGATGCCCTCATTTTTTTGCCTAAGTCAATTGTTTTGAAGTTTTCTTGACTTAGCGGGCTTTTGATTCTTTTTTTTTATTTTTTTCGAACAAGTCGTGTGACACTGGTTGTCTGACTCTTTGGGGAATGATGTGACTGTCTCACTCTTGATTGAACCATTGTGGTTTTTTTAGGCACGACCTCTAGGGGTGTGATTGATCCTCGAACGGACACTCCTTTTGCAATTTGGACGTTCGGTCAAATTAGCTAACACCTACCCTGCCCCAGGTTAAGATTGAGGGTTTTTCGCTTTCAGAAAGAACTCCTACTACAAGGCTCAAAGGGGTTGACAAGGGATTATCTTCCTTATAACTCCGGTGTTTAGGGATTTGAAAGAATGCCTGTACATCATCAACAGGTTTTATTTCAAAAGCATACGATATCGGAAGTTTGCATGTCGTTCATTTTCGTCATCCTCCCCAGATCCTTCTTAACCAAGCGTTGGACATTTGTAAAAACGATTAGTGAACACGAATGGATCAAAACATGCATATTTATTTCATTATCATCAATTTGAATGAAAACAAGTTTTACAAACAAGGTTGCATTTTAACCAGGAAAGAAACTACAAATGTAAAGAAATGACAAGATAAAACAAGAAAAAATGCTAGCTTCCGAGAACCGGCTTTCACATCTGTCCTGCTGCTGAACCAGCTATCTTCGCAATCGGTTATTAGAGGCAATTCGATGCTGTCCTGATCTGCTTTCAACGACTCAACCAAATTATAGAGCCCTTTCTCCTTCATTCAGATGATTTTGGGACTTCCCTGCCCGAAGCTGATTGCTGCACTATCAAGTAGATCCTGCACTTTGTGCTTGAAGGCCATACAATCTTCAATGTTGTGCCCCTGTGCTCCCGAATGGAAATCACATCGCTCCTTGATATCATACCCTGCTGGAGGCGTACCTGTCAGCGGGGCTAACTTCCTCTTCTCAACCAACTGCAATCGTAGCAACTCCTGAATAAGTTCGGCATACGGCATCGGAGGCACCTTAAATACCCTCAATGGCCTCTGATTTTGAGCTTTTCGCTGATTGGGATGCTGCTGCCTTTTCCACTGTTGAGATCGTTGCTGTTGTTGCTGGTATCGGGTTGACTCTTGAACACCCTTCGTAGCAAATGCAACATCGGTTTCTTGACCTTCACTGTACTGATTAAAGCCCTCCTTATGCTTAGCCATTTTATTTCTCAGATCTGCCCCAGGAATAGGCAACAGTTGTGGGCATGGAGATTCTGACACCATGGAGTCCAGGATACGTTTCTGACCCACTGCAGCTTTAGAAACATCTGTCATCTTAGCATCGACTGAGACAGGAGCAATACGTACAGCTACGCCGCTCGGCGTGAATTCAATATCGTGCGAGTCAATCAGGTCTTGAACATTGTGCTTAAAAGCATGACAACCCTCGATGTCGTGTCCGGATGCCCCAGAATGAAACTCACACTGCTTACTGGCATCGTACCCATGAGGAAGCGCTCTTGTGGGTGATTCCAACGTTCTCTTTTCAACCAGATTAAACCTCAATAAAGTCTGCAAGAGTTCAGCATATGTTGTAGGCGGCGCCTCAAATATTCTCTTTGGCTTCCCTTCCTGGATCCTTCGTTGAGCCAGATGTATCCTCTGCTGCTGCTGCTCAGGTTCCACATGCACGGGTGGCGCGAGCTTCTTCATTGCGGCTTCAAATAGCTGATCGTCCTCTTTCCTAAGCACATTCTTGACTACTTCCATGATCAAGCTCATTTGGGTCTTCAGCTGACTGTTTTCCTCTTTGAGAATCTTCTGCTCCAAACGCATCTCTTGCATATCTCTCATCATCTGCCCCAGCTGGCTTCGGACTTCAATCAATTCAAACTGATTCTGTTCCATATCTCTGAAGGAATTCCTGCAATAAACTGGACGATGAGGAAATAAGGCCCACGGTTCTGATATACCTGTTAAATGATAATGCAGCGCAGAAAGCAAACACATATTCATAACGAGACAAAGAGAAACTCAAGATATAAGCATGCAGACAAACATCTCCCACATATGTATAACCAACAAAAGCATCACGTAGGCACAAATGAGTATGAATACAATGACCCCAGCCAACAATCCTGGTGGTGGTCGGCAAACACTAGTGCACAAAAGCTAAACGGATTATGCAAAGAAAACAGATGCGACACCCGACACATAAACTTCTAGAAACTTCTCCCATATTCAACTGAACTCTCTGATTGACAATCTTCAGAGCACACACTTCCTGTGGAGTCTTCCATGACACTAATTGACGAACCCACACAACTGGAGGATGGAAAATCATTAATCTAAACAAAACCCTGAGGAGTGATGCAAATACGGCTAGAGTCTAATAGATCTTGAACCTGGCTTCTAAGCACCTTACAATCATTTGTTGAATGCCCTTGTGCCCCAACATGGTACTCACAGCGGGCGCTGGCATCGAAACCTGGAGGATATGGTGGAATCACCGGCTTAGTCTCTTTCGGCACTATCAATCCACTTCTGACCAGATCTGGCAACAACTGACTGTACGACACCGGTAGCTGAGTAAACTGCCTTTCAGGTTTCCTTGGTCTTCGTGGAGCATGCTGACGCGATCGGCGGTAAGATGACCGTTGACTTGAAGTATCTGAAAACCGATCCTGAGATGCTAGAGGTTCTGATATGACATCATTTCCTTCTTCCCATTCTTTTTGAGAACTGACAACTGACTCAATCTTATCAACTAGGACGTAAGGGACATCTCGAAACTTTCCACTCTTGAGTCCTCTCTCAACAAGCTCACCCATTCTCATCAGGCCCACAAAGCTTGTACAACTGAACAATTTGTCAAAATAATGGCCTTTCAGAGTACCCAAGAAGATGTCAACCATTTCTCTTTCCGGAAGCGGTGGTTGAACACTAGCAGCCAATTCCTTCCATCTTCGCAAATACCCTCTGAATGATTCATTCCCCGCCTGAGATAATTCTTGCAGATGTACAAGACTAGGAGTCAAATCTAGGTTGTAATCGTACTGCTTCAGGAAAGCTCTGGCTAAATCCACCCATGATCGAATCTGATTACTCTCTAATTGCACATACCACCTCAAGGATGCCCCAGTCAGGCTATACTGAAAGCAATGGATCATCAACTTGTCATTTCGCACAAACGAAGTCATCCGTCGACAGAACATCATCAAATGCAGCTTCGGACAGCTATCTCCCGTGTACTTTTCGAACTTCGGTATTTTGAACTTGTACGGCAACACCAGATCAGGAACCAAACACATGTCTACAGCATCCAGGTTAACAGCATCTTTCGCTTCTAAGGCTTTTATTCCTTCCTCCAACGCTCGGAGTCTTCTATCCTTTTCAAGAGCTCTTGGATCTACCATCCCGGCCATTGGAATATCTCTCCGGTAATTCATCACAGGGAAAGCGACACCTTGATTGTTAACAGGAGGATAATGTTCATTTCGGGCAACGAATTGCTCATGTCGATCTCGGTTCTGGACAGTAGGCTGTACCACTTGGTCTGCAGTGACATTGTTCGCCTGCGGGAAGCCTTCCATAGAATCATACTGATGGTTGTACGCCATAGTAAATCTTGTCAAAGTGTTAGGAGCCTGGAAATTGCCTTCAGACATAGCTACCAATTACCTGTAACTGACTACACAGCTTGATTCTGCTCAAATCTGCTTCAGCCCCTTTGTCGTCTTCAACACTCCACTCTTGCCTCAAACAATTCCCCGAGAATCACCCTCTGGTGAAAACAAAGGCTGGATAAGTGCTCTGGCCTGCTAGAGTAATGCTATGCAATATGATTTATGCAAACAGAAATACAAAAATGCTAACGTGCATGTGTGCATTGGAGATATTTCCCCTCCAATTCCAGTGTCAGTGGTAGCGAGACAAGATAAACCATAAAGACAATATTTAGAAAAACCCTCATATATTTATTAGAATAACAGTCTTGTCAAGAAGTTACATAACTATGCTCCATACAGCTGATATGATAAAGGAGGATCCCAGCCAACATGCCTGGTGATGATCTCAACACAACAGAATACAAGAGAAAAATCAAGTACGGGTACGGTTGCGGAAGTCCTCGACCATCTTCTTTGTCTTTGCGTGATCCGGTCGATAAATCAAACCTTCTATTAGCTGATCCCTCTTCCTGACCGTCCCCTGGATGTCTCTGACAAAGTCTTCCCAAGCCTTATCATGGGCACCATCCCCAGGTTTGGGTCTCTTGGCGTCTGCTCTATGCTGAAAATCCTCCAAATTCTTCATGGCATCACTCAGCTTGCGTTCGGCCTCATATCGGCGGCATGCTTCTTCTTCAAGCTCTTCAGTCTTCACTTTGACCTGTTCTTCTAACTGAGCTACCTGTGTCTTTAGCTCTTCTTCCCGCTCTTTGCGCTTGGCCATAGTGAGATCCCAGTGCTCTCTGAACTTAGCTAGCTTTGTGTAGGCCCTTTCCAGCTCTTGCTTCTTAGTGGCCAGTACACTGCTAACTGAGTCTACATCTAACTCCAGACGCTTCTTGGTTTCAGTCAATTCCAATAACGTGGTCTTCAGATGTTTCAGAGTTTCAGCCTGTTGCTTAGAAACATATCCTGTTTCAATCTTTTCATGACGAAGCTGGGCATTCTCTTGCTCTAAAGCCTCTTTAGCCTTTGCTAGCTCTTCTTTCTCCGCCATCAGCTGCTTGTATACCTGTATGTCCACAGTGGTAGGCTCCTCCACTGGAGAAGGATGCAATGGCTGAACCGCTGGATAAGGCATAAGGAATTTCACACCTCGCTCACGAATCCATTCCACATACGGGCCAGGAACTCGAATATCCCCCCTGCTACCTGAAGGCTTCCCTCTCTTGTGCAAGTTCTTCCATGCCTTCTCAAGCTTGGTTAGCATCTCTTTCCCTATTGCCCCGGTGAGATACAGAGATTCCTGTATCTCCTCGGGCTTTGGCGCTCCCTGAGGTACGTACCCAAATTGCCTGATCAATAAGGAAGGGTTGTAATTGACGCACCCCTTCCTTCCTACTAAAGGAACATTCGGGAACCCTTCGCATTTGAGTATGACCTCAACTCCGAATACCTCTTCGTTAACCCATACCACGTTCTCGGCAGTCAACCCCATCAAGCGCTCCGGCCATCCTAGAGAATCAATAGAGGTGACAAAAGGGCCTGACTTAGGCATATGATTGGTGAACCACCTGCACAGGAGAGGTACACAGCAAGACACATTCCTTCCTCGCCACTTTTCATTCTGGTAGTGAGTTGAATGGTGGATATCTCCCAGCAAAGTAGGAATTGGGTTCTTCGCAGCCAAAATATAGAAGTCAACAAAATCAGGAATGTTCGGGAACAACACGATGCCATAAACACATACAGCAAGGATGACGTCAAAAACACCCCAGCCACCCTTCTGGGCATACTCCCGAGCCTTCTCCACCAAGACATCCAACAGAAATCCCCATACATCTCCTCTTCTGATCATCTTCCCAGTCAGCTCAGACTCTCTTAAGCACAGGATGGCAGAAAGCTCAGCCAGATTAGGCTCAGCGTCCGTACGGTAGAAAGGCATCTGCTCGCGGATAGGTACATCCAGGAGTGCAGAATACTCCTCCAGGGTAGGAGCCAAAACAAAGTCGGGAAATACAAAACACCGGAGCTCCGCATCGTAAAACTGTAACAGGGTATAAATGTCGCTGATCTCGTAGGCCGATGGCTGATAAACATAGGTCAGAATCCTCCCATATCTCTTTCTGAAGTCACCCATTACCCTCTTCTTAGCAATAGTAATCAATTCTAACAACAGACTGATATCCGGAGATGGGAATTTGTAGGGCAATACTCTCTTCGTGGCTTCCATGTCTTGCTAGGAAACAGACACCAGAACTGGGAGGGAAAATATGTACCTGCAATACACACACGTTAGTTGAATGCAAATGGTAATGCAATGATGCAGTATGATAAATAATGCAATCAGTGAACACAGGGGCCATGCTGTAGCCTGAAGAGGAACATCTCTGTGATCAAGAACAGAAAACCACCATAGTCACCAGAACCTCAGGACACTAACTATCATCTGATACTCAAAATATCAATCCCCTGGTAAGAAAACCATCTGAACCTCTGTATCTGACAAGAAAACCATCTGATAATAGTATCACCCTCAGATAAGAAACCCATCTGATCCAAACAACACACCTGGAGATTAATTAAGAACACCGTCTGATAAAGGTACTGAATCATGGTTTCTGAAGGCCCGTTTTCCTGCAATAACCCAATCCCCCTCACAGGTATGATAGACCTAATCCACGGACAAAGGTACGGCATCCTATGCGGTCATCAGCGTCACAGACTTTCATGAGTGATGATACGATTCTCAGAAGGAGTGGCATCATCAAGTCATGAAGAGGCCTCACTTAGCTGACTTCCAAATGATCGGTCCCCAGAGTCGACAATCCTCACGTCTGGACTCCCCCCAGATCCTCAGGACCGGAAAGGAGCACCTCTGCGAGAACCTCGTCTGAGCGTAGATTTCGTAGGGAACTGTGCCTGCTCAGCAGACAGGTTCGTCTACTACTCTCCACAACTATATCTAGGTGCATACTCAAGCCCAGGTCCGGCTTCTCACTCACAATAGCCTCCCTTGCCCACAGCAATAATCACAATAATATAATGCTGGAAAATAAATGCGGAAAGGTAAAGGTACGGAAAAGTAAAGTGCGGAAAAGATAAAACATATATGCACAACACCCAACAAATAAACACCCAAGCGCTAGGATTGACTCGCGTAGGGGATGGGAAACGGTCCCAGCATAAGGGATGGGAAAAGTCCCTAGATGCTATAAGTCCCCAGCAGAGTCGCCAGCTGTCGCTACTGCGAAAATCGGCGCCGGCTTGACAGGAGAGTCGCCACCGTGCGTTATTTATCCCTCAGAGCCGGAAAGGAAACGCTCGAAGTAAACCTCGCAAAGACGGGAAAAGGTATGGTCATCGCAACCAAAACCTGGATTCGGGAGTCGGTTACGCAAGGGGAAGGTATTAGCACCCCTCACGTCCATCGTACTCGATGGGATCCACGCTTGGTGTTTATAAGGAAAAGGGTGTTTATCTATCTACGCTAATGGCCAGTCTGAAAAAGAAAATAAAAGGACAGGACTCGACAGAACATACGGTGTTCTGGGCCTACGTACTCCCTCGTGCAATGGGAAAGTCAGAGTCAACGTAGTTCGACTACCTACGTCTAAACGGGGAAAAGGTTGCTCGTCAGGACATCGCGTCCTGTGCCTACGTACTTCCATACAACATGGAAGATCAGAGCAAACGTAGTTCGACTAACTACGGGTAAACAGGGGGCTCTCACACAGCAGTGAGAAAATAAACTGATTCTACAGGTTCGGGAACCTACAACTACGATCTGGTCTCAAATGCACTCGAGCAAGAGAAAAGGGGGTAACAATTAGTCGTCAGCGGGAAAGTCTCGATCGCACAGCCGCGAGAGAACGAAGGTTAGTTGTTAGTGTGCTCGCTAGGATATCGCATCTTATGCCTACATATCCTCGTCTGGTACGAAGAATCAGAGCAGCTGTAGTTCGGCTAACTACGACACAAGCTACTCAAAAGCTCCTACTGAAAGGAAAGGGAAAAGACACCCTAAAACTATAGCTGAAAAAGGGAATCTACCTATTGCTATCACACCTGGTTGACCATCCTAATGTCTATCATAACAACTCCGCAGCGGAGAAGTCAGAGCTCCTAAGGGATCATGGCAACAGGACTAAACGGCAAACGGGAAATACTACAAAGTAAAGAAACACTGAAAATATGCATGAATGCAACAATTAGACAAACAAGGCACAAAGGCCGCAAACAACAGAGGTAAGGGAGCTCAGCTCTACCAAATACCAACAAGCAAAGCCACTCAATAACAAACAAGCAGAAGGAGGACCACCTCAACTTCTCATGCACACAAAGTCTACTTCTAAGATGCACCTACCTCAGAACTATCTATATGAATTCCTAAGTCTAATGCAACACAACACCATACAAGTCAAACAACACAAAGAGAGGGCTAGCTAACCTGATAAACCTCTATCCAAAGCTTAAACAACAACCCTGAAACAAACTCCTAATCTATCTCTAAACAAAACCCTATGCAACACCCTAAGCAAATATCCAAGCAAAACTATAATCCAAACCCTAAGCAAGAGGAATCAATCCCAGTCTCCAAGCTTCAGAACAAGCTTACCAAAGAGAGGGAGCTAAGCAGACAAACTCATAGTGCCTTCCTCAGGAAAGTACCAGGAGGTTACCACTCAGAAGTCATATCCTATGTGGCTCAACAACTGTGATCAGTTTACATTCCTCCTCAGGAGAAACTAAACTCACATGAAGGCTCCGGCATCATTGGATATTTGAGAAATCCTATCTGAACTAAGGGAACTAAGTGAACAGACCCATAGGACCTTCCTCGGGAAAGTACTAGGAGGCTGACACTTAGGAATCGTATCCTACGTGGCTCAACAACTGTGATCAGTTTACATTCCTCCTCAGGAGAAATTAAACTCACAAGTTGGCTCCAACATCATTGGATACTTAAGAAATCCTAGATAAACTAGAGGAACTAAGTGAGCAGACCCATAGGACCTTCCTCAGGAAAGTACTAGGAGGCTTCCACTTAGGAATCGTATCCTACGTGGCTCAACAACTGTGATCAGTTTACATTCCTCCTCAGGAGAAATTAAACTCACATGAAGGCTCCGACATCATTGGATACTTAAGAAAGAGGTGAGAAGAAAGAATGAAAGTCGTTCATAGTGCCTTCCTCAGGAAAGTACCATAAACTCCCTTCAAACTTCAGGATCTCAAACCTCACAAACAGAGAACAAGCTCCTAGACTAAGCCTCAATCCACTGCATCTTTGCAAGCTCCAATAGGACTTCAACCAGCTCCCATCTTTGAGAAGAACCCACAGGCCATCAAACCACAAGAAACTATCTCTGAAGTTCAACCACAGTTGAACTTCAAAGTCAGAAGTCATCAAGACTTCTCCTATCCTCAAGCTCAGACTAAAACATATCAGAACATCCTAAAAAAATCTATCAAAAATCTATGGGAAACCTACATGGCTCTATGACAACATACTAAAAAGTCAGAGCAAAATTCAATACCAGATGAAAGAACTAAAATCAACAAAGCAGACATATCCACAAACCAATTATTCAATATCAAAAAAATACAAAAATGCAATTAAAATGAAAATGCATGATTAAGCTAATGTTTTTGTACTATAAAATTCTACATTGAATTACGAGTCTACAGAAAAAAGAACGGAATTATTTGATCGAATTTACTATTTTTTATGAATTTTCTAATAATATGCATGCACTAAAAATATTAAAAAAGTCATGTAAATGGAAAATATACCAAAAATAGTAAACAAAAATAAAATGGCATTTTTATTTTTATTTAATTTTCTAGACATTTTCATGAAGTGGTAGAAAAAACAAGAAATTGAAAATCAATCATTTTCATTTTATTATGAATTTTACAATATGCAAGAACAAATTAATAGAAATTAAAACACAAAATTGAAATAAAAGGGGAGGGGGGGTCCTAATAGCACATGTACTCAGTTATTTTCATGTGGGCCAGAAGGTGGGTGGTGTACATAGCAAAGGGCGTAGGCCCATGGGAATCAGAAAAAAAACTAATAAAAAAAACAGAAAAACAATGCATGGGGGGTGCAGGACGAGGAATTTCATGTTAGTTTTCATTGGGCTGAGATGAGGGGGTGCGTTTAGCAGTGAGGGCCTAAGCCCAATTCCAATCTGTCTCTCACACGCAGGGGGGTACGAGTAAATGGGGAGTGTTTCAGCAAACACACTTGGGCCTGGCCCAAACCCTAACCCTAACCAACGAACAAAACCCTATCTCCCTTCTCCATTCTCTGGCTACTGTTCACCACACGGAAACCCTAACGCCGCTCATCTTCCTCACCCTCTCTGCAAATCCTCTCCCAATTCTCTGAGGAAACTTCTCACAACAAATTCAAACAACCTTTCACCCAATCCACAATCTACCCTAAACGCCAAATTGTTCGATCCAAACCCTAACCTAAACTATCCTCCCCAACAAACTAACATGCAAATCTCAGGCTAACACCCTAATCCAACTGAACAAACAACTATGAGGTGAAAAGAATTACCTGGAGCGAAGCCGGAGACGAAGATTTCTGGAGAACGCCTCTTGAAGGTGACGAAGATTTCTGGAGGACGCTTCTTGGAACCGGAGCAAGCGATGAAGCTCTTGAGGCGTGATTGAAGATCTTCTGGGGAAAAAAAGTGAACGATGGATGAAGGTCTACGAGTTTCCGGATGAAGATTCAAGTGAATCTGGGCGCGTCTTTGAAGATATTGATGGCTATCGTTGAGGATCTTGAACGGTCTTCTGGGGAATGCACTAAGAACATGCGAAGCTCTTGACGATCTATGATGATAATGATGATTTTCTGGGGAGAAATTGAAGAACAATGAAGCTTTGCTGCTTTTTTGGGTAATTGTTCTTGACACACGCTGAAGATTAATGAGTTTTGGAGCTGTTCTTGAAGTTTCCGGTCACAGATGAATTCTCCGGCGAGTTGGTGATGAAGGTGGACGGAGGAGATCGGAGGGGAAAGAAGAAATGCTGGGAATTTCTGCAGATTCCGGCGATCTAACGAAGTCCGGCGACGTTTACTGCTCTCCGGTGACCGTTACTGATGACCGGCACGGCGGCTGCATGGCCGGCGGTGGGAAGGGGGTAGTGGATCACAGGTGTCACGCGTGTGAGAGGGGGTTGCTGGGAAGGAGCCACGTGGTGAGGTGGCGTGGCGTAGAGAGAGAGAGTGTGGGGCGCGTGTGGGATTCTGGAGCTGAGGGAGATTGTGAGGTGGTGGTCTGAGAACGCGTAACGTGGGGCCCTTTTATTGTGACAAGTGTCACTCTTTGCTGAATTCTGGACAAAAACACTGATGGACTTGCAAGGACTTGGGCTTCAAAAAACTGCTTTCTGGGCCCACGAAAAATGGACAAAAAACCCTAAACAAAACTGAAAAACTGATTAAAAAAACTCTAAATCTGATTATCTAATTAAAACAATTAAGACCTAATTAACTAATGATTAATCCTAATTAACTAAATGCAGATTAACTATCCTAATTGACCTACACATGATTAATATCCTAATTAATCTGATTAAACCTAAAAACAGAATTAACACCTAATTAAACTAATTACCCTAATTAACTCTAAAAATGATTAAAAATCTAATTAACTCTATATTAATAAACTTCTACTAATTTCTATTAAAATTCCACAAAAGTCTATACCATTTTATAATATCTATTTAAAAGAAAAACTATATTAAAACAAATTTTATTTATTTCTATTAAAAACTATTAAAATCCCTATTAACATAAAAGAAAAATCTATAATATTTCCTATATTATCTAGAGCAATTAAAACTATTTTAAAATCTATTATATTCTAAAAAATCTATTTAAAAATTCTATAAAATTCTAAAAGAAAGATTTAAACTATTTAAAATTCTAAAAAAATCTATTTAAATCCTAAAAATGATTAAAATGCCTATTTAAAATCCACAAAAGTCTATTAAAACCCTAAAAAAAATGCAGACAAATGCAAATGACCACCATAAAAGAGCGCACGAGACCAGATCGAATCGAACAGAGAATCCCGGGCATCAGAATATCCCAAAATCACTATGCAAGCTAAAAATCACCGAGGAGCGCACAATTTCCTGAAAATAAAACCCTGATGATTTGGACTGGATCTGCCGTATCTGATAGACGAAAACCAAGCTGTAACTCTGATATCCTCTATCTGCACAAATATCATACGTCTGATTTGCGAATATGAAATTAAACCACGAGTCCGATAGGAGAATCGGTTGGTCAAATTTTAGGGTGCAACAGATGTCAGCATTAAAAGGTTTCGTGAACCAGAATTTCAGAGGCTACCGCCGGTTATTAGAGCAGGCATCCAGTAGTTTGATTTCCAGATATCCCCAGTAGAGTCCGCTTCAAAGTTGCTGTAACGTCAGTGATAAGAAGTTGGCGGACCAATGGAAGGATGAGACCTAGCATGGACGGGTTTATTGACAGGTTTTTTGCGATAAGAGAAGTGGGGATCCTGACGTGGACATTTCCTCAGTTTGACGATATGTGTTAGTCCTAACGTGGACGGATTTGATTTCTTGGTATCGATTGAAGGTGGAGTCCTGACGTGGACAAAAGTTGATTATTCCTCGTGTTGGTGTCCTGAAGTGGACCATTTATTTCCAGTAGATAGCTTTATTCGTAATGGTGAAATGTGCGTCCTGACGTGGACAAGTTTGTAGTTCTTTGTGATGACAAGATACGAGAGTTCTGACGCGGACGAATTTATCCTTCTTCGTGTTGTTGGCAAAGTATGAGTCCTGACGTGGACAAAGTCTTACTTCCCCAGCAAGTCGAAGACGCGCAAGTCCTGACGTGGACAGGTTCTATTACTTCAGCAGGTTGAGATATGGGTCCTAACGTGGACAAGTTTTATTTTCTCAGTAAGTCAAGAGGCGAGTCCTGACGTGGACAAATCAAGACGAAACGTGAGTCCTGACGTGGACAGGTCTATTCCTTACGTGGAAAGAGAAGTTGTTTCCTTACGTGGAAAAATTTAGTCCTGACGTGGACAGATCGAGTGATTCCTTACGCGGAAAAGTTTGTATTCCTAACGTGGAAAGATGGTGATTCCTTACGTGGAACGAAGTTGATTCCTTACGTGGAACGAAGTTGATTCCTAACGTGGAAAAGGTTGTATTCCTAACGGGGAAAGAGGTGATTCCTTACGTGGAAAGATTGAGTCCTTACGTGGACATATCAGATTGATTCCTTACGTGGAAAGATAGCATTCCTGACGTGGAACGAGATTGTATTCCTTACGTGGAACGAGTGAGTCCTTACGTGGACATATCAAGTTGGAGTCCTGACGTGGACAGATCGAGGTTGTGTTTTATTACGCGGAAAGATTGGAGTCCTGACGTGGGTAAGCTAAGATAAGATGGTGTTTCCTTACGTGGAAAGGGAAAAAATTGATTCCTTACGTGGAAAGAAGATGTGTTCCTTACGTGGACAAGTCAAGTAGATGGCATTCCTTACGTGGAAAGAGGAGAGGTTTCTTTAGATGGAAAAAGAGGTATTCCTTACGTGGAAAGGTTTAGTCCTAACGTGGACAGGTTTCCTTAAGTGGAAAGAAGATGGTTTCCTAACGTGGAAAGAATGAGATTCCTTATGTGGAAAGGTGAGTCCTAACGTGGACGGTGTTATTCCTAACGTGGAACGGTTATCCCTCACGTAGAAGGGTGAGTCCTAACATGGACGGTGTTTTTCCTAACGTGGAACGGTTATTCCTTACGTGGAAAGACAAATAATCCCCAGCACGGTCGCTACGAAGTCAGTGGGTTGCCGTAACAGTCGGAGTCAGCTGATGAATGTCATTCCCTAAGCAGTGGCGCAGTTTATTTTTGCGGTTGGCAAATTTCTGGTTTCCTAGTATTCAACCGTCTCGTACCGCGAATGTCTGAAGGCTCCGGGCTCTTCACCCAATCGGGTCCAAGTCGCTTGAATAGGGGCAGCTGTTGCACCCTAAAAATTTGCCCAACCTTATTCACTTGGTTTATGTTTCAATGTCATATAAAGTCATGTACATAGTCTAACCATCTGCATAGCATAAGCATAGTAAGTCATCCAACAGGGGACCAATCATTATTCTCATCTCTAGAGGCCTATCAAGAGGTTATTATCCTGATTCAATCTCATTCAAGTCATCAGAAAGAATTTGAAAGCTGGGAAGTTAATAGATCAAGCAAGTGCATCCATATCCTATCTGAGGGTACCTGGGGATCATCAAGGAAAGTATGAGCTGTGAATTGAAGGAATGGGGAGTATCTAGACATCTTGGAGGACTTAGAAAGTCATTTGGAGAAGGAGACAAGTCATTGGTATGATCACAAGAATTACAGTTGAAGACAATCAACTAGGGTTTCATTTGGGTCAACCCTGGGTCAACTCTAGGTCAATTGACTGATTGAAAGGCATTAAAGGCTATTGGAGAGATGTGGGGTTCATCATTTGACATATAGAGAAGGATATGTTGTTATGCTAAGAAGAAATCAAGAGAAATCAAGGAGAAGAGGAGTTTCTAAATTAGGGTTTCTGTGTAAAATCCCATAGTTTAGGTCAAATTTCCAAGCAAGATAAGTCAAAATGAAAGCTTCAAATGGATCCTTGGCCAACATAAAACTTGTAGAGGATCTCAAGACCTTTAATTTGAGTGGTGGAAGACATCAAGGAGATTTATAGAACTCAAGTTATGGTCCTTGCAAGTTACAGGTCATCTGAGGTATCTGAAATTTTGTCTGTGAAAGTGACTTGAATTCTAACCCATTTTTACCCCTCAAGGAGATTTCAAATGAATTTCTGGTTAACATAAGAATTGTTCCTCATTGTCTTAGCTTTCTAGAATGGTATAGTATGCCTTCATATGATATGTGGAACTCTACTTATGGTCTTGCCAAGCAAAGGGTATTTTGGTCATCTGAGGATTACAGGTCATTTCAAACCTATGCCTAAAACTCATACAAGGGAGCTTCAAATGAAAAACTTCCCAACATAAAGGTTGCTCAAAATGCCATTTTAAGTCTATAAAAGAAGTCATGAAAGTTTGGAAATGTATGGAATGAGACTTGACCAAAGTTGGTGAAAAATGACCTAAAAAAGGCATATAAGTTGAAAAAGTTGAAATAAAAAATTGGTTTGAGAGATCTACAAAGACAATATGGGTCATCCAATATACCAAATTGATTCCCAACATCATTTTAAAGACATTGGTTCAGCCACATTTTTGAGTTTAGGCTTAAAAATTGAACTTCCTTTGTAAATTTGTTTCTTGCATCATAAGGCAACATGGTAAAACTTAACACAAGGCAATGGAAAGCTTGGTTTTTCATACATACACTCCCAATATCTCATGAAAGGAGATTTTAATTCAAGTTTACAAAGGTGCAAGCATGAGATAAGAGAATTCAAAATACCATCAAATGACAAGTTCATGAAATTTCCACAAGTTTCTAGATCCCTCTAGGACCAATCTAGAAGCTTCTCATTCTGTTAATCATCATCTATATAAGGAAATGAAGCCATTTGTGCATGGGTTGGTGATTCTTTGAGCTTGCAAACCCTACTTTGATTCCTTCACTCCCATTTGCATTTTCTCTTCAAACTCCATTGAAGCTTCATCAATCATCTTAATTTCTGTTATCATCATCATCCACCATCATCATAGAGTAATTGGCAAAGAAAATTGAGAGGAACTCGTGGCTGGTTTGTGTGATCCAAGTTTTCACTCCAACTTGCATGAAGAAGGGGATAAGGTGATTCAAGAAGATTGAGCAACAACCATTGCAAACAGAAGAATCAGCATCCATTGGAGATCAATATTGGAGATTAACAAGCCTTGAAGCCCTCTCTAGCATCACTCACCATCACCATTTAACAGGTTGGTGTTCTTCATCAAACCTCCTTATTTATGTACTTTCTGTTAGATTTCTAGGTGTAGGAGTAGCATGCTAGGGTAGGTGATCATTTTCTGAAACTTAGAGGAGATTCTGTTAGGTTTCGTGGCAGGGTGCCATTTCTTTAATCTCCAAGAACAACCCGTGTATGGAGGTTTAATGATTATGATATAGCATAGAATGATGAGGGTAGCATGTAGAGCAACTTTAGATCATTAGGATTGAGTTCTAGCAAGGTTGATATCAGAAGAGCATGGTGAAACCCTAGCTTTCGTGCCCTCTGTTTGGGATCTACAAGGAGTGTTAGCAAAAACTAAGACCAAGAGTGGATTCCTTGTGATTAGTAGATCATTTTAGGGTTTTGAATTTTTCGTTTTCATCAAGTGATCATGGAGAACGATCTGGTTGAATTTTCGTGCATGAATTATGTTCTGCTGAAACCCTAATGGCATTTGGAGAAGACAACGCGAGCACCGTTGGATCATTCTGGGTATTTGACTTAATCATCTCATCGTGCGGCCACGATTTAATTCTGAAAACGGAGGGAAAGTTTAAATCCTCCAAAACGCAGCGTTTGATTTAGTAGCCAGTCTGGGCTCAAGTGCTTTTCGCGCCCCCCAACTTGTTGGGCCCAACGTGCATCAATTATTTTTCTTACTTTTCATACCCCCTGCCTTTTATTTCATTTTTTTTAATTTCTTTTCATTTTCATGCATTTTGTAAAAATCATAAGAAAATGAAAACTTCATATTTTTTAATGTTTCTTTTTGCATTAATTTCTTCAAGATGTCTAGAAAATTATAAAAAATTAAAATTGCATTTTATTTTTTATTTGATATTTTTCCCATATTTTCCAAATAAATGCCTATTTTAGGTGTTTCATTTCATACATGATTTTGTTAATTTTTGTTCTAATAGTTGCTTTAATATTTTTCACCCATTCTTTTTAGGTTGATTAGTAGACATTGGTAGCTTGTACATACAATTTAGTTCATATTTTTAGGAATTAATTCTAGGTGTTTAGTTTAGGTGAAAACAACATGAACAAAATTAGGGTTTTAAATCAACATTAGGTGAGGTAGTTTAATTCTTTTAGGAAATTCTCATTTGATTTTTGGGGTATGGACTATAGGGGTTATGGGTATAGGATAGATCCCCTTAGAAATCACTAGGATTCCCCTACTGCTATTAGTATATTACTGTCTATATTTGTGTGACTGGTGTGGTGTGCCCTCTAGGGATTATTGATTTGTCTGTGTGGGTATTGGGATTGCTTGGGGATTGGGAGAGCTGAAGACTGGTGATGATGGAGCCATTGGAGATCCAGAGCTTGAAGACCAACTTCCAGAGTTGATGAGGAGATTCCTGCTAGCAGCTGTTGAGGAGATTAGGGTTTAGGAGCTAGGCAGAGCTCTAGATTAGAAAACTTGATTCTCAAACATGGAAGGTTTTGACTGCCTCCATTCCTCTCTGTGATACAGAGTCTCCCTAAGACACTCACCCCCTTCCTTTGGAAGGCTTGGTGCTACTGTTTAAGGGATAGAACTCTTGAGAGAAAAATGTCTTATGTGTTAGTAGCAGTTGGTTTGCCACCCTTGGTAGTCAACTAACTGCTTAACACCTTGTTCACTCTTATGATTGATCCCTCAGCTTGGAGGATGAGACTTGAAGAAAAGCCATTGTAGACTGAAGATTGATGACAAAGACCTTGCTGGAAGGCTGTGGAGATAGAGATTGAGGCTTGCTAAAGCTTGAAGACAAATGTTGTTTCAGAGCTGCTGATGCTGTTTATTTTTCTGCTATATTTCACTTTTGATGTATTGATTGGTTTTCCTGGCTGTATTGTTTGCTGTTTACCCTGTTGGGTTGAAAGTGAATGCTGTTCACTTTTGCCTATTGTTTTCTAGGTTCGAGGTTGAGTGGGACTCCCTTGCCTCGCTTGTATTGTTGCATCCATGCATTTTACTGTTTTACTGTATATATTTGATATTGTTTCTGTTTCCGTCTATTCCCTTAGGATCTCTGTTTCTCTCTGTGTAAGAGAGGAGCATGATAGACACTAGGTCTTAACCCATGCATGATAACATTAGGATAGCTTGATTCCCTTCACAACCGTAGGTTAGAGTTCTGTCTCTTCTCTCTCAAAACAAACAGAAAAACACAATAAAATTTCAAACACAATAAAAGACACTTCTTCCGTAAAAGAATGTGAACTCATCAAAACGTCATTTTTGTCCGCTGGGACTGTTAATCAGAAAAACCCTTTTTCAGAAGGAATAAAATCAATCAAGACAAGCTGGTGTCTTCGTGGCCCGAACTACGTTTGCTCTGATCTTTCATGCTGTATGAAAGTACGTAGGCATAGGATGCGATATCCTAGCGAGCAACCTTCCCCTCCTTTCTAGTAGGTAGGCGAACTATGTTGACTCTGATTTCTCGTTCCAGACGGGAATACGTAGGCATAAAGTGCGATACTTTGCCGAGTCATTTTCATTTTATTTTAACCCCTGACCTGTAGAATAGATAGAGTAACAACCCATACCCGAAAACAAGCGTGGATCCCGTCGAGTACGACGAACGTGAGGGGTGCTAATACCTTCCCCTTGCGTAACCGACTCCCGAACCCAGGATTTGGTTGCGATGACCATTCCTTTCCCGTCTTTGCGGTAGGTTTACCTCGAGTGTTTCCTTTCCCTCCTTTGGGATAAATAACGCACGGTGGCGACTCTTCTGTTCAGCCGGCGCCGATTTTCGCAGTAGCGACACATATCATCTTTCCCTCAACATGAATGTTGTATAGCATGATCTTAGCTTTAATTTGAGTGCTAGAAGTCCTTGATAGGATTTGTAGAACTCAAGTTATGACTTTGACTAGTTACAGGTCATCTGAGGTATGTGAATTGGGAGCTTGAAAGTTGTCCAACTTACATGAAACGTTTGCTATAGAAGGATGATTCCTATGAACTTTTGGTCAACATGAATGTTGTTCCTTATACTCTTAGCTTTCTAGAGAGTACTAGAAGTCCTTGATAGGATTTGTAGAACTCAAGTTATGGCTTTGACAAGTCAAGGGCATTTTGGTCATTTGGAGATTATAGGTCATTTCAAGCATACGACCATAACTCCTATTTGCAAGCTTCAAATGGGAAAATGTTCAACATCAAACTTGTTCAAAATGATGTTTTAATGCTAACCAAGAGGTCATGAGAGGTTGGAATTGCTTTTAGCTCAAAATCACAAAAATGGCTTAAAATAAGGATGATTTTCAAATGAACCAAAGATGGAAATTGGTATTTTTGATCTACATGTCCAAACCAAGGCATGTAATATGTCATTTTGATTCTAAAACACATTTTAAGAACATTGGTATTGCCACAATTTTGACTTGAGGTTTAATTTGTGGACTTGCTTTGAAAAGTAGTTACTTACATCTTAAGTAACATTTGCCAAACCAAAATTCAAGGCATGACCAAGGTTTCTTTCAATCCAAGCACATCCAAAATACCATTTGGAGAGAAATTGGAAGAGAATGAGGGTGAATACAAGCTGCTAGCAAAATTGGTATGACCATGGCATGAGATTGAAATTTCCATGAAGTGAGATATTGAATTTCTCATTAGAAGGATATAGAGCTTTCTAGATCATCCATACATGTTCTATATATGATGATGAGGTGATCCAAGGCCAAGGTTGGTGATAATTAAAGGAGAGAATAGAGATTGAGATTGAAAATTTCTTGCTTGCAACTGAATTCGGTTACACCATTTTCTCCACTTTCCATCCATTTTCTTGATTGCAATCACTTCCATGGATGCTAGTGAATGATTCCAGATCATAATCAAGGCAAATTCGTGGCTGAATGGTGTTCTTGATCTCAGATTTTTTCACCTGCAACTCAGAATTGGTCCCAAGAATCCAGAGCATTTCCATCCATTTCATTGCATACAGAAGCTTGGAATTGATTCATTGAAGGAGTCTGGAGCATTTGAGAGCTTGATTTGAAGGTTTACTACTTCTGTGCACACGAAATTCTCAGGTTAGTAACTTTCAATCTCCAGCTTAAATTAGGTAGAATTAAGGAGAATTATTGTCTTAGATGCATAGTAGAATTGTGTAGGAAGGTTTTTGGATCATCAATTTGAGAATTAGTGACCAATTAGGGTTGTTGCCATTTTCGGGTTAGATTGTGTTCTTGTGAATCTTGAGGTTTTAGAGTGAATTAATGGCATGATTGAGTTCCTGAGGAAATTTGGGACAAGTTTCATCAAGGAATCGTGGCCTATGGTGGATTCTATAGCAAGTTAGGGTTGTAGAATGTTGACCGGAGAATGTCACCGGCGGTGACTATGACGCGCAGGTGACCTGAGTTTCAGGGATTCAAATTGGGGAAGATGACTTGATAGCCATCAGATTGTGGTTGGACTTTGACTGAAAGCATGATCCAACGACCATGGATTGGTTTCAATTTGTGAAGGACTCTGTGTTACTTGCAACGCTGCGTTTCATTTAAGTTGTGGTTTTGGGCTTAAGTCAGAATTGATAACCACACCCCCTTGTTGAGCCCAACCCTGAAATGAACTGGATTGCCTTGCTATCTACACCACGCGTTTGTTTATTTTCCTTGGATTTTCTTTTATTTTCCATTTTATTCATGGTTATTGATTAATTCATAAAAAATGGAAAAATGACTCAATTCATCCCATTATTTTTGCCATGGATTCATGATTGAATCTAGTATTTTTTTTAGATAAAAAATATTATTATTTCATGCATTTTCTGATTTTATGGGATTTTTTACATTTTAATTGATATTAAAATAATCATGTTTAATGCTTGATTTTGTTGAATTTGGTTTGATCACTTGGTGATGATTCTTGCCTTGATTTTTTGTATGTAGCTAGCATAGATATGCATGTTCCCCATAGATTTTTCTCACATTTTTGTGATGAATGTAGGTGGTAGTTCTAGGTTGAAACTTTAGGTGCTCCATTGTTAGGGTTTATGGTTGATACCTTGTGGTTTGGATTTTATTTTTAGGACTTGGTGGATGATTCAACCTCTGATTTTTGTAGGGTAGATTCATGATTGAATTAAGGTCCCTTAGGAATTTTTGTACGAATTTACAAGGTAGTTTTCTATTTTTTTTTAATTTTAGTTTAGATGCTAACTTTAGATGACTCTAATGCACTAATTCAACTAGATTGACTTCTTTAGTTCCCTTAGATTAGGGTTTTGCTTTGCTTGTTCTTGGATGATGTTGAAGAAAAGTTGAAGATGCAATGGATTGCTTGAAGAAGCTTGGATGTGAAGATCTTCCCTTCTTTTGGTGTAGTGTTGATTAGGTGTTAAGATTAGGGTTTGTAGGCAGAGCTTCTAGACAGATTCTCTTCCTTCATAAACATGGAAGATGTTGATCACTTCCATTCTTCCCTATGATGTATGGTCCCTTTGTAAAGGCCTCATCCCTCCTTTGGTAGGATTTGTTGCTCTTTGCAAGTTTGTAGAACCTTTGAAGGCCCCTTTCTCTGATGATAGGATGCTTAGTGGTGACCTTTGGTCTGCACTCTGTTGTCAATCATCCAAACTTTGCTCTTGTTAGATGAATCTTTCTCCCTTGCTAGAGGATGGAGTTCCTTGTTAGAAGATTGAAGATGCTAGAGGTTGATACTTCTTTGTGTTTGGAGATTACCTTTTGAAGCTGAAGCTTGTAGATGAAGAGGAACAAGTTGATACTGGTAAAGAAGAGAGAGCTGAAGCTTGAAGACCAAGTTGACACTTGTGAAGAAGATCCAAGTGAGATGGAGTGAAGGGTTGAGGCTTGAGGAATAGAGGATAAGTTGATACTTATGTTGATACACTGAGAGCATGAGGGAGCCAAGTTGATACTTGATATTAGGGTTGAAGCCTGAAAGTGGAATTTACTGGAGAGCTGAAGCTTGAAGAAGAAAGAATAAATTGATACTTATGTTGGATGTATTAAAAGCTCAGGGAAGCAAGTTGATACTTGCTATTGAAGATGATAGCCTTGAAGGGTGGTTGAGGACTGATGACTGAATTGCTGTCAAAGGAGAGTGGAGCTGTGGAAGCTGTTGATCTGCTTTCTTTCTTGTCTATTTTCTTTCTGTGCAACTGTATTGATGTGACTTGTTTGATTTGCTTGATGCATTAGAATAAGTTCATGTTTAGACTGATGTAAGCTAGGAGCATGATTGCACTAGAGGTTGAGTTGCTCCATCTGCTTGTATTTTTACTGTATGGCTTTGCTTGCGGGTATTCTGTAGAGCCCAACTCCCTTGCTTATGTGGTTTGTGGTTTGCTTGATAGCATTTTATTTCTTCTGTATGATTACAGTCACTCATATTTTGCTTGATGGCATTTTATTTTTATCTCTTATGTATGATTACAGTCACTCATATTTTGCTTGATGGCATTTTATTTTTATCTCTTATGTATGATTGCAGTTATTTATATCTGGCTTGAGGTCGAGACGAGCTTGTGGAGGCTGAGGCCCCACACACATTTCCTCCCTCACTTGCATTGCATGCATTTTACTGTATATCTGTTTACTGTTTAAGCTGATGCTTTATCTGTTTCGGTTTATCATTGACATGATCCCTTAGGAATCTCACTTCCTTTGATAAGAAAGTGATGATTAGAACTTTAGGTTGAAACCTATGCATGATAACTTCTAGGAGTTCCCTGTTTCAAACCTCAACCATAGGATGAATCCTTGGCATGACAACATTAGGACTTGATAGTCTCCCTTTAGTTGAGCTTCTCTCTTCTCATCTCGAAACGAATTGAAATACAATAATAAAGGTTAACTGATGTCGTACGTTACGAGCCTTAAGCTATCTGAGAAAGGGTTGTCGGAGAGTTTCTTTTCGACAGCTTGGATGTTTAGTATGGCACCCTTTGGGTGACATGCGACACATTCACTCTCAGGTCATAGTCTCTAGTGCGATATTAGTTGCAAACAACCATAAAAAACAGTTCTTCCGTAAAAGACAGAAAACAAACTTCAAACCTTTTTACCCCGTGGGCCCATAATTCAAAGGAAGCTTTTCTGAAGAAAAGAGTGTCGTTAACTCCCAGTTCTACCGCAAACGGTAACGCCTAAGTCTCCAAGGGTCGAGCTGCGTACGCCAAACTACTGGAACTGTCTGTTAACCCTACTCGGTAAAACAGACGAATCTAAATCCCCGTGATCTGTATTATCCCGAACTACGTAAGCTCTGATCTCTCATACCTGTTGAGAGTACGTAGGCACAATACTGATGTATTGGCGAGCCACCTTCCCCGTAACCCGTAGTTAGCCGAACTACGTTGACTCTGATTTCTCATTCTCTGATGAGAATACGTAGGCATAAAGCGCGACGCTTTGCCGAGTCATTTTCTTTTCTTTTCAAACCAGCCTTGATAGGTAGATAGTAAACAAACCTGTCAGATAAACACGACAAGCGTGGATCCCATCGAGTACGATGGACGTGAGGGGTGCTAATACCTTCCCCTTGCGTAACCGACTCCCGAACCCAGACAATGCTTGCGTTGACCTTGTCTTATACCTTTTCGTCAGGTTTTTCCGATCGTTTCCTTTCCCGCTCTGAGGGATAAATAACGAAAGGTGGCGATTCTTCTATTTTGCCGGCACCTTCTTTTCGCAGTAGCGACAGTTGGCGACTCTGCTGGGGACTTGATAGTTGCCTGGGATCCAACGTCCCTTATGCGAGTCAGTTTGGGGATCCAACGTCCCCTGCGAGAGTCAATCCTAGCGCTTGTATGATTACTTGTTGGGTTGTGTTTATTTATCGCATTTTACTTCCCGCATTTTATTTTCAGTATGATATGATTATCTGTGTTGTTGTAGGAGGGGCATTCTGATGAGTGAGAAGCCAGACCCAGGCTTGAGTGTACCTAGCATTAGTTATGGAAATTAGTGGGCGCGTGCTTGCTTTGCAGGCACTAGTGTCTCATGAAATCCACGCTCAGACGAGGTTCTCCCGGTTGACTTCTTTTTCAACCCTTTGGGTTGAGGGGGTTGTTGGTTTGGAGGATTGTCGACTCTGGGGACCGATCATTTGGAATTCAGCTGAGTGAGGCCGCTTCAGGAGACGGTGATGCCACACCTTCTGGGTATCGTATCACCCCTCTTGAATGTCTGTGACGCTGATGACCGCATAGGATGCCGAGCTTGTGTCAGTTTAGGTCCATACCTGTGAGCAGGGTTGGGTTTGTTGCAGGAAGCCTTAACCTTCAGACTACCTGGTTTTCTTGATAGTGACTCAGTTCTGTTAGTATCAGAGGTCCTTATTCTCAGAGATGTGTGTTCTTGACAGAGCAGAGTTATGGTCCTGTATCAGAGATCCTTATTTTCAGAGATGTTTGTTCTTGACAGAACAGAGTTATGGTCCTGTATCAGAGGTCCTTATTTTCAGAGATGTTTGTTCTTGACAGAACAGAGTTATGGTCCTGTATCAGAGGTCCTTATCTTCAGAGATATGTGTTCTTGATAGAGAAGAGTTATGGTCTTGTGACAGAGGTCCTTATTATCAGATGTGTGTTTGTTCTTGAAAGAGCAGATTTATGGTCCGATATCAGGGTTTTCTTCTCATCAGAGATAGTGGTTGTTCTTGACAGAGCAGTATTGTGGTTTTTGTTGGTACAAAACCTTCATCTCTTCAACAGCACAGTTGTCTTGATCTCCTGCCGCATGATTGCATTTTGCATTGTTTTGCATACTCATTTGCATATCATTAACGTGTGTCTGTGTTGCAGGTACCGTTTCCCCCCGTTCAAGTTTTCTTGCCTTCTGTTGTGCTATTATAGGTTCTCTGAGGAAGAATGTGGCTTACAAACTCCCCACTCCTGATGTTGTTCAGCTGACTGGTTTGATTGCTTTGGCAAATGATTCTGTGAGAGATGAATTCAGAAAGTCTTACGATAAACTACTCAGTTTGGTTCGTAAACCCTCTGTGTTTGAGTTGAATGGGTTGCATGCCCTGTTGCAGTTCTACGACCCTCCGTTGAGATGCTTTACTTTCCAGGATTTTATTCTCGCACCCACACTATAGGAGTATGTTGATTTATTAGGTGTGCCTATCAAGAATCAGATGCCTTTTGTTCATATGGATGCTGAGCCTAATCTGGCTAGTCTAGCTCCTTCACTTCACCTAGATGCCTCTGAGTTGATCTTGTCTAGTTGGAACAAGGTTCCTGGTTTCTCCTTGCAGTTTTTAGTAGGAAAGGCTTAATAGTGCGCAAAAGACGGATGTTGGGTCGTGTTCAACGCCATCCTCGCTCTGTGCATATATGGCATCATTTTGTTCCCCAATATGCTTGACTTTGTAGACTTTGACGCCTTCCACATCTTTGCATCAGGGAATCCAGTCCCTACCTTGATAGAGATGTCTATTATTCCGTCCACTACAAAAACGAGAACAGAAGGGGCAAGAATGTCTCGTGCTGTGTACCCTTGCTCTATAGATGGCTTGATAGTCACCTACCCAAGAAGGGTCCCTTTGCTTCGTCTTCAGCCACAGCTGAGTGGCCTGAGTGTTTGATGACTCTGTCAGTGGAGGATATTTCCTGGTTTGATAGAGATAGGTTGGGTACCGAGATCATCTTCAGCTGCAGTGGGTTTCCGAACGTGCCTTTGATAGGCAGGAAGGGCTGTATAAACTATAATCCATCTCTGCTGGTCCGACAGTTTGCTTATGCTTTGAGAGCTCCGCCGAAGGATGAAGAGGTGCAGGAATCTCTGTACCTCACTAGTCTTCTAGAGGGGGATATGTTATCTAAGCTTCAGCACGCTTGGAATGGTATCAGTAAGCGGGGAAAACCATTGCTGGGAAAAAGTAATAGTCAAGCCTATGCTCCGTATGTGACCTGGATCAGAGCCAGAGCAGATATTATAGGGATGCCGTTTCCACCTGCCCAGCTAGAAAGTCCTCCAGTGATTGAAGAGCCTACTACCGTGCCTATTCAGCAGCACAATCAGGTGTTAGCTGAGAGAGATGAGCTGAAGAAGGCAAATGAAGAACTGGAGAAAGAATTGGATCAACTCAGAAGCGAGAAAAGCGAAGCCATCCATTCCTTCAAGAGGCAAACAGAGCTGGTGAACCAGTTAGGGACGGATCTGACTAAGCAGATGGATGAGCGTGAGCGCATGGGTCGAGACTTCAAAGTTGTCAACGATGTACTGGCCACTAAGAAGCAGCACTTGGATGAAACGTATCGGAGAATATCCAAGTTTAACCAGCATTGGAAGGCTACCCTAGCCAACGGGAAAGAACGGGAGGATAAGCTGAAGCAACAGATCTCCACGCTGAAAGCCCAGGTGAAGGCTAGTGAAAAGAGGTTTGATGAAGAAACCGCTCGCAGATATGCCGCTGAAGGTCAGCTCAACAAGGCTCTTGCTAACCTGAAGGAGCGCAAACTGACGTTTGAATCCAAGAAGCGGAAGTTAGAAGATTGTTTTGACGAAGGAGCATGGGAAGACTCGGTTGAAGGTCTTCAATACACCATTATGCAGAGAGAGTTACTCGTCGAAGGGTTACTCACTCGCCCTGATCATCCAGAAACGAAGGGGTTGTTAGAAGATTTTCGCGCCCGTGGCCGGGCTTGACTATTTGTATTCCTTTTGTTTTGATCATTGTTGTATGCTGACCATCACCAGGCTTGTTGGTTGAGGTCATGCTATTGATTCATTATGTACTCAGTGACATTGTATACTGCCTTGATGGGCTTTCTTCATATATATGAGATGTTATTTCCATGATTGGACTCGGACTTCTTATTATCAGCACTGGCACTCAGGCACTAGGATCGGGGGATATTTCCCTAATGCACAGACACACGTTTGCATTTGCATGACGAGCACCATGTCGTTTTTCTAACCCTCTTGTGTATACAGGTTGTTTCAGGTTGTTCCAGGATTGATCAGAGACTCATCCACCGCTATCCGACCAGAGCAAATCAAGCCAGAGTTATGGAGAAAATGCAAACTGACGTTCAAGAACTCTGAGAAAGGATGGACCGCTTAATGGAGCTCATGCAAGCGGTCGCCAACAGCTAGGATCAGCTCAGAACCTTGGTTCAGCCTCTGATTTCAAGGGTCGACAGCAATGGTATACTCCATGGTGGGACCGTGCCAACCCCTCCACCTGTTGAAACTCCTCAGAATGGCGTTCCCGTGACCAGGGGGAATGGCAGTGCCAACAACAATGTGATAGCTAACATGGGACTCAACGGTAATACGACTGGCGTCGGTAATGGGAATTTTGAAGCTAATGTCAATGTTGGATTGGGCAGCGGCAATACAGGTGTTGGAAATCTGTTCGGGCCTCAGCCGTGGTTAGAAGACCGTCAAGACAATGTGTTCTCGCAGAGAGGTGCTGAAGGGGAGCTGACTGCTGAAGCACGGCTAAGGTTCAAGGCACTCGAGGAGAAGATGAGGAATTTCGAGAACCAGAACACCATGGGTGTTGACATGTCCAAGTTGGGACTGATTGCTGATTTCAAGGTGCCTCCCAAGTTCAAGGTACCTGACTTTGAAAAGTACAAGGGCACCACTTGCCCCCGCGTCCATTTGAGATTATATTACCGGAAAATGTCCGCTCATTCTGAGGACGAGAAGTTGCTGATGCACTTCTTTCAGGACAGTCTGTCCGGGCCCTCCCTGGAATGGTACATGAGTCTGGAACCTACCAGTGTGCACACATGGAAGGAACTTGCTGAAGCATTCATGCAACACTACCAATATAACAGCGACCTGGCTCCGAACCGGGTCCAACTGCATAATCTGTCACAAAGGAACAATGAAGGGTTCAAGGAATACGCCCAGCAGTGGCGTGAATTGGCAGCCAGGGTTCAGCCGCCGATGGTTGAACGGGAGCTGGTGGAAATGTTTGTAGCCACCCTCCCAGGGGTTTATTATGAGAAATTGGTCAGCAGTATGTCTGGAAGCTTCTCAGATCTCATTATCACGGGTGAGCATGTTGAAAATGGGATCAAACTGGGGAAAATTCAAGGTGATCTGTCCTCGGATGGAGGAGGAAAGAAACCTTATAGTGGCAAAAGAAGGGAAGGAGAGATGAGCGCCGTGTCCAACGCTCGAAGGAAAGGCAAGGGCCAGCATCAGCAGGTGGCCAGTATAACTATCCCCGCTGTCCAACAACCCCAGCAGCAGCAGTAGGCGAATCAACAAGGGTACAGAAAGTATCAGAACAGGGCACCTCTATCGAGCCGTCACCTCGAGACACCGCCCATGTCTTATGCTCAGCTTTTACAAACTCTGCTCCAGTTACAGCTGATCCAGAAGAGAACCTTGTCTCCCTTGACAGGGGCACCTCCGCCAGGTTATGATGCGAATGCAACTTGTGAGTTTCACTCAGGGGCACCAGGCCACACAATAGAAAATTGCAAAGCCTTCAAGCACAAGGTGCAGGACATGGTGGACGCCAAGATCATCAATTTCTCAGATAATGTGCCAAACGTCACGAAGAGCCCTATGCCGAATCATAGGGGAGGTGGAGTAAATGCCATTATTGAAGACGAGAGCTTGGATTTGTTGACCGACGTCAGAGATCTGAAGACACCGCTTAGCTTCGTCAAAGCTAAGCTAATGAAAAGGGGTTTCTTTCCAGGTTGTGGAGAGCTGTGTATGGGCTGTGCGACAAGTCCTGATGGATGTGAACAGTTGATAGAGGGGATTCAAAGTCTGATGACCGAAGGAATCCTGCAATTTAGCCGAAGGGCCGAAAGCGGATCGGGAGAGGTAATGCTGAAGCAAGATGATGAGGTTGCCACCATCACCATCCCCCGCCGGACGATAACTATTTCTGCACCCAGGCCGCCCATAATTACCATCACCAAAGCTGGACCGATACCTTTCGAAAGCACTAATGTTGTCCCATGGCATTATGGGGCAGAGGTCTACTGCAACGGACAAAAGTTGGAATTGGAACCACCAAGGTCGTGTGTGGATAACCTAGCGGGAATCGGCGGAATCACTCGCAGCGAAAGAGTATTTGCTCCACCTGAGATCGTGGCGGACAAAGTGGAAAGAGCTGATGCAACTGATAAAGGGAAGAGTAAAGTCGTTGAAGAGACCCCTCGTGGGGTAGAAAAAGATTTACTTGTTAAAGACGCTGAGGAATTTATGAGGTTGATTAAAAAGAGTGACTACAAGATCGTGGATCACCTCCATCAAACACCCTCGAAAATTTCCATCCTGAATTTGTTGCTGTGTTCTGAGGCACACCGCAACGCTCTGCTGAAGGTGCTGAACGCCACGTATGTACCGCAGGAAATATCGGTCAACCAGTTGGAAGGGGTCGTAGCCCACGTGAATGCTGGAAATGGGTTAGGGTTCACTAACTTGGAGCTGACGCCGAAGGGGAGGAACCACAATAGCGCCCTGCACATCTCGATAGAGTGTAGGGGAACGATTATGTCCCATGTGTTGGTGGACACAGGGTCGTCGCTCAATGTTCTTCCGAAGAAGGCATTGATGAAGTTAGATACTCGTGGATTGATTTGCACACCCAGTGATCTGGTGGTGAAGGCGTTCGATGGAACCAAACGTCATGTTTTCGGGGAGGTGACCTTGCCAATCCAAGTGGGGCCGGAAAAATTCGACGCAGTCTTCTACATTATGGACATCATGTCTGCCTACAGTTATCTCTTGGGCCGGCCATGGATCCATTCTGCGGGTGCCGTGGCCTCCACGTTGCACCAGAAGCTCAAGTACGCTGTCGGAGGTAGCATCGTGACCGTATGTGGTGAGGAAGATATAATGGTGAGCCATTTGTCGTCCTTCATGTATGTTGAGATGGAGGGGGAAATCCACGAAACCCTATGTCAAGCGTTCGAAGTTGTTAAAGTCAAGAGCGTAGCTCCTGCAATCACTGAGAAGCCAGAGATGACTCTCTCTTCCTTCAAGGAAGCCCGGGCCATTGTTCAAGCTGGATCTACCCCAGGTTGGGGGCGAATTCTAGAGATACCTAACAAGCAAGACAAGTTTGGTTTGGGGTATTCTCCTGCGGCTGAAGCCTCCTCTTCTAGCAGTGCGTCGCGAGGTAAAGGGCCGATCCAGTTTACCAGTGGCGGGGTGATATTTGAAAGTGTCAACGCGGTGTCTGAAGACGGCGAAGACAGCAACTGCGATCTAGACTCTTGGATCCAGCCAAGCAAGCCAGGCGAGAGCCTCAACAACTGGTCCGTCAGGGATATCATCCAAGTGACAGGCAAAGAGTAATGATTTACTTTTTCCAATCATTGTACAACCCTATGTCCTACCCGGGGCGTAGTGGTTTTATTGTCAGGGCCTTGTTTGATTATGTACATGCATTTTACCAATAAATCAAAAGGTTCGTATTCAAATGTTGTGATCTTTGTTATTCCTGTTTTATATTTGTTTTGAAAAACAATAAAATGGCAATGGGGTTTGTGCTAACCTGCATATCCTTGTTTTAAGCTTAACCCTTGTTATTGCAGGATCCACATAACAGATGACATCGACTCTGGACCTTCTACGACTCATTTCGACTTCGATTGCCCGATCTATCAAGCCGAAGAAGAGATTGATGAAGACGAAGACCTTCCCGAAGAGTTGGCCCGCTTGTTGAAATAAGAAGAGAAAGTTATTCTGCGGCACAAAGAAGAGATCGAGATTGTGAATCTGGGTTCTGAGGAACTGGTCAGGAACGTCAGGATAGGGGCTGCATTGCAGAGTGATGTCAAGCAGAGATTGGTTGAGATGCTGAGAGAGTATAGTGACATCTTTGCTTGGTCATACGAAGATATGCCCGGACTTGACACTGACATCGTGGTCCACCACTTGTCGCTGCGAGAAGATTGTCCTCCCGTTAAGCAGAAGCTTAGGAGGACGCGACCAGATATGGTCGTTAAGATCAAAGAAGAAGTGCAAAAGCAGCTTGATGTTGGCTTCTTAGCGGTCACTACTTACCCTCCGTGGGTCGCCAACATAGTGCCTGTACCGAAGAAGGACGGTAAGGTACGAATGTGCGTCGATTATCGGAATTTGAATAGGGCGAGCCCTAAAGATGATTTCCCGCTGCCTCATATTGATGTGTTGGTCGACAATACAGCTCAGTTCTCCATATTTTCGTTCATGGATGGCTTCTCCGGTTACAATCAGATCAAGATGGCGCCGGAGGACATGGAGAAAACTACGTTTATTACGCCTTGGAGAATGTTTTGCTACAAGGTAATGCCTTTCGGTCTGAAGAACGCAGGGGCCACTTACCAACGAGCAATGGTCACTTTGTTTCATGACATGATTCATCATGAGATTGAAGTCTATGTTGATGACATGATTGCGAAGTCCCAAACGGAGGAAGGACATCTGGTCAATTTGCTGAAGCTTTTTGAGAGGCTTAGGAAGTTCAGGTTGAGGCTGAATCCTAACAAGTGTACTTTCGGAGTACGGTCTGGAAAACTACTGGGGTTTATCGTGAGTGAAAGAGGCATTGAGGTTGATCCTGCGAAGATAAAAGCAATACAAGAGATGCCAGCGCCAAACACAGAAAAAGAAGTTTGTGGTTTCCTGGGCAAAATAAACTACATTGCAAGGTTTATCTCTCAGCTCACGGCCACGTGTGAACCAATGTTCAAACTGTTAAAGAAAGATCAGGCGATTATCTGGAACGAGGATTGCTAGAAGGCATTTGATAAGATAAAACAGTACCTACAGGAACCTCCGATCTTGATACCCCCAGTGGCCGGAAGACCCTTAATCATGTACTTGAAAATTCTTGAGGGTAGTATGGGGTGTGTTCTCGGTCAGCACGACGAGACAGGCAGAAAGGAGCATGCCATCTATTATTTGAGTAAAAAGTTCACATATTGTGAATCTCGTTACTCGATGTTGGAGAAGACGTGTTGTGCACTAGCCTGGGCTGCCAAACGTTTACGAAAGTACATGCTCAATCACACAACCATGCTAATTTCGAAGATGGATCCGATCAAGTACGTCTTCGAGAAGCAAGCGCTTTCGGGCAGGATTGCCAGATGGCAAATGGTGTTGACGGAATATGACATTCAGTACGTTTCCCAGAAGGCCATCAAGGGCAGCGTATTGTCTGAATACCTTGCCGAGCAGCCGATCGAAGATTACCAGCCGATGAAATTTGAATTCCCTGATGAGGATATCATGTTTCTCAAAGCGAAAGATTGTGATGAACCGTTGCCCGACGAGGTTCTAGATAGGAAATCCCAATGGAAATTGATATTTGACGGGGCGGTTAACTCTTACGGAAGTGGCATTGGGGCGATCATCACGACTCCCCACGGATCCCACATCCCGTTCACTGCAAGACTGACGTTCCCAGTCACCAATAACGAAGCGGAGTACGAAGCATGCATCATGGGGCTAGAAGAAGCAATTGATTTGAGAATCAAGAACCTAGATGTATATGGTGACTCGGCGCTTGTGATCAACCAGATTAAAGGGGAGTGGGAGACTCGTCAATCGAATTTGGTGCCGTACATGAACTATGCCAGAAGGCTGCTTCCGTTCTTTGATCGAGTGGAACTCCATCATGTACCCAGAGCTGAAAACCAGATGGCTGATGCCTTAGCCACGTTGGCTTCGATGTATAAAGTCAATTTTTGGAATGAAGCTCCAAGAATTGTCCTTTCTCGTCTTGATAGACATGCATTCGTCTTTGCGATCGAGGAAGCCTCCGACGGCAAGCCATGGTTCCATGATATCCAGACCTTCCTTATGACTAAGGAGTATCCTGTGGGAGCGTTAACCCAGGATAAGAAGACTCTGAGGAGGCTATCTGGAAATTTTTATCTCAATCCTAATGGAGTTTTGTATAAAAGAAACCACGATCTCGTGCTACTCAGATGTGTAGATGAGAAAGAAGCGAGTATGCTCATGGAAGAAGTCCATTCAGGCACATTCGGTACGCATGCTGGCAGGCATGCTATGACGAGAAAGATCCTGAGAGTAGGATACTACTGGCTGACGATGGAGTCAGATTGCTTTAAATTCTCGAAGAGATGTCATAAATGCCAGATTTATGCTGATAAGATTCACGTGCCGCCGTGCCCGTTAAACGTCATGTCCTCCCCGTGGCCGTTCTCCATGTGGGGCATCGACATGATAGGCAAGATCGAGCCCACTGCATCTAACAGTCATCGTTTCATTCTAGTAGCTATCGACTACTTCCCCAAGTGGGTGGAGGCAGCCTCATATGCTAATGTGACCAGGAAGGTGGTGGCTAAATTCATAAAGAGGGACATCATCTGTCGTTACGGAATTCCCGAGCGGATCATTACTGATAATGGTTCGAATCTGAATAACAAGATGATGAAGGAGCTGTGCCAGAGTTTCAAGATTGAACACCACAACTCATCTCCTTACCGGCCGAAGATGAATGGCGCTGTTGAAGCGGCCAATAAGAACATCAAGAAGATTGTACAGAAGATGGTCGTGACCTATAAGGATTGGCACGAGATGTTGCCGTTTGCACTGCACGGTTATCGTATGATGGTACGTACATCAACCGGGGCAACTCCTTTCTCACTGGTGTACGGTATAGAAGTTGTCCTACCGTTAGAAGTTGAGATCCCTTCTTTACGAGTTTTGGTTGACGTGAAACTCGATGAGGCGGAATGGATTAAGAACCGACTAAACCAACTCAGCCTGATGGACGAGAAGAGGTTAGCATCGATTGCATATGGTCGTCTGTACCAAATCCGAATGAAGAAAGCTTATGATAAGAAGGTGCGTCCTAGAAGCTTTCAGACGGGTGATCTCGTCCTGAAGAAGATTCTTCCTCCACACTCCGATCACCGGGGCAAGTGGACTCCTAATTACGAAGGTCCGTACGTCGTTAGCGAGGTTTTTTTCGGGAGGAGCCTTGTTGTTATCCACGATGGATGGCGAAGATTTTGCATCCCCGGTGAACACGGACGCAGTTAAAAAATACTTTGCTTAAAAAATGACCCGCTGGAAAGAAAAAGAATATCCAGGCAAAAATGGGGCATCCCGGCGAACCATGAAAAAGGAAAAAGGTTCGGGCAAAAATTAGGGATATAAAAGAAAAAATGTACACCCGCAAAGTCGAAAACCCGGAAGGGAGACTTTGGCAAAAAAGGGTTTCCCGGTGAATCGAAAACCTGAAAGGGCGATTCAGGCAAAAGTTAGGGATTTGAAAAAGCAAATGACTGCGTTCCGCGTATGGACTTTCATTGTTTAGTGGTTTGGAAGACCTGAGGGCCGCCTATCTGAATCAATCTCTTCTGAAGCTAAAGCGTCGGAGAAGTATCGAAGTCGAGTGGGTCATAAAGGGATCAACTCATGGTGTTCGTCTACGCCTCGTTGCCGACATTTGTGTATATACTGATGTATATTTATGTTTTATATTTGCGCAGCTTCCTCATTCCAGGAGCTTGCATCTGTTGTAAAACATTTTTGCCCATTCAGGGGTTCGTTATCAATGAAAGGTATACTATTCAGCAATTCTGTTTGTTTGTTTAGCATTTACCTGTTTTGTTTGCGAAAAAGAACGCCGATGTTTTTGATAAAATGCGCATACGTAAACTTACTGGCCTAGGCCACTGATTGTTGAAACAATGAATTACTTGAACATTGTCACAAGATGATAACCTCGATAGGTCCCTTTGAGAAGGGTATCTTGTCTGTTTGTTTGCGTTGTTGCAGGTGTAGCATATACCAGGCAGTACGCCACGTGCATCCCCAAATAGGATGATTCCTTCCTCTCCAGCAAGTTCAGCAGCACCTCCCCAGGGAGTTTGAACATGAGATCATAAGCATTGATATGTCTCCCTAAGCAGAGAAGATTCTCTCCCCAACCAGATGTATCCTGAAAGAATGTCATCTTCCCAGCTGAGTCACATACTGAAGTGCGCAACAATTGATAGTTCAAGATTGAAGTCTCCAGCGGAATTGAGATCCCCCACAGAGTCGTACTCTCCCCAGCAAGCAGGATGATTCCTTCTTCCCCAGCCGAGTAGGCAAATCGCCAAGAGAGCCGAGTCCTTGGAAGCCGTTAAGGCCATGATTGGTTTTCCCCAGTAGAGTGTTGAATAGCTGATGTTGTATTTCCCCACCGGAGTCGTTATCTCCAGGGAAGTTTTGCTGCGAATGCCGTGCAATTTATTTCCGCGATTGATATCGTTCCCTCGACAGTTTGTGGTTTGAATACCTGGTTGATCGGGTTCAGGTTCTTGTAGAACTTTTTTCCCCTGCAGCAGTCGACTGAAGTTCGTTTCCCTAGACGGAGTCCAATTGAGATTGGCGTGACTTCTTCTCCTCGGCAGGATGATTCCTTCCTCCACCAGAGTGGTTCTTTCTCCTTGACAGGAGGCTTTTCCCTTCAGCATTTATTTTGCTGATGGGGCCATAGCATTTTGCATGATTGCATAGCATTTACCCTAAAAACGCGTAGCATTTCCACCGTGTGGAGCATTGCGCCATTGTCAAAGCATATGCATATGAAACATGAGCTAGGTCGTTACCATTATTGTTTTGCAGGTGTTCCCCGACAGGGTGTCTGCTCAGGATGACCCCTGAAATCTCAGAAGAGTGGCATGGTTCAAGATGATTCTTGAATTCCCCCAGCAAAGTCGTTTGCCCAAGATGATTCTTGAATTATCCAGCGAAGTTTTGTGCTTAAGATGATTCTTAAAATCCCCAGTGAGGTCGCAAGAGTTGGTCGCTCAAGTGGATTCTTAGAGTTCCAGACAGAGTGTTTGCTCAGGATGATTCCTGAAATCTCTAGCAGAGTTATCGGTTCAGGATGATTCTTGAAGTCCCCAGCGGAGTTGATTGTTCAAGATGATTCTTGATTCCCTCAGCAGAGTTTATTTATCCAGAATGATTTCTGAATCCCCCGAAGCAGAGTTACCTGATAGTTCTCCAGACTCCCCAACGGAGATGTGTCATCCCTAGCAGGTTTGAACGGAGAAGTTGAAATCTCCCTTGAAGACTTGATGATTGAAGTCTGGCAGTAGTGCCAAAACCCCTGACTTACTGATGAAGTCTAACTACAAGGTCAAAGCAGTCCTCCCGCCGACGCGGAATGCCTGATGGCAATGGCTTAGATACCCCTATTTGGTTCATGATTGATCGAGAATCCTATTCCCGACTTACTGACGAGGTTCGGCTGACGCCCAAAAACTTCTTTGAGTGCTCGATGGCATGATTAACTTGATTGTTGATCTGATGAGTCCCGAGGAATTCTGATGCCTGACGGCATGATCGACTGTGTATCACTGGTTACCGTGTAACCAATTCCCCAGCAAGTTGTCGTGCAACCGTCATGCTCAGTTTGAAGATGTTCCTACCAATCCAAGTATTGTTTACCTGTGTGGTTGGCAAATCACCCATTACCGTGTAACTAGTGATCCCTCGATGATTTGGAGATGCGATGATATCAGATAAATCAGAGAATCATCCTGACGGATATTCAGATTAGTATTTCTCCAGCTAGTTGTCGTGCAGCTATTATTTCAGTTTTCGAAGATTTGTCCCCATCAGAGTACCGTGTACTTGTGCAGTTGGCAAATTTCCGGGTTTATTGGTATTCAACCGTCTCTTACCTTGATTGTTTGAGAGTCGTTCGCTTCTCACCCAGTCAGGTCCACGCCGCTTGAATAGGGGCAGCTGTTGCACCCCAAAATTTGCCCAACACTTCTTTACCTAGCTTATGTTTCATTCCATTCACACTAGCATTATCATTTGCATTTCATTGACATGTATGCAGGAGATCAAGAGGTATGATTACCAATCAAGGGCTACACAAGACTATGAAGCTAGCTAAGAAGGTGATTCAAGTGTTCAAGGGTTGATATCCTTGTCAGAGAAGTTAAAAGATCCTCAGAGAGAGTGATTGAAGCCAAGTGTGTAGGCCTCCTAACTTGAGAGTTGTGGGAAGTCATCAGATGATTCTGAAGCCATGAAGTTAGACTTGAGGTCTTGAGAGAGCTCATGAGAAGTTTTGAAGATCACTTTGAGGCCTAGACAGGTCATTGTGCAAGATTAAGAAGCCTCAACCATGATTGGTGCAATTAGGGTTTGATTGGGTCAACTCTAATTCAACTGATGATTTGGAGAAGGTTGAGACTTAATCCAAGAGCCATGTGATCATGGATTGATGCATTGAGATGCTATAAGGATGATTCCAAGATTAACTCATCATGATTGAAGAGTTTGAGAAGTTTCAAGTTAGGGTTTCTGAGGCTTGACAGTGTAAAATCCCCTAGTTTGACCCCTATCTTCAAGGCAATTTAGCTCAAGATGTGATTGTCATATCATCTTTCCCTTAACAAGAATGTTGTAGAGCATGATCTTAGATTTAATTTGAGTTCTATAAGTCCTTGATAGGATTTGTAGCACTCAAGTTATGACTTTGACTAGTTACAGGTCATCTGAGGTATGTGAATTGGGAGCCTGAAAGTTGTCCAACTTGCATGAAACTTTTGCCATAGAAAGATGATTCCTATGAACTTTTAGTCAACATTAATGTTGTTCCTTATCCTCTTAGCTTTCTAGAGAGTACTAGAAGTCCTTGATAGGATTTGTAGAACTCAAGTTATGGCTTTGACAAGTCAAGGGCATTTTGGTCATTTGGAGATTATAGGTCATTTCAAGCATAAGGCCATAACTCCTATTTGCAAGCTTCAAATGGGAAAATGTTCAACATCAAACTTGTTCAAAATGATGTTTTAAGGATAAACAAGAGGTCATGAGAGGTTGGAATTGCTTGTAGCTCAAAATCACAAAAATGGCTTAAAATAAGGATGATTTTCAAATGAACCAAAGATGGAAATTGGTATTTTTGATCTACATGTCCAAACCAAGGCATGTAATATGTCATTTTGATTCTAAAACAAATTTTAAGAACATTGGTATTGCCACAATTTTGACTTGAGGTTTAATTTGTGGACTTGCTTTGAAAAGTAGTTACTTACATCTTAAGTAACATTTGCCAAACCAAAATTCAAGGCATGACCAAGGTTTCTTTCAATCCAAGCACATCCAAAATACCATTAGGAGAGAAATTGGAAGAGAATGAGGGTGAATACAAGCTTCTAGCAGAAGTGGTATGACCATGGCATGATATTGAAATTTCCATGAAGTGAGATATTGAATTTCTCATTAGAAGGATCTAGAGCTTTCTAGATCATCCATACATGTTCTATATATGATGATGAGGTGATCCAAGGCCAAGGTTGGTGATAATTGAAGGAGAGAATATAGATTGAGATTGAAAATTTCTTGCTTGCAACTGAATTCAGTTACACCATTTTCTTCACTTTCCATCCATTTTCTTGATTGCAATCACTTCCATGGATGCTATTGAATGATTCCAGATCATAATCAAGGCAAATTCGTGGCTGAATGGTGTTCTTGATCTCAGATTTTTTCACCTGCAACTCAGAATTGGTCCCAAGAATCCAGAGCATTTCCATCCATTTCATTGCATACAGAACCTTGGAATTGATTCATTGAAGGAGTCTGGAGCATTTGAGAGCTTGATTTGAAGGTTTACTACTTTTGTGCACACGAAATTCTCAGGTTAGTAACTTTCAATCTCCAACTTAAATTAGGTAGAATTAAGGAGAATTATTGTGTTAGATGCATAGTAGAATGGTGTAGGAAGGTTTTTGGATCATCAATTTGAGAATTAGTGACCAATTAGGGTTGTTGCCATTTTCGGGTGAGATTGTGTTCTTGCGAATCTTGAGGTTTTAGAGTCAATTAATGGCATGATTGAGTTCCTGAGGAAATTTGGGACAAGTTTCATCAAGGAATTGTGGCCTATGGTGGATTCTATAGCAAGTTAGGGTTGTAGAATGTTGACCGGAGAATGTCACCGGCGGTGACTATGGCACGCAGGTGACCTGAGTTTCAGGGATTCAAATTGGGGAAGATGACTTGATAGCCATCAGATTGTGGTTGGACTTTGACTGAAGGCATGATCCAACGGCCATGGATTGGTTTCAATTTGTGAAGGACTCCGAGTTACTTGCAACGCTGCGTTTCATTTAAGTTGTGGTTTTGGGCTTAAGTCAGAATTGATAACCACACCCCCTTGTTGAGCCCAACCCTGAAATGAACTGGATTGCCTTGCTATCTACACCACGCGTTTGTTTATTTTCCTTGGATTTTCTTTTATTTTCCATTTTATTCATGGTTATTGATTAATTCATAAAAAATGGAAAAATGACTAAATTAATCCCATTCTTTTTGCCATGGATTCATGATTGAATCTAGTATTTTTTTAGATAAAAAATATTATTATTTCATGCATTTTCTGATTTTATGGGATTTTTTACATTTTAATTGATATTAAAATAATCATGTTTGATGCTTGATTTTGTTGAATTTGGTTTGATCACTTGGTGATGATTCTTGCCTTGATTTTTTGTGTGTAGCTAGCATAGATATGCATGTTCCCCATAGATTTTTCTCACAATTTTGTGATGAATGTAGGTGGTAGTTCTAGGTTGAAACTTTAGGTGCTCCATTTTTAGGGTTTATGGTTGATACCTTGTGGTTTGGATTTTATTTTTAGGACTTGGTGGATGATTCAACCTCTGATTTTTGTAGGGTAGATTCATGATTGAATTAAGGTCCCTTAGGAATTTTTGTAGGAATTTATAAGGTAGTTTTCTATTTTTGTTTAATTTTAGTTTAGATGCTAACTTTAGATGACTCTAATGCACTAATTCAACTAGATTGACTTCTTTAGTTCCCTTAGATTAGGGTTTTGCTTTGCTTGTTCTTGGATGATGTTGAAGAAAAGTTGAAGATGCAATGGATTGCTTGAAGAAGCTTGGATGTGAAGATCTTCCCTTCTTTTGGTGTAGTGTTGATTAGGTGTTAAGATTAGGGTTTGTAGGCAGAGCTTCTAGACAGATTCTCTTCCTTCATAAACATGGAAGATGTTGATCACTTCCATTCTTCCCTATGATGTAAGGTCCCTTTGTAAAGGCCTCATCCCTCCTTTGGTAGGATGTGTGGCTCTTTGCAAGTTGGTAGAACCTTTGAGGGTCCCTTTCTTTGATGATAGGATGCTTAGTGGTGACCTTTGGTCTGCACTCTGATGTCAATCATCCAAACTTTGCTCCTGTTAGATGAATCTTTCTCCCTTGCTAGAGGATGGAGTTCCTTGTTAGAAGATTGAAGATGCTAGAGGTTGATACTTCTTTGTGTTTGGAGATTACCTTTTGAAGCTGAAACTTGTAGATGAAGAGGAACAAGTTGATACTGGTAAAGAAGAGAGAGCTGAAGCTTGAAGACCAAGTTGACACTTGTGAAGAAGATCCAAGTGAGATGGAGTGAAGGGATGAGGCTTGAGGAATAGAGGATAAGTTGATACTTATGTTGATACACTGAGAGCCTGAGGGAGCCAAGTTGATACTTGATATTAGGGTTGAAGCCTGAAAGTGGAATTTACTGGAGAGCTGAAGCTTGAAGAAGAAAGAATAAGTTGATACTTAAGTTGGATGTATTAAAAGCTCAGGGAAGCAAGTTGATACTTGCTATTGAAGATGATAGCCTTGAAGGGTGGTTGAGGACTGATGACTGAATTGCTGTCAAAGGAGAGTGGAGCTGTGGAAGCTGTTGATTTGCTTTCTTTCTTGTCTGTTTTCTTTCTGTGCAACTGTATTGATGTGACTTGTTTGATTTGCTTGATGCTTTAGAAAAAGTTCATGTTTAGACTGATGTAAGCTAGGAGCATGATTGCACTAGAGGTTGAGTTGCTCCCTCTGCTTGTATTTTTACTGTATGGCTTTGCTTGCGGGTATTCGGTAGAGCCCAGCTCCCTTACCTATGTGGTTTGTGGTTTGCTTGATAGCATTTTATTTCTTCTGTATGATTACACTCACTCATATTTTGCTTGATGGCATTTTATTTTTATCTCTTATGTATGATTACAGTCACTCATATTTTGGTTGATGGCATTTTATTTTTATCTCTTATGTATGATTGCAGTTATTCATATCTGGCTTGAGGTCGAGACGAGCTTGTGGAGGCTGAGGCCCCACACACATTTCCTCCCTCACTTGCATTGCATGCATTTTACTGTATATCTGTTTACTGTTTAAGCTGATGCTTTATCTATTTCGGTTTATCATTGACATGATCCCTTAGGAATCTCACTTCCTTTGATAAGGAAGTGATGATTAGAACTTTAGGTTGAAACCTATGCATGATAACTTCTAGGAGTTCCCTGTTTCAAACCTCAACCATAGGATGAATCCTTGGCAAGACAACATTAGGACTTGATAGTCTCCCTTTAGTTGAGCCTCTCTCTTCTCATCTCGAAACGAATTGAAATACAGTAATAAAGGTTAACTGATGTCGTACGTTACGAGCCTTAAGCTATCTGAGAAAGGGTTGTCGGAGAGTTTCTTTTCGACAGCTTGGATGTTTAGTATGGCACCCTTTGGGTGACATGCGACGCATTCACTCTCAGGTCATAGTCTCTAGTGCGATATTAGTTGCAAACAACCATAAAAAACAGTTCTTCTGTAAAAGACAGAAAACAAACTTCAAACCTTTTTGCCCCGTGGGCCCATAATTCAAAGGAAGCTTTTCTGAAGAAAAGAGTGTCGTTAACTCCCAGTTCTACCGCAAACGGTAACGCCTAAGTCTCCAAGGGTCGAGCTGCGTACGCCAAACTGCAAGAACTGTCTGTTAACCCTACTCGGTAAAACAGACGAATCTGAATCCCCGTGATCCGTATTATCCCGAACTACGTAAGCCCTGATCTCTCATACCTGATGAGAGTACGCAGGCACAATACTGATGTATTGGCGAGCCACCTTCCCCGTAACCCGTAGTTAGCCGAACTACGTTGACTCTGATTTCTCATTCTCTGATGAGAATACGTAGGCATAAAGCGCGACGCTTTGCCGAGTCATCTTCTTTTGTTTTCAGACCAGCCTTGATAGGTAGATAGTAAACAAACCCGTCAGATAAACACGACAAGCGTGGATCCCATCGAGTACGATGGACGTGAGGGGTGCTAATACCTTCCCCTTGCGTAACCGACTCCCGAACCCAGACAATGGTTGCGATGACCTTGTCTTATACCTTTTCGTCATGTTTTTCCGATCGTTTCCTTTCCTGCTCTGAGGGATAAATAACAAAAGGTGGCGACTCTTCTGTTTTGCCGGCACCTTCTTTTCGCAGTAGCGACAATACCCACTAACAAAAGCATGATGAAGCGAACTCACATCGGTTACTACACCCAAAAGGATGATAGAGCAAACACCCGCGCAATATGCATTCAACAAGATGACAGACCCCTCAAAAGGATGACAGAGCGAAACTAACACCGGCTACTACCACCTAAAGGATAATAGAGCAAAACCCTTGCACAATCTGGCATCAACAAGATGACAGAACCACCACCTAAAGGATGATTGAGTGAACTCACACCTGCTATTGTCACCAAAAGGATGATATAGCACAACACTCGCACAATCTGGCATCAACAAGATGAATGACCCACCGACAAAAGGATGATGGAGCAAACACCCGCACAATCTGACATCAACAAGATGACAGACCCACCACAGAAAGGATGATGGGGCGAACTCACACCGGCTACTACCACCAAAAGGATGATAGAGCAATCCCTCACATTATCTAAAATCAAAAGGATGACAGACCCACCACCAAAAGGATGAGGAAGCTAACTCACACCGGCTACTACCATAAAAAGGATGATATAGCAAACTCTCACACAATCTGACATCAATAATATGATAGACCCACTGCCAAAAGAATGATGGAGTGAACTTACACCGGCTACTACCACCAAAAGAATGATAGAGAAAAGCCCTCGCACAATCTGGCATCAACAAGATGACAGACCCACCACCAAAAGGATGATCGAGAAAATTCACACCGGCTACTACCTGTTGCCCCCTAAAATTTGCTCAACCTACTTCACTTGGTTTGTGTTTCAATTGCATTAGCATTTGCATAAGGAGTCATGTACATAGTCTAATCATTTGCATAGCATGGCATAGCAAGTCATTCAACAAGGGACCAAGTTCTATTCTTATCTTTATGAGCCTATCAAGAGGTTATTATTCAAATTCAATCTTAGCCAAGTCATCAGAAAGAAATTGAAATCTAAGAAGTCAGTGGATCAAGCAGTGAATCTATCTCCTATCTGAGGGTATTTGAAGATCATCAAAGAAGTTGTGAGCTGTGAATTGAGAGCATGGAGGGTATATAGACATCATGGAAGACATGGAGAGTCATTTTGAAAGTGAGACAAGTCATTGATATGATCACAAGAGTTGCAGTTGAAGACAGTCAACTAGGGTTTCATCTGGGTCAACCCTAGGTCAACCCTAGGTCAAATGATTGATTGAAAGGCATCAAGGTCTATTTGAGAGATGTGGGGTTCATCATTTGACATGTAGATAAGGGTGTGGTGTTGTGCCAAGGAGGAATCAAGAGAAATCAAGAAGAAGAGAGGTTTCTAAATTAGGGTTTCTGTGTAAAATTCCCTGATTTAGGTCAAACTTCCAAGCAAGATAATTCAAAATACAAGCTTCAAATGGATCCTTGGCCAAGATGAAAATTGTAGAAGATCTCAAGACCTTTAATTTTAGTGGTAGAAGACATCAAGGAGATTTATAGAACTCAAGTTATGGTCCTTGCAAGTTACAGGTCATCTGGGGCATCTAAAATTTTGTCTGTGAAAGTTACTTGTCTTCCAAGTAACTTTTACCCCTCAAGGAGTTTTCAAATGAATTTCTGGCCAACATGAGAGTTGTTCCTCATGATCGTAGCTTTCTATAAAGGTATGGTATGACTTCATCTGATTTGTGGAACTCTACTTATGTCTTTGGCAAGCAAAGGGTATTTTGGTCATTTGAGAATTATAGGTCATTTCAAGCATATGTCTAAAACTCATACAAGGAAGCTTCAAATGAAAAACTTCACAACATAAAAGTTGGTCCAAATGACATTTTGAGTCTAGAAAAGTGGTCATGGGAGTTGGAAAATGCTCATAGCTCAAGATTGCAAATTTGGTTAATTAAAAGGTGAATTTAATGAATAAAAGTGACCTAAAAATGAGATTTTTCATAATATGTCCAAATGGGATGAAATTATAGGTCATTTTGATTGAAAAGAATGTTTTGAGACCATTGGCAATAGTGTATTTTTGAGTTTAGTTCAAAGTTTGAGAGATATCATTGGTTGCTTATGTATGAAGTTACACATGCCAAAACACAAGGGATTGGTGTACAAGAGGTTTCTAGCAAGTTCTAGATGGTTCCATGAGCATCTATATATTGAGTAGAGTGGATCAAATCATGGGTTGGTGATTCATTTGGTTGAAAACTCATAGTTACATCTCATTCCTCAAATTTGCAAGTTACACAAGAACTCTATCAAATCTTCATCATTCTCCAAAATTCTTGATCCTATCATCATCTGTAACGCCCCGATTCTGAATTCCCATTAATTTTTGAGTCTTTTAATTTATTTAATTGATGTTGTTTTAAATTGAGAAATTATATATTATTATGTGGTGTTTGCTTATTTTATCTATTTTTACCGATTCAGAGAGTTTTCGGGGAATTAGAGTAAAAAGGGCATTTTAGACATTTAGCAATTTAGTGTGAGAATTGATTGGTAAGTGTTGGAAAGAATTTGAGAGGAAAGAAATAGAGATAGAAATAGAATAAGAGAGGAAAAGAAAGAAAGATAGTAACATAAGAAGAAAAACAAGAGAAAGAAAAGAGGAGAAGAGAAAGAGAAGAGAAAGTGGAGAGGAAAACCTAGAATCATCAAGGGATCATCACCAAAGCTTGCAATTGATTGGTAAGGGTGTGAAACTCCATCATCTCTTTAATGTATATGATTGTATGTGTATGTGTTGGGATTTTGTAGAGTTTTTACTCTTTTTCCACTTAGGTTAGAAGTTGGTTTTGTGAGTAGAATGAGGTTTTAATCGGTTAGAACTCGGATTAGACGATGTAGTTTAGTCGGGTGATGGTAGGGTTGTGCCACTGAGACTGGTTTGGATTTAATCGGTTGGTTGTGTGGAGTTTGGGATTTGGAACAGCCATGGAAGTCCTGTCTTCGCAGGCTCGCTAGGCGAATGGCAGCGAAGCTTCGCCAGGCGAAGCCCAGCGAGCTGCAGCGAAGCAAGTCAGAAGCAACACCCTGTATTCGCTGGCAAGTTCGCCAGGCGAAGTGAGTTAGCGAAGGTTCGCCAGGCGAGTGTGTAGCGAGCCTCAGTGAGTAATTCCAGAATTACTCCCAGTGGACTTCGCTGGGAAGTTCGCCAGGCGAAGGCCAGCGAGCATTCGCTGCATGGCTTCGCCAGGCGAAGGTTGGCGAACCTGACAGTGTTATTTGTTTTGCTGTTTATTCATAGCATGATTTTTTTTGGCCGATTCATTTATGATTAATGCCTATATGAATGATTGATGTGTGAACTATTTCGACATATCGTGCTGTGGGTGGCCGAAAGGCGTGAATCCTAGATTGTAGAGCCAAGGGTGAATCTTGAATGTTTGATAATCTTGTGTATTTGCCTGAATTGAATAGAAACGCATTGATAGGCTGATATGTGTGTAAACCATGTGTAAAATGGTGCATAATGTGAATTCATGATAGATATATGCGATGTGTGTGATAAATGCAATGAGTATGTTTGTGAACATAGTATGCATTCTGTGTTGATCGATCCCTCGGAGGATTAGCATTGTGTAGCATCTTAGTATGCATTTTTGTGTTGAATGATCCCTCGGAGGATTTGCAGAACCTCGTATGATACGATGGTTACATTAGATTCCTTGGAGAATCGGTTGCATTGTGTGATTCCTCGGAGAATCGATCATAACATGTAATCCCTTGGAGGATTGACTAGAGTATTTGATTCCGTGGAGAATCTGCTGAGTATTTGATTCCGTGGAGAATCTGCTGAATATTCAATTCCGTGGAGAATCTGATGAATATTTGATTCCGTGGAGAATCTGCTGAATACTTGATTCCGTGGAGAATCTGCTGAATACTCGATTCCTTAGAGAATCTGTTGAAATGAGTCGGTACCGCATTTGCATCTGCATAGAGTCGTGTGTCGGTCTCTATGAGTTGCATGAGTCATCTGTGTATGATGCATTAGTTGTATGAATGTAACTGTGTATGTTATATATGATTGTTTGGAGGAACATATAGTAAATGTTCATGTGTATGTGTAGAGACATGATTAATTGTATATGCTTAATGTGGTGAGAACATAATTTGAGTATAACTTATACAAATATGGGCATATGTATATATACAATTTTATGCATTAACTGTTATGATATTGTTTCTCACCCTTCTGCTGTTTTATAATGCTCTATGAGGCATTGCAGAGTAGGAAGCTGGAGGTTCTTTTTGTGAAGCGATTTCTTCATTCTTTTTGGTCAATGGCTCTGATATGTAACATCTGGGTAGTTAGGAAGCCTTTGACTCTTTTGGAGTTACATTTGTTTTGATTCCTTGTGATACATCTGTGTATGTATCCGCTGTGGATATGGTTGTAAAACATGAATTGATTGAATGGTTGTATATACTTTTATGAATGTGATCGATTCAATATTTGGATGTTTCCGCTTTTATTCTAAATATTGAGATGTGGGTTACCCATTGTTGCATATCTATTTTGAGCAGGTATCGTATGTGTTTAATTTCATGATAATGTGATGCGCCTCTTATATACCATGTTTTAATTAAACTCTGATGAAATAAATTTTCTAAGTGCCTAATTGATTAAATGTATTAATTTGGGGGTATAGAAAGGGGGTGTTACATTAAGTGGTATCAGAGCCAGTGTTGAGTCAGTCGTGTCTGTCTTGTTGTTGTGTTGGTTGAACGGTTGTTTAACCTTGTTGTTATTTTTGGGAATCCTCAGAATATGGCAGGTCGTAATGACAATGCTATGGCAGCGGCGTTAGAGGCTATGGCCAGAGCTGTGCAGGGTGCACCTAACGTGAATGCGAATGATGAGTTCAGGAAGAACCAACCACCGGTGTTCAAAGGGAGATTTGATCCGGATGGTGCTCAGATATGGTTAAAGGAAATTGAGAGGATCTTTAGGGTGATGGATTGTGCTGAAGGGAACAAGGTGAGACTAGGGACTCACATGCTGAGAGAAGAGGCTGATGACTGGTGGGTCAGCGTGAGGCAAGTTCTTGAGGTCGACGATGAGGAGATTACGTGGGATTTATTTCGTACTGAGTTTCTAAGGAAGTATTATCCCGAAAGTGTTAAAGGGAAGAGAGAAATGGAATTTCTAGAGTTGAAACAAGGTAATATGTCGGTGGTGGACTACACCGCTAAGTTTACTGAGTTAGTGAAGTTTCACCCTCACTATGATGCGGTTACGGCGGAATTTTCCAAATGTATCAAGTATGAGAATGGCTTGCGTCCTGAGATAAAGCAAGCGGTGGGTTATCAAAGAATACGAAGATTTTCGGATTTGACCGAGTGATGTAGGATTTATGAAGAAGACAGTAGAGCTCGTTCTACTCATTATAAGGGTTTGAGCGAGAGGAGAGGGAAGCAGCAAGTATGAAGCGGACCTTATGTGACGCCTGCTGAGAAGGGCAAGCATAGGGGAAACTTTGATAGGAGACCCGGAGGAGGTTCCGGTGCGATCAAATGTTTTAAGTGTGGCGTGATGGGCCACAAGTCTTATGATTGTGGAAAGTTCAAGGCGAAGTGTTCCAACTGTGGGCTCCTTGGACATGATGCAGCAGAGTGTAGAAAGAATGCTGTGAAGTGTTTTAATTGTGGCGAGGTGGGTCACATTAGCCCGAATTGTACCAAACCGAAGCAAGCTTCGGCGGGCGGAAAAGTATTCGCATTAGCAGGTTCAGACGCTACTAATGCGGCGGATCGTTTGATTAAAGGTACATGCTTTATTAATGATATGCCTTTAGTTGCTATTATTGATACTGGAGCGACTCACTCGTTCATTTCTCTTGCGTGTGCTAAGCGGTTGGATTTGTGTATGGTTTCTTTGAGTAGTGGTACGGTTATTGGGACTCCCGCTTCGGGGTCGGTAACTACTTCTTTGGTGTGTGCAAGTTGTCCTTTGACCATGTATGGTAAGGACTTCGTTATGGATTTAGTGTGTTTGTCGTTGGAAGGTTTGGACGTAATCTTGGGTATGAACTGGTTGCAATTTAATAGAGTTCATCTGGATTGCTATCACAGGTTAGTAAGGTTTCCTTCTTTGGAAGATGGTGGAAACGAGAGTTTTCTTTCCACTAAAGAGTTGAAGAAACTTTTAGCGGACAAAGCTCAGTTGTTTGGTTTGTTTGCATCGTTGTCGGTGGAGAGCAAAGTTCAGCTCGACGTGTTTCCTGTGGTTTGTGAATTTCCTGAAGTGTTTCCGGAAGATGTTGCGGATGTGCCGCCAAAGAGAGAGGTTGAATTTTCTATTGATCTAGTTCCGGGTACTAGACCGATTTCGATGGCCCCGTATCGGATGTCGGCATCGGAGTTGGTGGAATTGAAGAAGCAGTTGAATAATTTGTTGGATAAGAGATTTGTAAGACCGAGTGTTTCTCCTTGGGGTGCGCCGGTATTGTTGGTAAAGAAGAAGGATGGTAGTATGCGTTTGTGTATTGATTATCGGCAGTTGAATAAGGTGACAATTAAGAACAAGTATCCGCTTCCAAGAATCGACGATTTGATGGATCAATTGGTTGGAGCCCGTGTTTTTAGTAAGATTGATTTGAGATCCGGTTATCACCAGATTCGGGTTAAGGAAGAAGATATTTCGAAGACGGCTTTTAGAACACGATATGGTCACTATGAGTATACAGTGATGCCATTCGGAGTTTCTAATGCGCCGGGTGTTTTCATGGAATATATGAACCGTATCTTCCACGAGCAGTTGGATCGTTTTGTGGTAGTGTTTATCGATGACATTTTGATTTATTCTAAGTCTCGAGAGGAACACGAAGAACATTTAAGGATTGTGTTGCAGATTTTGAAAGAGAAGAAGTTGTACGCAAAGTTGTCTAAGTGTGAGTTTTGGTTGTCGGAGGTGAGTTTTCTTGGACATATTATTTTCGGAAATGGTATTAGTGTGGATCCATCCAAGATCGATGCGGTAATGCAATGGGAGACTCCAAGATCAGTTACGGAAATTCGAAGCTTTTTGGGCTTGGCCGGTTACTACCGGAGGTTTATCGAAGGATTTTCAAAGTTAGCACTTCCGTTAACGCAGTTGACTTGTAAAGGAAAGGCTTTTATTTGGGATGTTAATTGTGAAGAGAGTTTCATGGAATTAAAGAGAAGGTTAACGACATCGCCAGTTTTGATTTTGCCGAATCCTACGGAACCTTTTGTGGTTTATTGCGATGCTTCTTTGTCAGGATTGGGTGGTGTATTGATGCAAGATGGGAAGGTCGTGGCGTATGCTTCTAGACAGTTGAGGGTACATGAAAAGAATTATCCTACTCATGATTTGGAGTTAGCGGCCGTAGTGTTCGTTTTGAAAATTTGGAGGCACTATCTTTATGGTGCAAGATTTGAAGTTTTTAGCGATCACAAGAGTTTGAAGTATTTGTTTGATCAAAAAGAATTGAATATGAGGCAAAGGAGATGGCTAGAACTTTTGAAAAACTATGATTTTGGTTTAAATTATCATCCGGGTAAGGCGAATGTGGTAGTCGATGCCTTAAGTCGGAAGTCGTTGCACGTGTCTACTTTGATGGTTAGAGAGTGGGAACTTTTGGAGAACTTTAGAGATTTGAGTTTGGTTTGTGAGTTAACACCGAGTAGTGTGAAGCTGGGTATGTTGCATGTCACGAATGATTTCCTTGCTACGGTGTGTGAAAAGCAAAAGTTGGATTTGAAATTTGTGGATTTGATGACGAATGGAAATGAAGATTTCAAAGTTGATGAATTAGGAGTTTTGAGGTTTCGAGGTCGTATTTGTATTCCCGATGATGCGGATTTGAAAAGGATGATATTGGAAGAGGGACATCGGAGTAACTTGAGTATTCATCCGAGAGCGAATAAGATGTATCAGGATTTGAAGAAGATCTTTTGGTGGTCTGGATTGAAAAGCGATGTTGCTCGTTTTGTGTACTCGTGTTTGACTTGCCAGAAGTCTAAGGTGGAGCATCAGAAGCCTAGTGGATTGATGCAACCGTTGGATATTCCAGAATGGAAATGGGATAGTATATCGATGGATTTTGTTACGGGATTGCCGAATACGCAAAGAGGACATAATGCTATTTGGGTGATTGTGGATAGGCTTACTAAATCGACTCACTTTATTCCGATTGATATTACTTATTCTTTGGAAAGGTTGGCCGAGATTTATGTTGGCACTATTGTGAAGCTTCATGGAGTTCCTAAGAGTATTGTGTCGGATAGAGGTCCTAGATTTACTTCAAGATTTTGGGAGAGTTTGCAAGGTGCCTTGGGTTCTAAGTTGAGATTGAGTTCGGCATATCATCCGCAAACAGATGGTCAAACCGAGAGGACGATTCAATCGTTAGAAGATTTGTTGCATGCTTGTGTGCTTGAACAAGGTGGTGCGTGGGACGGTTATTTAGCATTGATTGAGTTCACCTATAATAACAGTTTCCATTCGAGTATTGGTATGGCGCCATTTGAGGCTTTATATGGTCGGAGATGTCGAACACCTCTGTGTTGGCATGAGACGGGTGAAAAGTCGGTAGTTGGTCCTGAAATGGTACAGCAAACGACGGAAAAGGTGAAATTTATTCGGGAAAAGATGAGAGCTTCTCAGAGTAGACAGAAAAGTTATCATGATAAAAGGAGAAAGGATCTCGAGTTTCAAGAGGGCGACCATGTGTTTTTGAGAGTTACACCGGCTACGGGTGTGGGTCGTGCTTTGAAGTCGAGAAAGTTGACTTCTCGTTTTATTGGTCCGTATCAGATTGTCGCACGAGTTGGTGTTGTGGCTTATCGTGTGGCGTTGCCTCCGAACCTTTCGAATTTGCATGATGTATTCCATGTCTCGCAACTTCGGAAGTATGTTCCGGATCCGTCACATGTGATCCCGATGGATGAAGTTGAAGTAAGAGATAACCTTACAGTTGAAGTTTTACCGGTTAGTATTTTGGACCGTGAAGTTAAGAAACTAAGAGGCAAGGATATTGCGCTTGTGAAAATGTCCTGGGGAGGTGCCGCGGAAGGCAACATGACTTGGGAATTGGAGAGCAAGATGCGAGAATCGCATCCAAAGTTGTTTGAATCAGGTAATATTTTCGAGGACGAAAATTTCTAAAGTGGGGGAGAGTTGTAACACCCCGATTCTGAATTCCCATTAATTGTTGAGTCTTTTAATTTATTTAATTGATGTTGTTTTAAATTGAGAAATTATATATTATTATGTGGTGTTTGCTTATTTTATCTATTTTTACCGATTCGGAGAGTTTTCGGGGAATTAGAGTAAAAAGGGCATTTTAGACATTTAGCAATTTAGTGTGAGAATTGATTGGTAAGTGTTGGAAAGAATTTGAGAGGAAACAAATAGAGATAGAAATAGAATAAGAGAGGAAAAGAAAGAAAGATAGTAACATAAGAAGAAAAACAAGAGAAAGAAAAGAGGAGAAGAGAAAGAGAAAAGAAAGTGGAGAGGAAAACCTAGAATCATCAAGGGATCATCACCAAAGCTTGCAATCGATCGGTAAGGGTGTGAAACTCCATCATCTCTTTAATATATATGATTGTATGTGTATGTGTTGGGATTTTGTAGAGTTTCTACTCTTTTTCCACTTAGGTTAGAAGTTGGTTTTGTGAGTAGAATGAGGTTTTAATCGGTTAGAACTCGGATTAGACGATGTAGTTTAGTCGGGTGATGGTAGGGTTGTGCCACTGAGACTGGTTTGGATTTAATCGGTTGGTTGTGTGGAGTTTGGGCTTTGGAACAGCCATGGAAGTCCTGTCTTCGCAGGCTCGCCAGGCGAAGCCCAGCGAGCTGCAGCGAAGCAAGTCAGAAGCAACACCCTGTATTCGCTGGCAAGTTCGCCAGGCGAAGTGAGTTAGCGAAGGTTTGCCAGGCGAGTGTGTAGCGAGCCTCAGCGAGTAATTCCATAATTACTCCCAGTGGACTTCGCTGGGAAGTTCGCCAGGCGAAGGCCAGCGAGCATTCGCTGCATGGCTTCGCCAGGCGAAGGTTGGCGAACCTGACAGTGTTATTTGTTTTGCTGTTTATTCATAGCATGATTTTTTTTGGCCGATTCATTTATGATTAATGCCTATATGAATGATTGACGTGTGAACTGTTTCGACATATCGTGCTGTGGGTGGCCGAAAGGCGTGAATCCTAGATTGTAGAGCCAAGGGTGAATCTTGAATGTTTGATAATCTTGTGTATTTGCCTGAATTGAATAGAAACGCATTGATAGGCTGATATGTGTGTAAACCATGTGTAAAATGGTGCATAATGTGAATTCATGATAGATATATGCGATGTGTGTGATAAATGCAATGAGTATGTTTGTGAACATAGTATGCATTCTGTGTTGATCGATCCCTCGGAGGATTAGCATTGTGTAGCATCTTAGTATGCATTTTTGTGTTGAATGATCCCTCGGAGGATTTGCAGAACCTCGTATGATACGATGGTTACATTAGATTCCTTGGAGAATCGGTTGCATTGTGTGATTCCTCGGAGAATCGATCATAACATGTAATCCCTTGGAGGATTGACTAGAGTATTTGATTCCGTGGAGAATCTGCTGAGTATTTGATTCCGTGGAGAATCTGCTGAATATTCGATTCCGTGGAGAATCTGATGAATATTTGATTCCGTGGAGAATCTGCTGAATACTTGATTCCGTGGAGAATCTGCTGAATACTCGATTCCTTAGAGAATCTGTTGAAATGAGTCGGTACCGCATTTGCATCTGCATAGAGTCGTGTGTCGGACTCTATGAGTTGCATGAGTCATCTGTGTATGATGCATTAGTTGTATGAATGTAACTGTGTATGTTATATATGATTGTTTGGAGGAACATATAGTAAATGTTCATGTGTATGTGTAGAGACATGATTAATTGTATATGCTTAATGTGGTGAGAACATAATTTGAGTATAACTTATACAAATATGGGCATATGTATATATACAATTTTATGCATTAACTGTTATGATATTGTTTCTCACCCTTCTGCTGTTTTATAATGCTCTATGAGGCATTGCAGAGTAGGAAGCTGGAGGTTCTTTTTGTGAAGCGATGTCTTCATTCTTTTTGGTCAATGGCTCTGATATGTAACATCTGGGTAGTTAGGAAGCCTTTGACTCTTTTGGAGTTACATTTGTTTTGATTCCTTGTGATACATCTGTGTATGTATCCGCCGTGGATATGGTTGTAAAGCATGAATTGATTGAATGGTTGTATATACTTTTATGAATGTGATCGATTCAATATTTGGATGTTTCCGCTTTTATTCTAAATATTGAGGTGTGGGTTACCCATTGTTGCATATCTATTTTGAGCAGGTATCGTATGTGTTTAATTTCATGATAATGTGATGCGCCTCTTATATACCATGTTTTAATTAAACTCTGATGAAATAAATTTTCTAAGTGCCTAATTGATTAAATGTATTAATTTGGGGGTATAGAAAGGGGGTGTTACATCATCTACATTCATCATAGAGCAAGTTTCCATCAAGATTTGGTTGAATTGAAGCAGAATTCGTGTGCTACCAACTTCATCATCCAAAGTGCAAGAAGAATTCAATTGCAAGATCAAGAGCATTTGAGCAGGGGTTGCTGCATACAGAACCAAGATACAAGTCCATTGATCAAGTCCTAAACATTGCTAGCTGTGAATCCAAGGATTTCTCCATCTGTTTTCAAGATTACACCAGGTTGGTTTTTCTATCGAATTGGCTAGAAGTAGATAGCATGATAGAGAATCATTAGGTTAGAACTGTTAGGAATAGGTAGATGATTAATTTCAGTGAGTTTGAGAGCATTTCATGGAGTTTACCATTGGAGCACGAATTCTGTTGAGACTTAGAACTTGACGATTAGGTTGTTAGAATCTTGATTTGTTAGTGATTATTGATCAGTGAAAGGTCAGAAAGAGATTAGTACATTTAGATCGTGGATTGGTGATGATGAAAATTCTGAATAATCTTGAGGTGGAGATCGTGTTTCAAGCAAGAGTGGATATTAATTGAAACCAATGATATGAGTGAATTCCTGGACAAATTTGGAGTGAGTTTGCTTTTTACATGTTGGGATTTGGTTGAGAACTGAGCTTGCACGAAGGAGGAGAAGGTGAGGTACTGAATTCTGTTTCCATGGCGTGTTGGTAGAAACCCTAAGTGTAATGAAGAAGACGAGTCAATGCCCGTTGGATCTAGAAGACTTGGTTGACTGAGAAACGCATCCAATGGCCAGGATTTGAAGTTGAAAATGAGAGGGAATTCAGAAACGTGAAACGCACCGTTTCACTTATGTCTTCAGACTGGGCCTAAGTGCAATTGCTAGCCACACCACCCCTTTCCAGGCCCATTCCTTATTGAACTGTATTTCTTACTTTTCGCACCATTTTTGTTTTCATTTCTTTTTTGTGTTTTCTGACTTAACTGGGCCCAGACGCGCCTTGCTACGCGCACCCCCAGTCTGGGCCCATCCTTCCTTTTTCAACTGAAATCACTACCAATTGCACCCCTAACCAATTTTAAGTCATTTTAATTTCATTCATTTTTTTTAATTGTTTGAAAAATCATAACAAATTGAAAATACCATATTTTTGATTGGTTGTTTTTTTACCATTTTCATATTTCTATGTAGAAAAATGTCATGTAATAAAATTTCCATTTTATTTTCTTTTAATATTTTTTACATATTTTCTCTTTTAGTGCCCTTTTAAATAGATTTAATTTGTGCATAGTATTTGTAGAATTTCTTTTAGGCACTTCTCATAATCCTTTTAGGCCAAATTTTTTAGTATAACTAGATACATATATTAGGTGTCCCCTTGATTTTTATGCCAATTTTTTAGGATTTATTTTAGGTTGTTTAGTTAGAAACCATTAGGCTAATCATTTAGGGTTGTGAATACAATGTAGGTTTAACAAAACCAATTTTCTTTTGGGTTTTCTTTAGGACAAATTAAATGATGGGACTATAGGGGTATTATGGGTAGATAATAGATCCTTTAGAAAATATTAGACTTCCCCTATTCTATTATTAATACTAGTATATTTCCTGTATTTGATTGATTGTGTGGTGTGCCCTCTCTAGGGTTATTATTTGAATGTGTGGGGTATTGGGCCTGCTTGGGGTTTGGGTTTGAGTTGAAAACTTTGTTGATGAAGCCCATTGAAGACAAAAGGAATGAAGACCCATTTCCAGAGGTGGTGAAGAGCATCTTGCTGGCAGCTGTTGAAGGTTATAGGGTCTAGGAACTAGGCAGAGCTCTAGAGTAGAAAACTTGATTCACAAACATGGAAGGTCTAGTTTGCCTCCATCCCTCTCTATGATGCAGAGTCTCTCTAAGACACTCACCCCCTTCCTTTGGAAGGCTTGGTGACAGTGTCTAAGAGATAGAACTCTTGAGAGAAACTTTCCACATATTGTTAACAGTTTGTTTGCCACCTTTGGTGGTCAACTAACTGTTTAACATCCCAATTCATTCTTGTTGACTGTTCCTCATCTTGGAGAGTGAGACTTGAAGAAAATCCATTGAAAGATTGAAGATAGAGACCTTGCTTGAAGGCTGTGAAGATGAAGTCTGATGCTTGCTTGAAGCTTGTAGATAGTTGAAGATGACTTGAAGACAGGTGTTGATGAAGACTGCTTTTGCTGTTTATAATTTTTGATGTATTGTTTGAATTTCCCTGACTGTATTGTGTGTCATTTAATCTGTTAGGTTGAAAGCGAATGTTGTTCGCTTTTGCCTGTTGTTTTCTAGGTTTGAGGTTGAGTGGGACTCCCTTGCCTCGCTTGTATTGCTGCATCCATGCATTTTACTGCTTTATTGTATATATGTTATTGTTTTTGTTTCCGCTTATCCCTTAGGATCTCTGTTTCTCTCTGCGCAAGAGAGGAGCATGATAGACATTAGGTCTTAACCCATGCATGATAACATTAGGTTAGTTTGATTCTCTTTGCAACCATAGGTTAGAGTTCTGTCTCTTCTTTCTCAAAACAAACAGAGAAACACAATAAGATTTCAAACACAATAAAAGACACTTCTTCCGTAAAAGAATGTAAACTCATCAAAACGTCATTTTTGTCCGCTTGGACCCATAATTAGGAGAAAACCCTTTCTTAGAAGGAGATAAAAACAATCAAGACAGACTTGTGTCGTACGTGGCCCGAACTACGTTTGCTCTGATCTTTCATGTTGTATGAAAGTACGTAGGCATAGGATGCGATATCCTAGCGAGCAACCTTCCCCTCCTTTCCAGTAGGTAGGCGAACTACGTTTACTCTGATTTCTCGTTCCAGACGGGAATACGTAGGCATAAAGTGCGATACTTTGCTGAGTCATTTTATTTTCTTTTAACCCCAGACCTGTAGAATAGATAGAATAACAATCCATATCAGAAAACAAGCGTGGATCCCGTCGAGTACGACGGACGTGAGGGGTGCTAATACCTTCCCCTTGCGTAACCGACTCCCGAATCTAGGATTTGGTTGCAATGACCATTCCTTTCCCTGTTTTGCGGTAGGTTTACCTCGAGCGTTTCCTTTCCCTCCGTTGGGATAAATAACGCACGGTGGCAACTCTTTTGTTCAGCCGGCGCCGATTTTCGCAGTAGCGACAGCTGACGACTCTGCTGGGGATCCAACGTCCCCTGGCTGCTAAGGACTGTGATAGTTCCTTATGCATTTGGGATCCAACGTCCCTTAAGCGAGCCAATCCTAGCGCTTGTTTTCCCGTCGAGGATTTTGTATGGATTTACTTTCTCTATCATTTACTTTCAGCATTATATTATTGTTATTATTGCTGTATTGGGGTTGTGACGGGTGTTCTATGATTGAGAGATAAGCCAGACCTGGGCTTGAGTGCACCTAGAATTAGAGTGGAAAGTAGTGGGCGCGCACATGCTTTGCATGTCCTAGTGTCCCGCGAAATCCACACTCAGACGAGGTTCTTCTGGTTGGCCTCCTGTCCTGCCCTTTGGGTGGCTCGGGTTGCTGGTTAGTTGGATTTTCGACTCTGGGAACCGATCATTTGGAAGTTGGCTAAGTGAGGCCTCTTCAGGAATTGATGATGCCACTCCTTCTGGGAATCGTATCATCAACCCTGAAAGTCTGTGACGCCGACGACCGCATAGGATGCCATACCTTTGTTAGTTACTAGGACACCTACCTGTGAGAGGGTTGGGGTTATGTAGGTAACTAGACCTTCAGATACCGGTTGTTTCTTGATCTGAGATCCTGGGTATTTATGGATAGTTGAGAGGTCTAGCAGAGACCAGTTGGAGATATGGGGTCTGTCAGAGACCAGTCAGAGTTATGTTATGGGGTCTATCAAAGACCAGTCTTGGAGCTTTGTATTTGGTCCATCTGAGGCCAGGGTTTGAGGAATTCTGGAGGGTCTATCTGAGGCCTATGATGGGGTTCAGGCTTCTCAGCCATGGCATTTGGTCCCTGTTGCATCCTACTTGCATTGCATTGTTTGCATAACCATTATCATTGCATCCCATTAACGTGTGTCTGTGCTGCAGGTGCATTTGCATATTCCCTGGTTCTAGTGCCCGGACTTCTGAGTGTTGATCATGGCTGGTTTTGGAATAACAGTTGCCTACAAGTTACCTATCCCTGATATTACTCCCCTCCTGGGTCTGATTTCTCTTGCTGATGAGGATGTCCGTAGAAACTTCAGGCAGAGTTACGGAAGGCTGTTGAGGTTGGTTCGCAAACCAACTGATGATGAACTGAATGGGTTGTATACACTGATGCAATTCTATGACCCTGCTTTGAGATGTTTCACATTCGCTGACTTTATTTTGGGGCCTACCATTGAAGAGTATGTAGAGTTTACTGAGCTGCCAGTACAGAATAAAGTTCCCTTTATTCACTCTGCCGCTGAGCCCAAGTTGGAGGACTTAGCTAAGGCCTTGCACATGAATGCTTCTGAGCTGTTGATGACTTCTTGGCGCGGGGTTCCAGGTTTCTCTCTCCAGTTTCTGATTGGTAAGGCTCAAGAATATGCCAAGAATGGATGTTGGGTAGTCTTTAACGCTGTTTTGGCTCTGTGCATTTATGGGATAGTGCTGTTTCCCAATTTCCCGAACTTCGTGGACATGGATGCATTTCATTTGTTTGCTGCTGGCAACCCTGTACCCACATTGATCGGGGACTTCTACCATTCGATGCACTACAGAAATGAGAATAGGAGAGGCAAGAACGTCTCTTGTTGTGTGCCTTTGCTGTGCATGTGGTTTAAGAGCCATCTCCCCCTGAAGGGACCTTTTGTAGATAGTGCAACTACAACTGACTGGCCAGAGCTCCTGATGAGACTATCTTCTGAAGACATTGAGTGGTTCGACCGAGACTTGCTGGGGTCTGAGCTTATTTTCAGTTGTTCTGGGTATCCTAATGTTCCGTTGATAGTAAGAAAAGGGTGCATCAATTACAATCCATCTGTGTTCATTCGCCAGTTTGGATACGCGTTGAAGAACCCACCCAAGGAGGAAGAAGTACAAGAATCTCTGTACTTCACCGGTGATTTGAATGGAGAGTTACTAGCCAAGCTTCAGCATGCCTGGATGCGTATCAACAGAAGAAGGAAACCACTGTTGGGGAAGAATGATTGTCAGGCTTATGTACCCTACAAAGTTTGGATCCAAGAGAGAGCAAGACAGTTGTTGATGCCATTTCCAGCTGCACCAGTCCCTGTTCATATTCCGGTAGAGGAACCAACCACAGTTACTATGGAGGTCTACGAGCGAGTTGTAAAAGAAAAAGAAGCCTTGATGAAGATCAATGAAGGGTTAGAAAAAGAACTGGCTCAGATGCGTAGTGAGAGGAATAAGGATGTGCATTCTTTCCAACAACAGATCGAATTAGTAAACAGGCTAGGTGCTGAATTGACTGAAGAGAAAAAGAAGCGTGAACGCCTGGGGAAAGAATTCAGAAGCTCTCATGACATGTTGGAGTCCAAAAAGAAAGCACTCGATGCCGCTCACCGAGAAATCTCTTCTTGTAACAAGACGTGGAATGCCACGCTAACCAACAACAAAAAGAGGGAAGACAAATTGAAGCAGCAAATTTCTAAACTCGAAGAACAGTTGAAGGCTAGCACCAAGAAGTATGAAGAGGAGGTAATGGCCAGATATAGTCTCCAGAATGCATTGAACAAGGCCATCGAAGGCAAGAAAGAAGTTGTGTCTCAGAAGCGGAAGCTAGAGGATCGCTTCGGAGAAGGGGCATGGGAGGAATCCGCTGGTGATTTGCGACGTGTTCTCAAGCGAAGAGATCTACTTGTTGAGGGTCTGCTTACCCGACCAAGTCATCCAGAGACTAAGAAGTTATTAGAGGAGTACCAGGCCTATGGGAGTACTTGACCATTTCATGTATTGACGTGTATGCTTTATTTGCATAGTGCTGACCATCACCAGGATTGTTGGTTGAGGCCATGCCTTCTTATTGTACACTCAGTGATATTGTATTCTGTGGCTTAATGGATTTCTCTGCAATATATGAGGTGTTTTCTATGATTCGGCTCCGAACACCGTGTTGCTGTCACTGTCACCGCACTGACACATTTGCACTAGAATTGAGGAATGATACGCCCTAATGCACAGACACATATTGCATTGCATTCCCATTCATATTGCATCACAGATGATTATTGAACTGTATCTCATTTCCTGCACTGTACCAGGTCTTTTCAGGATTGAAAGTCAGCGCCCGCACCGATACTCCACTCGTACCAACTGCCGAAGAATTATGGATCAGATGCAGAATGAAATGCAGGACATGCGTGAGAAGCTGGCGCTATTCATGCAGACAATGGAGACCATTGCGAAAGGCCAGGAGAATTTGTAAGCTTTGGTGCAGCCTTTGTTGGCAAGAAATGCTGGGCACGGAAATGAAGACCATAATTCTGTGCGAGTCGACACTATTCACGGGGATGGTACCCCCACACCGGTGGCTCCACCTGTGGTAAACATACCTGCTGTCAATGTGAACAACGGCGCTGCCGCCGGGAACGGTAACGTTGGAATCGGCAATGAGACTGTCGTCAACAACGTTGGGCTCGGAGATGTCAACCTGGGTGATAATATGGGAGGTAATGGCTTCGGTAATAATGGATTCGGCTTCAATGACCAGGGGTTTGATCATGCTGGGAAGTACGGCTTCAACGCTCAGGGCTTCAGACAGGACGGGTTTGGTATGACTAATCAGGGTTATGGCGGATTCGGAAATGGAAATGGCGCTGGGTTAATGGCTTTTGGACCTGCAGGAGTCGCTCTGGGATATGGTAACAGGGGGCAAGGCCCTACAATGAATCAGACTAGATTTGGCCATAACAACGGGTACGATGGATACGGAACTGGGAATGGAAATTGGCAAGAAGACCAGCAAGAGGATGCTTTCTCCGGTGGAGGTTTCGAAGGTCCTATGGATGACTCCCAGAGAATCAAGATGCTCTAGGAGCAGATGAAGGGGGTCGTAAATCAAAGTGCTGTTGGCTTAGATATGACAACAATGGGTCTGGTGCCTGGCCTGAGGGTGCCAATAAAATTCAAAGCTCCCACATTCGATAAATATAAGGGGATACCTATCCAAAGGTGCACGTGCGGTCATACTACAGAAGGATGTCGGCGTATTCAAACGATGAGAAGATGCTGATGCACTTCTTTCAAGATAGCTTGTCGGGCCCTTCCCTCGAGTGGTATATGGGATTGGAACCAACTCAGATAAAGACATGGAAGCAGCTGGCTGAAGCATTTGTGGCTCACTATAAGTACAACAGTGACTTGGCACCCAACCGGGTCCAATTGCAGGGGTTGTCCCAGAAGAAGGGCGAGAGCTTCAAAGAGTATGCGCAGAGATGGCGCGACATGGCTGCTCGAGTTCATCCCCCTTTGGAGGACAAGGAAATGAATGATATGTTCATAGGAACATTCACTGGCATGTTTTATGACAAGTTGTTTCATACTTCTCTGGGCAGTTTCTCAGACTTAATCCTGATGGGAGAGAAGATTGAAAGCAACATTAAACAGGGAAGTTTCCAAGCTGAGGAATCCACTTCAGCTGGCAGTAACAGAAGGGATTTCGGTGGGCACCGTCAAGGTGATGCAAGCGCAGTGTTTGGGGGCCGAGGCCGAGGCCGGGGCAGAGGTCGAAACCAGTACAATCAGCCGCAGCAGGTGGCAAGTGTCACTATTCCATTTCAGCAACAACCAATACAACAACAACAGCAACAGCATCCACAACAGGGGGCACATCCTGCCCAGCGCAGATTCCAGGGGGGCAAACCAAGGAGGGTGTTTGAAACGCCTCCTTCAACGTATGCAGAATTGCTACAGACGTTACTGGGTTTGAACTTGGTGGAAAAGAGAACTCTGGCGCCAATAACAGGCACTCCTCCGTACGGCTACGATGCAAGCAAGCACTGTGAATTCCATTCCGGGGCTCCTGGCCACGATGTAGAGGGTTGCCACGCGTTCAAGCATGTGGTGCAGGATCTATTGGATAGCAAGGCTATCAATTTTGGACAGGCGGGTCCGAACATAGTGCAAAAGCCCATGCCCAATCATGGGGCAAATGCCATTTTAACTGAGGAGGGCTTGAACTTGATTATGCATGTTGATGACCTCAAGACACTGTTGTGTGAGATAAAGAGAAGGTTATTGCAAGGAGGTGCGTATCCAGGTTGCGACGAGTATTGTTTAGAGTGTTGGACCCAAGCTGGGGGGTGTGCTGACTTAAAGAAGGGTATTCAGGCTTTAATAGATGGAGGCACATTGCAATTCGACAGAACGACAGTTGAGGAACCTGCAGAGGTATTAGCAGACGAGCAAAGTGATGTAGCTACTGTGACGATTCCCCGAAAAACAATAACCATAACAGCGCCGGCCAGGCGACCGCCGATCACTATCACCAAGGCAGGACCAATCCCTTACGAGAGCACCAAGGTAGTCCCCTGGACCTATGGGTTGGAAGCATACTGTGATGGGGTGAAAATTGATGTCAGTAAGCAGCCAGTTGAGACCGTAGACAATGTCGTCGGTACCGGAGGGATGACAAGAAGTGGGAGAATCTTCATATCGCCTGAGGTAGAGGCCGAACGACTGGCGAAAGGAAAAGGAAAGATGAATGAGACTGTCCCTGTGCAGAGGAATGACAAAGAAACGTCGTCGAAGGATGTGGAAGAGTTCATGCGCCTTATTCGTAAGAGTGACTACAAGATTGTTGAGCACCTTCAACAGACGCCGTCAAAGATATCCATACTGTCGTTACTATTGTGTTCCGAAGCTCACAGAAATGCATTGTTGAAAGTCCTGGATATGTCTTTTGTACCCCAAGATGTTTTCGTAAATCAGCTGGAGGGGGTGTTGGCGCATGTGAACGCAGGCCATAGCTTGGGATTTACAGACTTTGATTTGACCCCGAAGGGGAGAGAGCATAACATGGCGTTGCACGTCTCAGTTGAATGCAGGGGCTCAGTCATGTCTCATGTACTGGTAGATACCGGATCTTCCTTAAACGTGCTGCCCAAGAAAGCAATGATGAAACTAGACGTCAGGGGAATCCTTTGTACGCCTAGTGACTTGGTGGTCAGGGCATTTGATGGCACACGAAGAACAGTCTTTGGATCCATAACGTTACCTCTACAGGTGGGACCGGAGGTTTTCGCAACTGAATTTTATATTATGGATATCCAGCCAGCATACAGCTGCCTTCTCGGACGACCCTGGATCCATGGGGCTGGGGCAGTCACATCTACCTTGCATCAAAAGTTGAAATACATGGTAGGGGACAGTGTGGTCACTGTATGTGGAGAAGAAGATATATTGGTTAGCCATCTGTCATCATTCAAGTATGTAGAAGTCGACGGCGAGATTCATGAAACACCCTGTCAAGCCTTTGAAGGGTTGCGCATCAAAGACAAAGGTCCCGGGCCGAGTAAAGTGTCAGAGGTAGCCGTCTCGTCATATAAGGAAGCTCAAGCTCTAGTGGAGACAGGTGAGACAAAAGGCTGGGGCAAGGTGCTGGATATTCCTGTGAAGATGGATCGATTTGGGCAGGGATATCAACCGTCGTCATCAACGCCTGCTGCTGGAGCACCCCATTTCAGAGGACCGATAACCATCACTGCTAGTGGAGTGTGTCACGAGGCCATCAACGCTGTTTCAGATTCCGAAGAAGGAGACAGTGATTGCGACATGGACGCCTGGATTCAGCCAAGCGTGCCAGGACAAGGATTATGCAATTGGTCTATTCAGGAGATTGTTCCTGTGACTCACAAACAGTAATACTTTGTTTTCTTAATTGTTGAACAATCTGGTGTCTTACCCGAGGCATCATGATTTTGTTTAGGGCTGTGTTGTTATGTACATTGTGTTGTTTAATCATTAAATAAAAGGCGTTTTTCATGTACAAATATTGCGATCTCTGTTTTTCCTGTTTTGTGTTTTACAATAAAATGGCAACGTGGTTATTCGCTTTATACGCATTTTGAAGCATTTAACCATTCCTTTTGCAGGATAACATTTTCAGATGACATCATTGAACCGCCTATGACTCGTCTCGACTTTGAGCACCCGGTATTTCAGGCCGAAGAAGAGATTGTCGAAGATGGCGACGTTCCCGAAGAATTGTCTTGGTTGGTAAAGCAAGAAGAACGAGTCATTCTGCCTCATGAGGAGGTCATCGAAATTATTAACCTGGGGTCGGAAGGGGTTGAAAAGAACATCCGTATAGGAGCTGCGCTGCAGAACAACGTCAAGCGAAGACTGGTTGAAATGCTCAGAGAGTATAGTGATGTGTTCGCTTGGTCGTATGAAGACATGCCTGGGCTTGATACAGATATGGTTATGCACCGCCTGCCGTTAAAAGAAGAATGCCCGCCGATCAAGCAGAAGCTTCGCAGAACTAGACCTGATATGGCAGTGAAAATTAAGGAGGAGGTTCAAAAGCAGTGGGATGCTGGTTTCCTAGCTGTTACAAAATATCCCTCATGGGTCGCTAATATCGTGCCAGTGCCAAAGAAAGACGGTAAAGTGAGAATGTGCGTAGATTACCGTGATTTGAATAAAGCGAGCCTGAAAGATGATTTTCCGCTTCCTCACATTGATGTGCTGGTTGACAACACTGCTCAATTCTCCGTATTCTCCTTCATGGATGGCTTCTCGGGCTATAACCAGATTAAAATGGCGCCAGAAGACATGGAGAAAACTACTTTCATAACGCCTTGGGGAACATTTTGTTACAAAGTGATGCCCTTCGGATTGAAGAATGCTGGGGCAACGTATCAGCGTGCAATGACGACTCTTTTCCATGATATGATGCATAAAGAGATCGAAGTTTATGTCGATGATATGATTGCCAAATCCCAGACGGAGGAAGAGCATTTGGTGAATCTGCTGAAGTTATTCAAAAGGCTTAGGAAGTTCAGGCTGAGACTGAACCCTAACAAATGCACCTTCGGGGTGAGATCGGGTAAACTGCTGGGGTTTATCGTGAGCGAAAAAGGAATAGAGGTTGATCCTGCAAAAATAAAAGCCATTCAAGAGATGTCGACGCCTAGAACAGAAAAAGAGGTGCGCGGGTTTTTAGGGAGGTTAAACTACATCGCTCGGTTCATATCTCACCTAACGGCTACGTGTGAACCGTTATTCAAGCTGTTGAAAAAAGACCAAGCTGTAACGTGGAATGAAAATTGCCAAAAGGCGTTCGATAAAATAAAGCAGTATTTGCAGGAGCCTCCTATTTTGATACCCCCAGTGGCAGGGAGACCCTTGATTATGTATTTGACAGTTCTTGAGGGAAGCATGGGTTGTGTTCTCGGTCAACACGACGAGACAGGAAGAAAAGAGCATGCGATCTACTACTTGAGTAAGAAGTTTACTGAATGTGAATCTCGATATTCAATGCTCGAAAAAACTTGTTGCGCGCTAGCTTGGGGCGCCAAGCGTTTGAGGCAATACATGCTGAATCATACAACCATGCTCATCTCGAAGATGGATCCTATCAAATATGTATTCGAAAAGCAGGCATTATCAGGGAGAATTGCCCGTTGGCAGATGGTTTTGACTGAATATGACATCCAGTATGTCTCGCAGAAGGCTATAAAGGGGAGCGTATTGTCTGAGTACTTGGTAGAGCAGCCTATTGAGGATTACCAATCGATGAGGTTTGATTTTCCTGACGAGGATATCATGTACCTAAAGATGAAAGATTATGAAGAGCCGTTGCCAGACGAAGGACCAGAATTGGGCTCCAAATGGAAGTTGATCTTTGACGGAGCTGTAAACGCCTACGGTAGCGGAATAGGGGCAATCATCACTACTCCACACGGGTCGCACATCCCGTTTACCGCCCGATTGACCTTTCCGGTTACCAATAATGAAGCCGAATACGAAGCTTGTATCATGGGGCTTGAAGAAGCCATTGATTTGCGAATCAAAAATCTGGATGTGTACGGAGACTCAGCTCTGGTGGTGAATCAAATAAAGGGGGAATGGGAGACACGTCAGCCTAATTTGATACCATACATGAATTACGCAAGGAGATTGTTGCCTTTCTTTGACAAGGTTGAGTTGCATCATGTACCGCGAGCAGAGAATCAGATGGCTGACGCCCTGGCCACTTTGTCTTCCATGTATAAAGTCAATTTCTGGAATGAGGCTCCCAGAATTGTTATCTCTCGGCTTGACAGACCTGCCTTCGTATTTGCCATTGACGAAGCATCTGATGATAAACCGTGGTATTTTGATATCCTTAATTTCCTGAAGAACAAAGAGTATCCGGCTGGGGCATCCAGTCACGATCAAAAGACTCTCAGGAGATTGGCGGGTAATTTCTACCTGAATCCGGACGGTGTCCTGTACAGAAGAAACCACGACTTGGTGCTACTACATTGTGTAGACGAAAAAGAGGCGAAGCTGCTCATGGAGGAAATACATGAGGGTACGTTTGGTACGCATGCTGGTGGGCATGCTATGACGAGGAAGTTGCTGCGAGCAGGTTATTTTTGGCTAACTATGGAAACTGATTGTTTCAAGTTTGCGAGGAAGTGTCACAAGTGCCAAATCTATGCAGATAAGATCCATGTGCCTCCGAGTCCTCTGAATGTGATGTCATCGCCATGGCCGTTCTCGATGTGGGGAATCGATATGATTGGAAAGATCGAGCCGACGGCTTCTAACGGGCACCGTTTCATTCTAGTAGCAATCAATTATTTCACCAAATGGGTGGAAGCCGCATCTTACGCAAACGTGACTAAGCAGGTGGTAGCCAGATTCATCTAGAGAGATATCATTTGCAGATATGGAATCCCCGAGCGGATAGTCACCGACAACGGTTCAAACCTGAATAACAAAATGATGAAGGAGCTCTGTCAGAATTTTAAGATCGAGCATCACAACTCCTCCCCTTACCGACCCAAGATGAACGGCGCTGTTGAAGCGGCCAATAAGAATATAAAGAAGATTGTTCAGAAGATGGTGGAGACCTATAAGGACTGGCATGAGATGCTACCTTTTGCTTTGCACGGTTATCGTACGACGGTACGCACATCAACCGGGGCAACCCCGTTCTCGTTGGTATATGGAATGGAAGCAGTACTACCACTGGAAGTTGAGATTCCTTCCCTGAGAGTACTACGAGATGTCCAACTAGACGAGGCAGAATGGGTGAAAGACAGGTTGAACCAGCTGAGTTTAATGGATGAGAAGAGGCTAGCTTCTCTAGCATACGGTCGTTTGTACCAGAGCCGAATGAAGAAAGCATATGATAAGAAGATACGTCCTCGGAGCTTTCAGACAGGCGACCTTGTGTTGAAAAGGATTCTCCCGCCACAGGCAGATCACAGGGGCAAGTGGACCCCCAACTACGAAGGGCCATACGTTGTCAGAAAAGTCTTTTCAGGAGGAGCTTTGTTATTGTCCACCATGGACGGTGAAGACTTTACGTCGCCTGTGAATTCGGACGCAGTTAAAAAATACTTTGCTTGAAATTGACCCGCTGGACAGAAAAAAGAGAGTCCAGGCAAAAATGGGGCATCCTGGCGAACCAAAAAACAGAATAAAAGGTTCGGGCAAAAGTTAGGGATAAAAATAAAAAAAATGTACACCCGCGAAGTTGAAAACCTACACTGGGCGGCTTCGGAAAAAAAAGGGTATCCCGGTGAACTGAAAACCCGTAAAGGGCGGTTCACGCAAAAGTTAGGGATTTGAAAAGCAAATGACTGCGGTCCGAATTTGATACTGCGGTGCGCATTGGTGCGGGAGAATATACCTGAGGGGTCGATTATCAGATACAATCTCTCCGGAAGTGTGAATACCGGGAAAGCATTAGAGTCGGGCGAGTCATAAGAGGATCAGCTCATGATGTTCGTCTGCATCCCGTTGCCGACATGTGTACAAATTTGATTTGTCATTATATTTATGCTTCTTGTGCATACTTGTATATTTGTTGTGCGTAGCTTCCTATTTTCAGGAGTTACATCCCGTGTACAAAACTCCGCCCATTTAGGGGCCCAATCAATAAAACATGTTATTCAGTATTTGATGCTGGTTCTTTACTGTTTTGTACATGACAACGCCGAGGTTTAATAAAACTAGCAAGTGTATAACGTTGCTGGCCCTTGCCAATAATTGCTAAAACTTTGAATTAACTGAAAATAATGTCACTAACACTAACCTGAATAGATTTGGTTGCATAGACTTGTCTTGTCTTGTTTGTGGTGTTGCAGGGTTTGTAGCCGTATGAAGTGGACGATCAAAAGATTGCAGTACTGACCAGAAGCTCGTAACGAAAGACTCGATCCCCACGTAGGTCGCGCTTCTGAGATGACAATGTTCCTTACTGAAGAAGGATCAGATTCCCCAGCTAGTCGTAGCTTATTCGAAGGACATTCTCCAGCAGGGTTGTTCACTCTCAGCAGAATTAATGATTCCAAGATCAAAGGCTGTATTCAGACAGTGTGGTGTCCCCCGAAAAGGATTCCCCCATCCCGAGACGAGTGGTTTAGCCTCAGAAGACTAATATTTCAACTTGTGAGCTGTACCCAAACAGTTTACCCTTCCCCGTAGGGTCATTTACTCTCACCAACGGAGTCAGTTGATTTTCCCCAAGAGAGTCGTTTCGTCCCCAGCGGAGTTCTCTCTTTTCAGCAAGTGTTTTCTTTCCTCCCCAGTGGAACTCAAAGATTAAAAAAGGAAAACTCTCCCCGGCAGAGTTGGTGGTGTATCCTGGCATTTATTTTGTTGGAATACCGTGTGATACCCGTTCACTCCCCAGCAGAAGTCCAATCATGATTGGCGCATTCAGCTATTCCTCAGCGAAGCGGGCTTCACTCTTCCAGCATTTATTTTGCTGGAATAATTCTGTGGCACCTGGTTACCCCCAGCAGAGTTGGCGTTGTCTTCAGCATTTATTTTGCTGAGGCGGTTTTTTGTATCCCAGCAATTCGAATCTGCATCTGCATTGGCATATAGCGTCATATTTGCATCTACCAAATATAAACGCGTAGCATTTCCATGTCGAATGGAGCATTAAGCCATTGTCAAACATATGCATTTTGAAACATAAACCAGGTTGGTTAACCGTTTGTTTTCAAGTATTGTTTCCCATGCAGGTGGATAGAGCTCTTGCTCAAATTAATTGTCAAACATTCAAGATCTCGGCATGAGACATGTAATGATAATGTCAATCGTGGCATTATTCCCCACAGAGTTGCTTGATTAAGTGTCTCTTACCCCTCCAGCGGAGTATTTCTTCAAGGTTGTTGTTGTGACAGCACCAAAAGATTGCGTGTATCGATCTTTTGGGAAGTTGTTTGGCAGTGTGGAATCAGAAAATCCCCGGTAGAGTCCTTCTCAGATTTGCTGCCATGTCAGCGTTGAGAATTGGAAGACTAGACTCATATTATGTTACCCGTGTTAACGGAGATTGTTACCTGTGATAGACAGAGATGTTACCCGTGTTGACGGAGATGTTACCCGTGTTGACAGAGATGTTACCCGTGTTGACGGAGATGTTACCCGTGTTGACGGAGATGTTACCCGTGTTGACGAAGATGTTACCCGTGTTGACGGAGATGTTACCCGTGTTGACGGAGATTGTTACCTGTGATAGACAGAGATGTTACCCGTGTTGACGGAGATGTTACCCGTGTTGACGGAGATGTTACCCGTGTTGACGGAGATGTTGCCTGTGATGGACAGAGATCGTTACCCGTGTTGACGGAGATGTTACCCGTGTTGACGGAGATGTTACCCGTGTTGACGGAGATTGTTACCTGTGATAGACAGAGATGTTACCCGTGTTGACGGAGATGTTACCCGTGTTGACGGAGATGTTACTCGTGTTGACGGAGATGTTACCCGTGTTGACGGAGATGTTGCCTGTGATGGACAGAGATCGTTACCCGTGTTGACGGAGATGTTACCCGTGTTGACGGAGATGTTACCCGTGTTGACGGAGATGTTACCCGTGTTGACAGAGATGTTACCCGTGTTGACGGAGATTGTTACCTGTGATAGACAGAGATGTTACCCGTGTTGACGGAGATGTTACCCGTGTTGACGGAGATGTTACCCGTGTTGACGGAGATGTTACCCGTGTTGACGGAGATGTTGCCTGTGATGGACAGAGATCGTTACCCGTGTTGACGGAGATGTTACCCGTGTTGACGGAGATGTTACCCGTGTTGACGGAGATGTTACCCGTGTTGACGGAGATGTTACCCGTGTTGACGGAGATTGTTACCTGTGATAGATAGAGATGTTACCCGTGTTGACGGAGATGTTACCCGTGTTGACGGAGATGTTACCCGTGTTGATGGAGATGTTGCCTGTGATGGACAGAGATCGTTACCCGTGTTGACAGAGATGTTACCCGTGTTGACGGAGATGTTACCCGTGTTGACGGAGATGTTACCTGGGATGGACATAGATCGTTTCCTGTGATTAGACAGAAATGTTTCCCCAGCGAAAGCGCCGGGATTTTTCCGTGATGTGAGTCCTGACGTGGACAGATTTGCGTTTATCCGCGAGTTGGCGAAATTTGGGTCCAGAGGTGGACAAGGTTACTCCGGTGACAACAGAATCTCTAGTCGTGTTGACGAATTTGTCTGTCTTCTTGTGTTGATAAGGTTAGTCCAGTTGTGGACAGATATGTTTTGCGAAAAGTGTTCAGTACCTGTGGCGCTACATAGGTGGTTGAAGTTGAAATCAGAATTATCAGACGTCGGATCAGTTGTGGCCGTAACAACCAGATTCAGTTAGTGGATGTCGGTCCCCAAACAGTGGTGCAGTTTATTTCTGCGGTTGGCAAATTTTCGGGTTCTTAGTATTCAACCGTCTCGTACCTCAAATGTTTGAAGGTCGTTCGCTCTTCACCCAATCGGGTCCAAGTCGCTTGAATAGGGGCAGCTGTTGCACCCTAAAATTTGCTCAACCTACTTCACTTGGTTTATGTTTCAATTGCATTAGCATTTGCATAAGGAGTCATGTACATAGTCTAATCATTTGCATAGCATAGCATAGCAAGTCATTCAACAAGGGACCAAGTACTATTCTTATCTCTATGAGCCTATAAAGAGGTTATTATTCAAATTCAATCTTAGCCAAGTCATCAGAAAGAAATTGAAATCTAAGAAGTCAGTGGATCAAGCAGTGAATCTATCTCCTATCTGAGGGTATTTGAAGATTATCAAAGAAGTTGTGAGCTGTGAATTGAGAGCATGGAGGGTATATAGACATCATGGAATACATGGAGAGTCATTTTGAAAGTGAGACAAGTCATTGATATGATCACAAGAGTTGCAGTTGAAGACAGTCAACTAGGGTTTCATCTGGGTCAACCCTAAGTCAAATGATTGATTGAAAGGCATCAAGGTCTATTTGAGAGATGTGGGGTTCATCATTTGACATGTAGATAAAGGAATGGTGTTGTGCCAAGGAGGAATCAAGAGAAATCAAGAAGAAGAGAGGTTTCTAAATTAGGGTTTCTGTGTAAAATTCCCTAATTTAGGTCAAACTTCCAAGCAAGATAATTCAAAATGCAAGCTTCAAATGGATACTTGGCCAACATGAAACTTGTAGAAGATCTCAAGACCTTTAATTTGAGTGGTAGAAGACATCAAGGAGATTTATAGAACTCAAGTTATGGTCCTTGCAAGTTACAGGTCATCTGGGGCATCTGAAATTTTGTCTGTGAAAGTTACTTGTCTTCCAAGCAACTTTTACCCCTCAAGGAATTTTCAAATGAATTTCTGGCCAACATGAGAGTTGTTCCTAATGATCTTAGCTTTATAGAAAGGTATGGTATGACTTCATCTGATTTGTGGAACTCTACTTATGTCTTTGGCAAGCAAAGGGTATTTTGGTCATTTGAGAATTACAGGTCATTTCAAGCATATGTCTAAAACTCATACAAGGAAGCTTCAAATGAAAAACTTCACAACATCAAAGTTGCTCCAAATGACATTTTGAGTCTTGAAAAGTGGTCATGGGAGTTGGAAAATGCTCATAGCTCAAGATTGCAAATTTGGTTAATTAAAAGGTGAATTTAATGAATAAAAGTGACCTAAAAATGAGATTTTTCATAATATGTCCAAATGGGATGAAATTATAGGTCATTTTGATTGGAAAGAATGTTTTGAGACCATTGGCAACAGTGGATTTTTAAGTTTAGTTCAAAGTTTGAGAGATATCATTGGTTGCTTATGTATGAAGTTACACATGCCAAAACACAAGGGATTGGTGTACAAGAGGTTTCTAGCAAGTTCTAGATGGTTCCATGAGCATCTATATATTGAGTAGAGTGGATCCAATCATGGGTTGGTGATTCATTTGGTTGAAAACTCATAGTTACATCTCATTCCTCAAATTTGCAAGTTACACAAGAACTCTATCAAATCTTCATCATTCTCCAAAATTCTTGATCCTATCATCATCTACATTCATCATAGAGCAAGTTTCCATCAAGATTTGGTTGAATTGAAGCAGAATTCGTGTGCTACCAACTTCATCATCCAAAGTGCAAGAAGAATTCAATTGCAAGATCAAGAGCATTTGAGCAGGGGTTGCTGCATACAAAACCAAGATACAAGTCCATTGATCAAGTCCTAAACATTGCTAGCTGTGAATCCAAGGATTTCTCCATCTGTTTTCAAGATTACACCAGGTTGGTTTTTCTATCGAATTGGCTAGAAGTAGATAGCATGATAGAGAATCATTAGGTTAGAACTGTTAGGAATAGGTAGATGATTAATTTCAGTGAGTTTGAGAGCATTTCATGGAGTTTACCATTGGAGCACGAATTCTGTTGAGACTTAGAACTTGATGATTAGGTTGTTAGAATCTTGATTTGTTAGTGATTATTGATCAGTGAAAGGTCAGGAAGAGATTAGTACATTTAGATCGTGGATTGGTGATGATTAAAATTCTGAATAATCTTGAGGTGGAGATCGTGTTTCAAGCAAGAGTGGATATTAATTGAAACCAATGATATGAGTGAATTCCTGGACAAATTTGGAGTGAGTTTGCTTTTTACATGTTGGGATTTGGTTGAGAACTGAGCTTGCACGAAGGAGGAGAAGGTGAGGTACTGAATTCTGTTTCCATGGCGTGTTGGTAGAAACCCTAAGTGTAATGAAGAAGACGAGTCAATGCCCGTTGGATCTAGAAGACTTGGTTGACTGAGAAACGCATCCAATGGCCAGGATTTGAAGTTGAAAACGAGTGGGAATTCAGAAACATGAAACGCACCGTTTCACTTATGTCTTCAGACTGGGCCTAAGTGCAATTGCTAGCCACACCACCCCTTTCCAGGCCCATTCCTTATTGAACTGTATTTCTTACTTTTCGCACCGTTTTTGTTTTTATTTCTTTTTTGTGTTTTCTGACTTAACTGGGCCCAGACACGCCTTGCTACGCGCACCCCCAGTCTAGGCCCATCCTTCCTTTTTCAACTGAAATCACTACCAATTGCACCCCTAACCAATTTTAAGTCATTTTAATTTCATTCATTTTTTTTAATTGTTTGAAAAATCATAACAAATTGAAAATACCATATTTTTGATTGGTTGTTTTTTTACCATTTTCATATTTCTGTGTAGAAAAATGTCATGTAATAAAATTTCCATTTTATTTTCTTTTAATATTTTTTACATATTTTCTCTTTTAGTGCCCTTTTAAATAGATTTAATTTGTGCATAGTATTTGTAGAATTTCTTTTAGGCACTTCTCATAATCCTTTTAGGCCAAATTTTTTAGTATAACTAGATACATATATTAGGTGTCCCCTTGATTTTTATGCCAATTTTTTAGGATTTATTTTAGGTTGTTTAGTTAGAAACCATTAGGCTAATCATTTAGGGTTGTGAATACAATGTAGGTTTAACAAAACCAATTTTCTTTTGGGTTTTCTTTAGGACAAATTAAATGATGGGACTATAGGGGTATTATGGGTAGATAATAGATCCTTTAGAAAATATTAGACTTCCCCTATTCTATTATTAATACTAGTATATTTCCTGTATTTGATTGATTGTGTGATGTGCCCTCTCTAGGGTTATTATTTGAATGTGTGGGGTATTGGGCCTGCTTGGGGTTTGGGTTTGAGTTGAAAACTTTGTTGATGAAGCCCATTGAAGACAAAAGGAATGAAGACCCATTTCCAGAGGTGGTGAAGAGCATCTTGCTGGCAGCTGTTGAAGGTTATAGGGTCTAGGAACTAGGCAGAGTCTCTCTAGAGTAGAAAACTTGATTCACAAACATGGAAGGTCTTGTTTGCCTCCATCCTTCTCTATGATGCAGAGTCTCTCTAAGACACTCACCCCCTTCCTTTGGAAGGCTTGGTGACAGTGTCTAAGAGATAGAACTCTTGAGAGAAACTTTCCACATATTGTTAACAGTTTGTTTGCCACCTTTGGTGGTCAACTAACTGTTTAACATCCCAATTCATTCTTGTTGACTGTTCCTCATCTTGGAGAGTGAGACTTGAAGAAAAGCCATTGAAAGATTGAAGATAGAGACCTTGCTTGAAGGTTGTGAAGATGAAGACTGATGCTTGCTTGAAGCTTGTAGATAGTTGAAGATGACTTGAAGACAGGTGTTGATGAAGACTGCTTTTGCTGTTTATAATTTTTGATGTATTGTTTGAATTTCCCTGACTCTATTGTGTGTCATTTAATCTGTTAGGTTGAAAGCGAATGTTGTTCGCTTTTGCCTGTTGTTTTCTAGGTTCGAGGTTGAGTGGGACTCCCTTGCCTCGCTTGTATTGCTGCATCCATGCATTTTACTGCTTTATTGTATATATGTTATTGTTTCTGTTTCCGCTTATCCCTTAGGATCTCTGTTTCTCTCTGCGCAAGAGAGGAGCATGATAGACATTAGGTCTTAACCCATGCATGATAACATTAGGTTAGTTTGATTCCCTTTGCAACCATAGGTTAGAGTTCTGTCTCTTCTTTCTCAAAACCAACAGAAAAACACAATAAGATTTCAAACACAATAAAAGACACTTCTTCCGTAAAAGAATGTAAACTCATCAAAACGTCATTTTTGTCCGCTTGGACCCATAATCAGGAGAAAACCCTTTTTTAGAAGGAGATAAAAACAATCAAGACAGACTTGTGTCGTACGTGGCCCGAACTACGTTTGCTCTGATCTTTCATGTTGTATGAAAGTACGTAGGCATAGGATGCGATATCCTAGCGAGCAACCTTCCCCTCCTTTCCAGTAGGTAGGCGAACTACGTTGACTCTGATTTCTCGTTCCAGACGGGAATACGTAGGCATAAAGTGCGATACTTTGCCGAGTCATTTTATTTTCTTTTAACCCCATACCTGTAGAATAGATAGAATAACAATCCATACCAGAAAACAAGCGTGGATCCCGTCGAGTACGACGGACGTGAGGGGTGCTAAAACCTTCCCCTTGCGTAATCGACTCCCGAATCCAGGATTTGGTTGCGATGACCATTCCTTTCCCCGTTTTGCGGTAGGTTTACCTCGAGCGTTTCCTTTCCCTCCGTTGGGATAAATAACGCACGGTGGCGACTTTTCTGTTCAGCCGGCGCCGATTTTCGCAGTAGCGACACTACCACCAAAAGGATGATAGAGAAAATACTCGCACAATCTGGCATCGACAAGATGACAGACCCACCACCAGTACGATGATGGAGCAAACTCACACCGGCTACTACCACCAAAAGGATGATAGAGCAAAGACTCGCACAATCTGGCATTAAAAAGATGACAGACCCACCACCAAAAGCATGATGAAGCGAACTCACACCGGTTAATACACCCAAAAGGATGATAGAGCAAACACCCGCGCAATATGCATTCAACAAGATGACCCCCCAAAAGGATGACAGAGCGAAACTCACACCGGCTACTACCAGCTATAGGATGATAGAGCAAAACCCTTGCACAATCTGGCATCAACAAGATGACAGAACCACCACCAAAAGGATGATTGAGTGAACTCACACCTGCTACAATCACCAAAAGGATGATATAGCACAACACTCTGACATCAACAAGAAGAATGACCCACCGCCAAAAGGATGATGGAGAAAATACTCGCATAATCTGACATCAACAAGATGACAGGCCCACCACAAAAAGGATGATGGGGCGACCTCACACCGGCTACTACCACCAAAAGGATGATAGAGCAATCCCTCACACAATCTAAAATCAAAAAGATGACAGACCCACCACCAAAAGGATGAGGAATTTAACTCACACCGGCTACTACCACAAAAAGGATGATATAGCACACTCTCACACAATCTAACATCAACAAGATGATAGACCAACTACCAAAAGGATGATGGAGTGAACTTACACCGGCTACTACCACCAAACGGATGATAGAGAAAAACCCTCGCACAATTTGGAATCAACAAGATGACAGACCCACCACCAAAAGGATGACAGAGCGAACTCACACCAGCTACGACCACCAAAACAATGATAGAGCAAAACACTCACACAATTTGACATCAACAAGATGACAGACCCACCACCAAAAGGATGACAGAGCTAACTCACACCTGCTACTCCCAATAAAAGGATGATAGAGAAAAACACTCGCACAATCTGGCATCAACGAGATGACATACCCACAACCAAAAGCATGACATAGCGAACTAACAGCGGCTACTTCCACAAAAAGGATGATAGAGTAAAACACTCGCACAATCTGACATCAACAAGATGACAGACCCACCACCAAAAGGATGATGGAGCGAATTCACACCGGCTACTACCACCAAAAGGATGATAGAGAAAACACTCGCATAATTTGTCATCAACAAGATGATAGACCACCCCACCAAAAGGATGACGGAGCAAAACTCACACCGGATACTACCACCTAAAGTATTATAGAGCAAAACACTCGCACAATCTGGCATCAACGAGATGACAGAACCACCACCAAAAGGATGATTGAGTGAACGCACACTTGCTACTATCACCAAAAGGATGATATAGCACAACACTCGCACAATCTGGCATCAACAAGAAGAATGGCCCCCCGCCAATAGGATGATGGAGCAAATTCTCGCACAATCTGACATCAACAAGATGACAAACCCACCACAAAAAGGATGATGGGGCAAACTCACACCGGCTACTACCACCAAAAGGATGATAGAGCAATCCCTCACACAATCTAAAATCAAAAAGATGACAGACCCACCACCAAAAGGATGAGGAAGTTAACTCACACCGGCTACTACCACAAAAAGGATGATATAGCACACTCTCACACAATCTAACATCAACAAGATGATAGACCAACTACCAAAAGGATGATGGAGTGAACTTACACTGGCTACTACCACCAAACAGATGATAGAGAAAAGGATGACAAAGCAAACTCACACCAGCTACGACCACCAAAACAATGATAGAGCAAAACACTCACATAATTTGACATCAACAAGATGACAGACCCACCACCAAAAGGATGACAGAGCTAACTCACACCTGCTACTCCCAATAAAAGGATAATAGAGAAAAACACTCGCACAATATGGCATCAACGAGATGACATACCCACAACCAAAAGGATGACAGAGCGAACTAACAGCGGCTACTTCCACAAAAAGGATGATAGAGTAAAACACTCGCACAATCTGACATCAACAAGATGACAGACCCACCACCAAAAGGATGATGGAGCGAATTCACACCGGCTACTACCACCAAAATGATGATAGAGCAAACACTCGCATAATTTGTCATCAACAAGATGATAGACCCCCACCAAAAGGATGACGAAGCAAAACTCACACCGGATACTACCACCTAAAGCATTATAGAGCCAAACACTCGCACAATCTGGCATCAACGAGATGACAGAACCACTACAAAAAGGATGATGGAGCGAATTCACACCGGCTACTACCACCAAAAGGATGATAGAGCAAACACTCGCATAATTTGTCATCAACAAGATGATAGACCCCCCCACCAAAAGGATGATGGAGCAAAACTCATACCGGATACTACCACCTAAAGCATTATAGAGCAAAACACTCGCATAATCTGGCATCAACGAGATTACAGAACCACTACCAAAAGGATGATGAAGTGAACTCACATCAGCTACTATCACCAAAAGGTTGATATAGCACAACACTCGCACAATCTGATATCAACAAGATGAAAGACCTACCACCAAAAGGATGATCGAGCAAACTCATAACAACTACTACCACCAAAAGGATGATAGAGCAAACACTCGCACAATTTGACATCAACAACATGACAGACCCCCACCAAAAGGATGACGGAGCGAACTCACATCGGCTACTACCACCAAAAGGATGATAGAGAAAAACACTCGCACAATCTGGCATCAACAAGATGACAGACCCACCACCAAAAGGATGATGGAGCGAATTCATACCGGCTACTACCACCAAAAGGATGATAGAGCAAACACTCGCATAATTTGTCTTCAACAAGATGACAGACCCACCACCAGTATGATGATGGAGCGAATTCTTACCGGCTACTACCACCAAAAGGATGATAGAGCAAAGACTCACACAATCTGGCAAAAAAAAGATGACAGACCCACCACAAAAAGCATGATGACGCGAACTCACACCGGTTACTACACCCAAAAGGATGATAGAGCAAACACCCGCGCAATATGCATTCAACAAGATGACCCCCCAAAAGGATGACAGAGCGAAACTCACACCGGCTACTACCACCTATAGGATGATAGAGTAAAACCCTTGCACAATCTGGAATTAAAAAGATGACAGAACCACCACCAAAAGGATGATTGAGTGAACTCACACCTGCTACTAACACCAAAAGGATGATATAGCACACCACTCGCACAAGCTGGCATCAAGAAGAAGAATGGCCCCCCGCCAATGGATGATGGAGCAAATACTCGCATAATCTGACATCAACAAGATGACAAACCCACCACAAAAAGGATGATGGGGAGAACTCACACCGGCTACTACCACCAAAAGGATGATAGAGAAAAACCCTCGCACAATTTGGAATCAACAAGATGACAGACCCACCACCAAAAGGATGACAGAGCGAAGTCACACCAGCTATGACCACCAAAACAATGATTGAGCAAAACACTCGCACAATTTGACATCAACAAGACGACAGACCCACCACCAAAAGGATGATGGAGCTAACTCACACCTGCTACTCCTAATAAAAGGATGATAGAGAAAAACACTCGCACAATCTAGCATCAACGAGATGACATACCCAAAACTAAAAGGATGACAGAGTGAACTAACACTGGCTACTACCACAAAGATGATGATAGAGTAAAACACTCGCACAATCCGACATCAACAAGATGACAGACCCACCACCAAAAGGATGATGGAGCGAATTCACACCGGCTACTACCACCAAAAGGATGATAGAGCAAACGCTCGCATAATTTGGCATCAACAAGATAATAGACCCCCGCCAAAAGGATGACGGAGCAAAACTCACACCGGATACTACCACCTAAAGAATTATAGAGCAAAACACACGCACAATTTGGCATCAACGAGATGACATAACCACTACCAAAAGGACGATGAAGTGAACTCACATTAGACACTATCATCAAAAGGTTGATAGAGCACAACACTCACACAATCTGACATCAACAAGATGAAAGACATACCACCAAAAGGATGATGGAGCAAACTCACAACGACTACTACCACCAAAAGGATGATAGAGCAAACACTCGCATAATTTGACATCAACAACATGACAGACCCCCCACCAAAAGGATGACGGAGCGAACTCACACCGGCTACTACCACCAAAAGGATGATAGAGAAAAACACTCGCACAATCTGGAATCAACAAGATGAATGACCCACTACCAAAAGGATGATGGAGCGAATTCACACCGGCTACTACCACCAAAAGGATGATAGAGAAAATACTCGCACAATCTGGCATCAACAAGATGACAGACCCACCATCAGTACGATGATGGAGCGAATTCACACCGGCTACTACCACCAAAAGGATGATAGAGCAAAGACTCACACAATCTGGCAAAAAAAAGATGACAGACCCACCACCAAAAGCTTGATGACGCGAAGTCACACCGGTTACTACACCCAAAAGGATGATAGAGCAAACACCCGCGCAATATGCATTCAACAAGATGACCCCCCAAAAGGATGACAGAGCGAAACTCACACCGGCTACTACCACCTATAGGATGATAGAGTAAAACCCTTGCACAATCTGGAATTAAAAAGATGACAGAACCACCACCAAAAGGATGATTGAGTGAACTCACACCTGCTACTAACACCAAAAGGATGATATAGCACAACACTCGCACAAGCTGGCATCAAGAAGAAGAATGGCCCCCCGCCAATGGATGATGGAGCAAATACTCGCATAATCTGACATCAACAAGATGACAAACCCACCACAAAAAGGATGATGGGGAGAACTCACACCGGCTACTACCACCAAAAGGATGATAGAGAAAAACCCTCGCACAATTTGGAATCAACAAGATGACAGACCCACCACCAAAAGGATGACAGAGCGAAGTCACACCAGCTATGACCACCAAAACAATGATTGAGCAAAATACTCGCACAATTTGACATCAACAAGACGACAGACCCACCACCAAAAGGATGATGGAGCTAACTCACACCTGCTACTCCTAATAAAAGGATGATAGAGAAAAACACTCGCACAATCTAGCATCAACGAGATGACATACCCAAAACTAAAAGGATGACAGAGTGAACTAACACTGGCTACTACCACAAAAAGGATGATAGAGTAAAACACTCGCACAATCCGACATCAACAAGATGACAGACCCACCACCAAAAGGATGATGGAGCGAATTCACACCGGCTACTACCACCAAAAGGATGATAGAGCAAACGCTCGCATAATTTGGCATCAACAAGATAATAGACCCCCCACCAAAAGGATGACGGAGCAAAACTCACACCGGATACTACCACCTAAAGAATTATAGAGCAAAACACACGCACAATTTGGCATCAACGAGATGACATAACCACTACCAAAAGGACGATGAAGTGAACTCACATTAGACACTATCATCAAAAGGTTGATAGAGCACAACACTCACACAATCTGACATCAACAAGATGAAAGACATACCACCAAAAGGATGATGGAGCAAACTCACAACGACTACTACCACCAAAAGGATGATAGAGCAAACACTCGCATAATTTGACATCAACAACATGACAGACCCCCCACCAAAAGGATGACGGAGCGAACTCACACCGGCTACTACCACCAAAAGGATGATAGAGAAAAACACTCGCACAATCTGGCATCAACAAGATGAATGACCCACTACCAAAAGGATGATGGAGCGAATTCACACCGGCTACTACCACCAAAAGGATGATAGAGAAAATACTCGCACAATCTGGCATCAACAAGATGACAGACCCACCATCAGTACGATGATGGAGCGAATTCACACCGGCTACTACCACCAAAAGGATGATAGAGCAAAGACTCACACAATCTGGCAAAAAAAAGATGACAGACCCACCACCAAAAGCTTGATGACGCGAAGTCACACCGGTTACTACACCCAAAAGGATGATAGAGCAAACACCCGCGCAATATGCATTCAACAAGATGACCCCCCAAAAGCATGACAGAGCGAAACTCACACTGGCTACTACCACCTATAGGATGATAGAGTAAAACCCTTGCATAATCTGGAATCAACAAGATAACAGAACCACCACCAAAAGGATGATTGAGTGAACTCACACCTGCTACTATCACCAAAAGGATGATATAGCACAACACTCGCACAATCTGGTATCATCGAGAAGAATGCCCCCCGCCAATAGGATGATGGAGCAAATACTCGCACAATCTGACATCAACAAGATGACAGAACCACCACAAAAAGGATGATGGGGCGAACTCACACCGGCTACTACCACCAAAAGGATGATAAAGCAATCCCTCACACAATCTAAAATCAAAAAGATGACAGACCCACCACCAAAAGGATGAGGAACCTAACTCACACCGGCTACTACCACAAAAAGGATGATATAGCACACTCTCACACAATCTAACATCAACAAGACGATAGACCAACTACCAAAAGGATGATGGAGTGAACTTACACCGGCTACTACCACCAAAAGGATGATAGAGAAAAACCCTCGCACAATTTGGAATCAAAAAGATGACAGACCCACCACCAAAAGGATGACAGAGCAAACTCACTATAACAACTACCACGAAAAGGATGATAGAGCAAAACACTCGCACAATTTGACATCAACAAGATGACAGACCCACCACCAAAAGGATGACGGAGCTAAGTCACACCTGCTACTACCACTAAAAGGATGATAGAGAAAAACACTCGCACAATCTAGCATCAACGAGATGACATACCCAAAACCAAAAGGATGACAGAGTGAACTAACACCGACTACTACCACAAAAAGGATGATAAAGTAAAACACTCGCACAATCTGACATCAACAAGATGACAGACCCACCACCAAAAGGATGATGGAGCGAATTCACACCGGCTACTACCACCAAAAGGATGATAGAGCAAACACTCGCATAATTTGGCATCAACAAGATAATAGACCCCCCACCAAAAGGATGACGAAGCAAAACTCACACCGGATACTACCACCTAAAGAATTATAGAGCAAAACACACGCACAATTTGGCATCAACGAGATGGCAGAACCACTACCAAAAGGACGATGAAGTGAACTCACATCAGACACTATCATCAAAAGGTTGATAGAGCACAACACTCACACAATCTGACATCAACAAGATGAAAGACATACCACCAAAAGGATGATGGTGCAAACTCACAACGACTACTACCACCAAAAGGATGATAGAGCAAACACTCGCACAATTTGACATCAACAACATGACAGACCCCCCACCAAAAGGATGACGGAGCGAACTCACACCGGTTACTACCACCAAAAGGATGATAGAGAAAAACACTCGCACAATCTGGCATCAACAAGATGAAAGACCCACCACCAAAAGGATGATGGAGCGAATTCACACCGGCTACTACCACCAAAAGGATGATAGAGAAAATACTCGCACAATCTGGCATCAACCAGATGACAGACCCACCACCAGTACGATGATGGAGCGAATTCACACCGGCTACTACCACCAAAAGGATGATAGAGCAAAGACTCACACAATCTGGCAAAAAAAAGATGACAGACCCACCACCAAAAGCTTGATGACGCGAACTCACACCGGTTACTACACCTAAAAGGATGATAGAGCAAACACCCGCGCAATATAAATTCAACAAGATGACCCCCCAAAAGCATGACAGAGCAAAACTCACACTGGCTACTACCACCTATAGGATGATAGAGTAAAACCCTTGCACAATCTGGAATCAACAAGATAACAGAACCACCACCAAAAGGATGATTGAGTGAACTCACACCTGCTACTATCACCAAAAGGATGATATAGCACAACACTCGCACAATCTGGCATCAACGAGAAGAATGCCCCCCCGCCAATAGGATGATGGAGCAAATACTCGCACAATCTGACATCAACAAGATGACAGAACCACCACAAAAAGGATGATGGGGCGAACTCACACCGGTTACTACCACCAAAAGGATGATAAAGCAATCCCTCACACAATCTAAAATCAAAAAGATGACAGACCCACCACCAAAAGGATGAGGAAGCTAACTCACACCGGCTACTACCACAAAAAGGATGATATAGCACACTCTCACACAATCTAACATCAACAAGACGATAGACCAACTACCAAAAGGATGATGGAGTGAACTTACACCGGCTACTACCACCAAAAGGATGATAGAGAAAAACCCTCGCACAATTTGGAATCAAAAAGATGACAGACCCACCACCAAAAGGATGACAGAGCAAACTCACTATAACAACTACCACGAAAAGGATGATAGAGCAAAACACTCGCACAATTTGACATCAACAAGATGACAGACCCACCACCAAAAGGATGACGGAGCTAAGTCACACCTGCTACTACCACTAAAAGGATGATAGAGAAAAACACTCGCACAATCTAGCATCAATGAGATGACATACTTAAAACCAAAAGGATGACAGAGTGAACTAACACCGACTACTACCACAAAAAGGATGATAGAGTAAAACACTCGCACAATCTGACATCAACAAGATGACAGACCCACCACCAAAAGGATGATGGAGCGAATTCACACCGGCTACTACCACCAAAAGGATGATAGAGCAAACACTCGCATAATTTGGCATCAACAAGATAATAGACCCCCCACCAAAAGGATGACGGAGCAAAACTCACACCGGATACTACCACCTAAAGAATTATAGAGCAAAACACACGCACAATTTGGCATCAACGAGATGACAGAACCACTACCAAAAGGACGATGAAGTGAACTCACATCAGACACTATCATCAAAAGGTTGATAGAGCACAACACTCACACAATCTGACATCAACAAGATGAAAGACATACCACCAAAAGGATGATGGTGCAAACTCACAACGACTACTACCACCAAAAGGATGATAGAGCAAACACTCGCACAATTTGACATCAACAACATGACAGACCCCCCACCAAAAGGATGACGGAGCGAACTCACACCGGCTACTACCACCAAAAGGATGATAGAGAAAAACACTCGCACAATATGGCATCAACAAGATGAAAGACCCACCACCAAAAGGATGATGGAGCGAATTCACACCGGCTACTACCACCAAAAGGATGATAGAGAAAATACTCGCACAATCTGGCATCAACAAGATGACAGACCCACCACCAGTACGATGATGGAGCGAATTCACACCGGCTACTACCACCAAAAGGATGATAGAGCAAACACTCGCATAATTTGGCATCAACAAGATAATAGACCCCCCACCAAAAGGATGACGGAGCAAAACTCACACCGGATACTACCACCTAAAGAATTATAGAGCAAAACACACGCACAATTTGGCATCAACGAGATGGCAGAACCACTACCAAAAGGACGATGAAGTGAACTCACATCAGACACTATCATCAAAAGGTTGATAGAGCACAACACTCACACAATCTGACATCAACAAGATGAAAGACATACCACCAAAAGGATGATGGTGCAAACTCACAACGACTACTACCACCAAAAGGATGATAGAGCAAACACTCGCACAATTTGACATCAACAACATGACAGACCCCCCACCAAAAGGATGACGGAGCGAACTCACACCGGCTACTACCACCAAAAGGATGATAGAGAAAAACACTCGCACAATATGGCATCAACAAGATGAAAGACCCACCACCAAAAGGATGATGGAGCGAATTCACACCGGCTACTACCACCAAAAGGATGATAGAGAAAATACTCGCACAATCTGGCATCAACAAGATGACAGACCCACCACCAGTACGATGATGGAGCGAATTCACACCGGCTACTACCACCAAAAGGATGATAGAGCAAACACTCGCATAATTTGGCATCAACAAGATAATAGACCCCCCACCAAAAGGATGACGGAGCAAAACTCACACCGGATACTACCACCTAAAGAATTATAGAGCAAAACACACGCACAATTTGGCATCAACGAGATGGCAGAACCACTACCAAAAGGACGATGAAGTGAACTCACATCAGACACTATCATCAAAAGGTTGATAGAGCACAACACTCACACAATCTGACATCAACAAGATGAAAGACATACCACCAAAAGGATGATGGTGCAAACTCACAACGACTACTACCACCAAAAGGATGATAGAGCAAACACTCGCACAATTTGACATCAACAACATGACAGACCCCCCACCAAAAGGATGACGGAGCAAACTCACACCGGCTACTACCACCAAAAGGATGATAGAGAAAAACACTCGCACAATATGGCATCAACAAGATGAAAGACCCACCACCAAAAGGATGATGGAGCGAATTCACACCGGCTACTACCACCAAAAGGATGATAGAGAAAATACTCGCACAATCTGGCATCAACAAGATGACAGACCCACCACCAGTACGATGATGGAGCGAATTCACACCGGCTACTACCACCAAAAGGATGATAGAGCAAACACTCGCATAATTTGGCATCAACAAGATAATAGACCCCCCACCAAAAGGATGACGGAGCAAAACTCACACCGGATACTACCACCTAAAGAATTATAGAGCAAAACACACGCACAATTTGGCATCAACGAGATGGCAGAACCACTACCAAAAGGACGATGAAGTGAACTCACATCAGACACTATCATCAAAAGGTTGATAGAGCACAACACTCACACAATCTGACATCAACAAGATGAAAGACATACCACCAAAAGGATGATGGTGCAAACTCACAACGACTACTACCACCAAAAGGATGATAGAGCAAACACTCGCACAATTTGACATCAACAACATGACAGACCCCACACCAAAAGGATGACGGAGCGAACTCACACCGGCTACTACCACCAAAAGGATGATAGAGAAAAACACTCGCACAATATGGCATCAACAAGATGAAAGACCCACCACCAAAAGGATGATGGAGCGAATTCACACCGGCTACTACCACCAAAAGGATGATAGAGAAAATACTCGCACAATCTGGCATCAACAAGATGACAGACCCACCACCAGTACGATGATGGAGCGAATTCACACCGGCTACTACCACCAAAAGGATGATAGAGCAAACACTCGCATAATTTGGCATCAACAAGATAATAGACCCCCCACCAAAAGGATGACGGAGCAAAACTCACACCGGATACTACCACCTAAAGAATTATAGAGCAAAACACACGCACAATTTGGCATCAACGAGATGGCAGAACCACTACCAAAAGGACGATGAAGTGAACTCACATCAGACACTATCATCAAAAGGTTGATAGAGCACAACACTCACACAATCTGACATCAACAAGATGAAAGACATACCACCAAAAGGATGATGGTGCAAACTCACAACGACTACTACCACCAAAAGGATGATAGAGCAAACACTCGCACAATTTGACATCAACAACATGACAGACCCCCCACCAAAAGGATGACGGAGCGAACTCACACCGGCTACTACCACCAAAAGGATGATAGAGAAAAACACTCGCACAATATGGCATCAACAAGATGAAAGACCCACCACCAAAAGGATGATGGAGCGAATTCACACCGGCTACTACCACCAAAAGGATGATAGAGAAAATACTCGCACAATCTGGCATCAACAAGATGACAGACCCACCACCAGTACGATGATGGAGCGAATTCACACCGGCTACTACCACCAAAAGGATGATAGAGCAAACACTCGCATAATTTGGCATCAACAAGATAATAGACCCCCCACCAAAAGGATGACGGAGCAAAACTCACACCGGATACTACCACCTAAAGAATTATAGAGCAAAACACACGCACAATTTGGCATCAACGAGATGGCAGAACCACTACCAAAAGGACGATGAAGTGAACTCACATCAGACACTATCATCAAAAGGTTGATAGAGCACAACACTCACACAATCTGACATCAACAAGATGAAAGACATACCACCAAAAGGATGATGGTGCAAACTCACAACGACTACTACCACCAAAAGGATGATAGAGCAAACACTCGCACAATTTGACATCAACAACATGACAGACCCCCCACCAAAAGGATGACGGAGCGAACTCACACCGGCTACTACCACCAAAAGGATGATAGAGAAAAACACTCGCACAATATGGCATCAACAAGATGAAAGACCCACCACCAAAAGGATGATGGAGCGAATTCACACCGGCTACTACCACCAAAAGGATGATAGAGAAAATACTCGCACAATCTGGCATCAACAAGATGACAGACCCACCACCAGTACGATGATGGAGCGAATTCACACCGGCTACTACCACCAAAAGGATGATAGAGCAAACACTCGCATAATTTGGCATCAACAAGATAATAGACCCCCCACCAAAAGGATGACGGAGCAAAACTCACACCGGATACTACCACCTAAAGAATTATAGAGCAAAACACACGCACAATTTGGCATCAACGAGATGGCAGAACCACTACCAAAAGGACGATGAAGTGAACTCACATCAGACACTATCATCAAAAGGTTGATAGAGCACAACACTCACACAATCTGACATCAACAAGATGAAAGACATACCACCAAAAGGATGATGGTGCAAACTCACAACGACTACTACCACCAAAAGGATGATAGAGCAAACACTCGCACAATTTGACATCAACAACATGACAGACCCCCCACCAAAAGGATGACGGAGCGAACTCACACCGGCTACTACCACCAAAAGGATGATAGAGAAAAACACTCGCACAATCTGGCATCAACAAGATGAAAGACCCACCACCAAAAGGATGATGGAGCGAATTCACACCGGCTACTACCACCAAAAGGATGATAGAGAAAATACTCGCACAATCTGGCATCAACAAGATGACAGACCCACCACCAGTACGATGATGGAGCGAATTCACACCGGCTACTACCACCAAAAGGATGATAGAGCAAAGACTCACACAATCTGGCAAAAAAAAGATGACAGACCCACCACCAAAAGCTTGATGACGCGAACTCACACCGGTTACTACACCCAAAAGGATGATAGAGCAAACACCCGCGCAATATGCATTCAACAAGATGACCCCCCAAAAGCATGACAGAGCAAAACTCACACTGGCTACTACCACCTATAGGATGATAGAGTAAAACCCTTGCACAATCTGGAATCAACAAGATAACAGAACTACCACCAAAAGGATGATTGAGTGAACTCACACCTGCTACTATCACCAAAAGGATGATATAGCACAACACTCGCACAATCTGGCATCAACGAGAAGAATGCCCCCCCGCCAATAGGATGATGGAGCAAATACTCGCACAATCTGACATCAACAAGATGACAGAACCACCACAAAAAGGATGATGGGGCGAACTCACACCGGCTACTACCACCAAAAGGATGATAAAGCAATCCCTCACACAATCTAAAATCAAAAAGATGACAGACCCACCACCAAAAGGATGAGGAAGCTAACTCACACCGGCTACTACCACAATAAGGATGATATAACACACTCTCACACAATCTAACATCAACAAGACGATAGACCAACTACCAAAAGGATGATGGAGTGAACTTACACCGGCTACTACCACCAAAAGGATGATAGAGAAAAACCCTCGCACAATTTGGAATCAAAAAGATGACAGACCCACCACCAAAAGGATGACAGAGCAAACTCACTATAACAACTACCACGAAAAGGATGATAGAGCAAAACACTCGCACAATTTGACATCAACAAGATGACAGACCCACCACCAAAAGGATGACGGAGCTAAGTCACACCTGCTACTACCACTAAAAGGATGATAGAGAAAAACACTCGCACAATCTAGCATCAACGAGATGACATACTTAAAACCAAAAGGATGACAGAGTGAACTAACACCGACTACTACCACAAAAAGGATGATAGAGTAAAACACTCGGACAATCTGACATCAACAAGATGACAGACCCACCACCAAAAGGATGATGGAGCGAATTCACACCGGCTACTACCACCAAAAGGATGATAGAGCAAACACTCGCATAATTTGGCATCAACAAGATAATAGACCCCCCACCAAAAGGATGACGAAGCAAAACTCACACCGGATTCTACCACCTAAAGAATTATAGAGCAAAACACACGCACAATTTGGCATCAACGAGATGACAGAACCACTACCAAAAGGACGATGAAGTGAACTCACATCAGACACTATCATCAAAAGGTTGATAGAGCACAACACTCACACAATCTGACATCAACAAGATGAAAGACATACCACCAAAAGGATGATGGTGCAAACTCACAACGACTACTACCACCAAAAGGATGATAGAGCAAACACTCGCACAATTTGACATCAACAACATGACAGACCCCCCACCAAAAGGATGACGGAGCGAACTCACACCGGCTACTACCACCAAAAGGATGATAGAGAAAAACACTCCCACAATATGGCATCAACAAGATGAAAGACCCACCACCAAAAGGATGATGGAGAGAATTCACACCGGCTACTACCACCAAAAGGATGATAAAGAAAATACTCGCACAATCTGGCATCAACAAGATGACAGACCCACCACCAGTACGATGATGGAGCGAATTCACACCGGCTACTACCACCAAAAGGATGATAGAGCAAAGACTCACACAATCTGGCAAAAAAAAGATGACAGACCCACCACCAAAAGCTTGATGACGCGAACTCACACCGGTTACTACACCCAAAAGGATGATAGAGCAAACACCCGCGCAATATGCATTCAACAAGATGACCCCCCAAAAGCATGACAGAGCGAAACTCACACTGGCTACTACCACCTATAGGATGATAGAGTAAAACCCTTGCACAATCTGGAATCAACAAGATAACAGAACCACCACCAAAAGGATGATTGAGTGAACTCACACCTGCTACTATCACCAAAAGGATGATATAGCACAACACTCGCACAATCTGGCATCAACGAGAAGAATGCCCCCCCGCCAATAGGATGATGGAGCAAATACTCGCACAATCTGACATCAACAAGATGACAGAACCACCACAAAAAGGATGATGGGGCGAACTCACACCGGCTACTACCACCAAAAGGATGATAGAGCAATCCCTCACACAATCTAAAATCAAAAATATGACAGACCCACCACCAAAAGGATGAGGAAGCTAACTCACACCGGCTACTACCACAAAAAGGATGATATAGCACACTCTCACACAATCTAAGATCAACAAGACGATAGACCAACTACCAAAAGGATGATGGAGTGAACTTACACCGGCTACTACCACCAAAAGGATGATAGAGAAAAACCCTCGCACAATTTGGAATCAAAAAGATGACAGACCCACCACCAAAAGGATGACAGAGCAAACTCACTATAACAACTACAACGAAAAGGATGATAGAGCAAAACACTCGCACAATTTGACATCAACAAGATGACAGACCCACCACCAAAAGGATGACGGAGCTAAGTCACACCTGCTACTACCACTAAAAGGATGATAGAGAAAAACACTCGCACAATCTAGCATCAACGAGATGACATACCCAAAACCAAAAGGATGACAGAGTGAACTAACACCTACTACTACCACAAAAAGGATGATAGAGTAAAACACTCGCACAATCTGACATCAACAAGATGACAGACCCACCACCAAAAGGATGATGGAGCGAATTCACACCGGCTACTACCACCAAAAGGATGATAGAGCAAACACTCGCATAATTTGGCATCAACAAGATAATAGACCCCCCACCAAAAGGATGACGGAGCAAAACTCACACCGGATACTACCACCTAAAGAATTATAGAGCAAAACACACGCACAATTTGGCATCAACGAGATGACAGAACCACTACCAAAAGGACGATGAAGTGAACTCACATCAGACACTATCATCAAAAGGTTGATAGAGCACAACACTCACACAATCTGACATCAACAAGATGAAAGACATACCACCAAAAGGATGATGGTGCAAACTCACAACGACTACTACCACCAAAAGGATGATAGAGCAAACACTCGCACAATTTGACATCAACAACATGATAGACCCCCCACCAAAAGGATGACGGAGCAAACTCACACCGGCTACTACCACCAAAAGGATGATAGAGAAAAACACTCGCACAATATGGCATCAACAAGATGAAAGACCCACCACCAAAAGGATGATGGAGCGAATTCACACCGGCTACTACCACCAAAAGGATGATAGAGAAAATACTCGCACAATCTGGCATCAACAAGATGACAGACCCACCACCAGTACGATGATGGAGCGAATTCACACCGGCTACTACCACCAAAAGGATGATAGAGCAAAGACTCACACAATCTGGCAAAAAAAACATGACAGACCCACCACCAAAAGCTTGATGACGCGAACTCACACCGGTTACTACACCCAAAAGGATGATAGAGCAAACACCCGCGCAATATGCATTCAACAAGATGACCCCCCAAAAGCATGACAGAGCGAAACTCACACTGGCTACTACCACCTATAGGATGATAGAGTAAAACCCTTGCACAATCTGGAATCAACAAGATAACAGAACCACCACCAAAAGGATGATTGAGTGAACTCACACCTGCTACTATCACCAAAAGGATGATATAGCACAACACTCGCACAATCTGGCATCAACGAGAAGAATGCCCCCCCGCCAATAGGATGATGGAGCAAATACTCGCACAATCTGACATCAACAAGATGACAGAACCACCACAAAAAGGATGATGGGGCGAACTCACACCGGCTACTACCACCAAAAGGATGATAGAGCAATCCCTCACACAATCTAAAATCAAAAAGATGACAGACCCACCACCAAAAGGATGAGGAAGCTAACTCACACCGGCTACTACCACAAAAAGGATGATATAGCACACTCTCACACAATCTAAGATCAACAAGACGATAGACCAACTACCAAAAGGATGATGGAGTGAACTTACACCGGCTACTACCACCAAAAGGATGATAGAGAAAAACCCTCGCACAATTTGGAATCAAAAAGATGACAGACCCACCACCAAAAGGATGACAGAGCAAACTCACTATAACAACTACCACGAAAAGGATGATAGAGCAAAACACTCGCACAATTTGACATCAACAAGATGACAGACCCACCACCAAAAGGATGAAGGAGCAAACTCACACCTGCTACTCCCACTAAAAGGATGATAGAGAAAAACACTCGCACAATCTAGCATCAACGAGATGACATACCCAAAACCAAAAAGATGACAGAGTGAACTAACACCGGCTACTACCACAAAAAGGATGATAGAGTAAAACACTCGCACAATCTGACATCAATAAGATGACAGACCCACCACCAAAAGGATGATGGAGCGAATTCACACCGGCTACTACCACTAAAAGGATGATAGAGCAAACACTCGCATAATTTGGCATCAACAAGATAATAGACCCCCCACCAAAAGGATGACGGAGCAAAACTCACACCGGATACTACCACCTAAAGAATTATAGAGCAAAACACACGCACAATTTGGCATCAACGAGATGACAGAACCACTACCAAAAGGACGATGAAGTGAACTCACATCAGACACTATCATCAAAAGGTTGATAGAGCACAACACTCACACAATCTGACATCAACAAGATGAAAAACATACCACCAAAAGGATGATGGAGCAAACTCACAACGACTACTACCACCAAAAGGATGATAGAGCAAACACTCGCACAATTTGACATCAACAACATGACAGACCCCCCACCAAAAGGATGACGGAGCGAACTCACACCGGCTACTACCACCAAAAGGATGATAGAGGAAAACACTCGCACAATCTGGCATCAACAAGATGAAAGACCCACCACCAAAAGGATGAAGGAGAGAATTCACACCGGCTACTACCACCAAAAGGATGATAGAGAAAATACTCGCACAATCTGGCATCAACAAGATGACAGACCCACCACCAGTACGATGATGGAGCAAATTCACACCGGCTACTACCACCAAAAGGATGATAGAGCAAAGACTCACACAATCTGGCAAAAAAAAGATGACAGACCCACCACCAAAAGCTTAATGACGCGAACTCACACCGGTTAATACACCCAAAAGGATGATAGAGCAAACACCCGCGCAATATGCATTCAACAAGATGACCCCCCAAAAGCATGACAGAGCGAAACTCACACTGGCTACTACCACCTATAGGATGATAGAGTAAAACCCTTGCACAATCTGGAATCAACAAGATAACAGAACCACCACCAAAAGGATGATTGAGTGAACTCACACCTGCTACTATCACCAAAAGGATGATATAGCACAACACTCGCACAATCTGGCATCAACGAGAAGAATGCCCCCCCGCCAATAGGATGATGAAGCAAATACTCGCACAATCTGACATCAACAAGATGACAGAACCACCACAAAAAGGATGATGGGGCGAACTCACACCGGCTACTACCACCAAAAGGATGATAGAGCAATCCCTCACACAATCTAAAATCAAAAAGATGACAGACCCACCACCAAAAGGACTAGGAAGCTAACTCACACCGGCTACTACCACAAAAAGGATGATATAGCACACTCTCACACAATCTAACATCAATAAGACGATAGACCAACTACCAAAAGGATGATGGAGTGAACTTACACCGGCTACTACCACCAAAAGGATGATAGAGAAAAACCCTCGCACAATTTGGAATCAAAAAGATGACAGACCCACCACCAAAAGGATGACAGAGCAAACTCACTATAACAACTACCACGAAAAGGATGATAGAGCAAAACACTCGCACAATTTGACATCAACAAGATGACAGACCCACCACCAAAAGGATGAAGGAGCAAACTCACACCTGCTACTCCCACTAAAAGGATGATAGAGAAAAACACTCGCACAATCTAGCATCAATGAGATGACATACCCAAAACCAAAAGGATGACAGAGTGAACTAACACCGGCTACTACCACAAAAAGGATGATAGAGTAAAACACTCGCACAATCTGACATCAATAAGATGACAGACCCACCACCAAAAGGATGACGGAGCAAATTCACACCGGCTACTACCACTAAAAGGATGATAGAGCAAACACTCGCATAATTTGGCATCAACAAGATAATAGACCCCCCACCAAAAGGATGACGGAGCAAAACTCACACCGGATACTACCACCTAAAGAATTATAGAGCAAAACACACGCACAATTTGGCATCAACGAGATGACAGAACCACTACCAAAAGGACGATGAAGTGAACTCACATCAGACACTATCATCAAAAGGTTGATAGAGCACAACACTCACACAATCTGACATCAACAAGATGAAAAACATACCACCAAAAGGATGATGGAGCAAACTCACAACGACTACTACCACCAAAAGGATGATAGAGCAAACACTCGCACAATTTGACATCAACAACATGACAGACCCCCCACCAAAAGGATGACGGAGCGAACTCACACCGGCTACTACCACCAAAAGGATGATAGAGGAAAACACTCGCACAATCTGGTATCAACAAGATGAAAGACCCACCACCAAAAGGATGATGGAGAGAATTCACACCGGCTACTACCACCAAAAGGATGATAGAGAAAATACTCGCACAATCTGGCATCAACAAGATGACAGACCCACCACCAGTACGATGATGGAGCGAATTCACACCGGCTACTACCACCAAAAGGATGATAGAGCAAAGACTCACACAATCTGGCAAAAAAAAGATGACAGACCCACCACCAAAAGCTTGATGACGCGAACTCACACCGGTTACTACACCCAAAAGGATGATAGAGCAAACACCCGCGCAATATGCATTCAACAAGATGACCCCCCAAAAGCATGACAGAGCGAAACTCACACTGGCTACTACCACCTATAGGATGATAGAGTAAAACCCTTGCACAATCTGGAATCAACAAGATAACAGAACCACCACCAAAAGGATGATTGAGTGAACTCACACCTGCTACTATCACCAAAAGGATGATATAGCACAACACTCGCACAATCTGGCATCAACGAGAAGAATGCCCCCCCGCCAATAGGATGATGGAGCAAATACTCGCACAATCTGACATCAACAAGATGACAGAACCACCACAAAAAGGATGATGGGGCGAACTCACACCGGCTACTACCACCAAAAGGATGATAGAGCAATCCCTCACACAATCTAAAATCAAAAAGATGACAGACCCACCACCAAAAGGATGAGGAAGCTAACTTACACCGGCTACTACCACAAAAAGGATGATATAGCACACTCTCACACAATCTAACATCAATAAGACGATAGACCAACTACCAAAAGGATGATGGAGTGAACTTACACCGGCTACTACCACCAAAAGGATGATAGAGAAAAACCCTCGCACAATTTGGAATCAAAAAGATGACAGACCCACCACCAAAAGGATGACAGAGCAAACTCACTATAACAACTACCACGAAAAGGATGATAGAGCAAAACACTCGCACAATTTGACATCAACAAGATGACAGACCCACCACCAAAAGGATGAAGGAGCAAACTCACACCTGCTACTCCCACTAAAAGGATGATAGAGAAAAACACTCGCACAATCTAGCATCAACGAGATGACATACCCAAAACCAAAAGGATGACAGAGTGAACTAACACCGGCTACTACCACAAAAAGGATGATAGAGTAAAACACTCGCACAATCTGACATCAATAAGATGACAGACCCACCACCAAAAGGATGATGGAGCAAATTCACACCGGCTACTACCACTAAAAGGATGATAGAGCAAACACTCGCATAATTTGGCATCAACAAGATAATAGACCCCCCACCAAAAGGATGACGGAGCAAAACTCACACCGGATACTACCACCTAAAGAATTATAGAGCAAAACACACGCACAATTTGGCATCAACGAGATGACAGAACCACTACCAAAAGGACGATGAAGTGAACTCACATCAGACACTATCATCAAAAGGTTGATAGAGCACAACACTCACACAATCTGACATCAACAAGATGAAAAACATACCACCAAAAGGATGATGGAGCAAACTCACAACGACTACTACCACCAAAAGGATGATAGAGCAAACACTCGCACAATTTGACATCAACAACATGACAGACCCCCCACCAAAAGGATGACGGAGCGAACTCACACCGGCTACTAACACCAAAAGGATGATAGAGGAAAACACTCGCACAATCTGGCATCAACAAGATGAAAGACCCACCACCAAAAGGATGATGGAGAGAATTCACACCGGCTACTACCACGAAAAGGATGATAGAGAAAATACTCGCACAATCTGGCATCAACAAGATGACAGACCCACCACCAGTACGATGATGGAGCGAATTCACATCGGCTACTACCACCAAAAGGATGATAGAGCAAAGACTCACACAATCTGGCAAAAAAAAGATGACAGACCCACCACCAAAAGCTTGATGACGCGAACTCACACCGGTTACTACACCCAAAAGGATGATAGAGCAAACACCCGCGCAATATGCATTCAATAAGATGACCCCCCAAAAGCATGACAAAGCGAAACTCACACTGGCTACTACCACCTATAGGATGATAGAGTAAAACCCTTGCACAATCTGGAATCAACAAGATAACAGAACCACCACCAAAAGGATGATTGAGTGAACTCACACCTGCTACTATCACCAAAAGGATGATATAGCACAACACTCGCACAATCTGGCATCAACGAGAAGAATGTCCCCCCGCCAATAGGATGATGGAGCAAATACTCGCACAATCTGACATCAACAAGATGACTGAACCACCACAAAAAGGATGATGGGGCGAACTCACACCGGCTACTACCACCAAAAGGATGATAGAGCAATCCCTCACACAATCTAAAATCAAAAAGATGACAGACCCACCACCAAAAGGATGAGGAAGCTAACTCACACCGGCTACTACCACAAAAAGGATGATATAGCACACTCTCACACAATCTAACATCAACAAGACGATAGACCAACTACCAAAAGGATGATGGAGTGAACTTACACCGGCTACTACCACCAAAAGGATGATAGAGAAAAACCCTCGCACAATTTGGAATCAAAAAGATGACAGACCCACCACCAAAAGGATGACAGAGCAAACTCACTATAACAACTACCACGAAAAGGATGATAGAGCAAAACACTCGCACAATTTGACATCAACAAGATGACAGACCCACCACCAAAAGGATGAAGGAGCAAACTCACACCTGCTACTCCCACTAAAAGGATGATAGAGAAAAACACTCGCACAATCTAGCATCAACGAGATGACATACCCAAAACCAAAAGGATGACAGAGTGAACTAACACCGGCTACTACCACAAAAAGGATGATAGAGTAAAACACTCGCACAATCTGACATCAATAAGATGACAGACCCACCACCAAAAGGATGATGGAGCGAATTCACACCGGCTACTACCACTAAAAGGATGATAGAGCAAACACTCGCATAATTTGGCATCAACAAGATAATAGACCCCCCACCAAAAGGATGACGGAGCAAAACTCACACCGGATACTACCACCTAAAGAATTATAGAGCAAAACACACGCACAATTTGGCATCAACGAGATGACAGAACCACTACCAAAAGGACGATGAAGTGAACTCACATCAGACACTATCATCAAAAGGTTGATAGAGCACAACACTCACACAATCTGATATCAACAAGATGAAAAACATATCACCAAAAGGATGATGGAGCAAACTCACAACGACTACTACCACCAAAAGGTTGATAGAGCAAACACTCGCACAATTTGACATCAACAACATGACAGACCCCCCACCAAAAGGATGACGGAGCGAACTCACACCGGCTACTACCACCAATAGGATGATAGAGGAAAACACTCGCACAATCTGGCATCAACAAGATGAAAGACCCACCACCAAAAGGATGATGGAGAGAATTCATACCGGCTACTACCACCAAAAGGATGATAGAGAAAATACTCGCACAATCTGGCATCAACAAGATGACAGACCCACCACCAGTACGATGATGGAGCGAATTCACACCGGCTACTACCACCAAAAGGATGATAGAGCAAAGACTCACACAATCTGGCAAAAAAAAGATGACAGACCCACCACCAAAAGCTTGATGACGCGAACTCACACCGGTTACTACACCCAAAAGGATGATAGAGCAAACACCCGTGCAATATGCATTCAACAAGATGACCCCCCAAAAGCATGACAGAGCGAAACTCACACTGGCTACTACCACCTATAGGATGATAGAGTAAAACCCTTGCACAATTTGGAATCAACAAGATAACAGAACCACCACCAAAAGGATGATTGAGTGAACTCACACCTGTTACTATCACCAAAAGGATGATATAGCACAACACTCGCACAATCTGGCATCAACGAGAAGAATGCCCCCCCGCCAATAGGATGATGGAGCAAATACTCGCACAATCTGACATCAACAAGATGACAGAACCACCACAAAAAGGATGATGGGGCAAACTCACACCGGATACTACCACCAAAAGGATGATAGAGCAATCCCTCACACAATCTAAAATCAAAAAGATGACAGACCCACCACCAAAAGGATGAGGAAGCTAACTCACACCGGCTACTACCACAAAAAGGATGATATAGCACACTCTCACACAATCTAACATCAACAAGACGATAGACCAACTACCAAAAGGATGATGGAGTGAACTTACACCGGCTACTACCACCAAAAGGATGATAGAGAAAAACCCTCGCACAATTTGGAATAAAAAAGATGACAGAGCCACCACCAAAAGGATGACAGAGCAAACTCACTATAAAACTACCACGAAAAGGATGATAGAGCAAAACACTCGCACAATTTGACATCAACAAGATGACAGACCCACCACCAAAAGGATGAAGGAGCAAACTCACACCTGCTACTCCCACTAAAAGGATGATAGAGAAAAACACTCGCACAATCTAGCATCAACGAGATAACATACCCAAAACCAAAAGGATGACAGAGTGAACTAACACCGGCTACTACCACAAAAAGGATGATAGAGTAAAACACTCGCACAATCTGACATCAATAAGATGACAGACCCACCACCAAAAGGATGATGGAGCGAATTCACACCGGCTACTACCACTAAAAGGATGATAGAGCAAACACTCGCATAATTTGGCATCAACAAGATAATAGACCCCCCACCAAAAGGATGACGGAGCAAAACCCACACCGGATACTACCACCTAAAGAATTATAGAGCAAAACACACGCACAATTTGGCATCAACGAGATGACAGAACCACTACCAAAAGGACGATGAAGTGAACTCACATCAGACACTATCATCAAAAGGTTGATAGAGCACAACACTCACACAATCTGACATCAACAAGATGAAAAACATACCACCAAAAGGATGATGGAGCAAACTCACAACGACTACTACCACCAAAAGGATGATAGAGCAAACACTCGCACAATTTGACATCAACAACATGACAGACCCCCCACCAAAAGGATGACGGAGCGAACTCACACCGGCTACTACCACCAAAAGGATGATAGAGAAAAACACTCGCACAATCTGGCATCAACAAGATGAAAGACCCACCACCAAAAGGATGATGGAGAGAATTCACACCGGCTACTACCACCAAAAGGATGATAGAGAAAATACTCGCACAATCTGTCATCAACAAGATGACAGACCCACCACCAGTACGATGATGGAGCGAATTCACACCGGCTACTACCACCAAAAGGATGATAGAGCAAAGACTCACACAATCTGGCAAAAAAAAGATGACAGACCCACCACCAAAAGCTTGATGACGCGAACTCACACCGGTTACTACACCCAAAAGGATGATAGAGCAAACACCCGCGCAATATGCATTCAACAAGATGACCCCCCAAAAGCATGACAGAGCGAAACTCACACTGGCTACTACCACCTATAGGATGATAGAGTAAAACCCTTGCACAATCTGGAATCAACAAGATAACAGAACCACCACCAAAAGGATGATTGAGTGAACTCACACCTGCTACTATCACCAAAAGGATGATATAGCACAACACTCGCACAATCTGGCATCAACGAGAAGAATGCCCCCCCGCCAATAGGATGATGGAGCAAATACTCGCACAATCTGACATCAACAAGATGACAGAACCACCACAAAAAGGATGATGGGGCGAACTCACACCGGCTACTACCACCAAAAGGATGATAGAGCAATCCCTCACACAATCTAAAATCAAAAAGATGACAGACCCACCACCAAAAGGATGAGGAAGCTAACTCACACCGGCTACTACCACAAAAAGGATGATATAGCACACTCACACACAATCTAACATCAACAAGACGATAGACCAACTACCAAAAGGATGATGGAGTGAACTTACACCGGCTACTACCACCAAAAGGATGATAGAGAAAAACCCTCGCAAAATTTGGAATCAAAAAGATGACAGAGCCACCACCAAAAGGATGACAGAGCAAACTCACTATAACAACTACCACGAAAAGGATGATAGAGCAAAACACTCGCACAATTTGACATCAACAAGATGACAGACCCACCACCAAAAGGATGAAGGAGCAAACTCACACCTGCTACTCCCACTAAAAGGATGATAGAGAAAAACACTCGCACAATCTAGCATCAACGAGATGACATACCCAAAACCAAAAGGATGACAGAGTGAACTAACACCGGCTACTACCACAAAAAGGATGATAGAGTAAAACACTCGCACAATCTGACATCAATAAGATGACAGACCCACCACCAAAAGGATGATGGAGTGAATTCACACCGGCTACTACCACTAAAAGGATGATAGAGTAAACACTCGCATAATTTGGCATCAACAAGATAATAGACCCCCCACCAAAAGGATGACGGAGTAAAACTCACACCGGATACTACCACCTAAAGAATTATAGAGCAAAACACACGCACAATTTGGCATCAACGAGATGACAGAACCACTACCAAAAGGACGATGAAGTGAACTCACATCAGACACTATCATCAAAAGGTTGATAGAGCACAACACTCATACAATTTGACATCAACAAGATGAAAGACATACCACCAAAAGGATGATGGAGCAAACTCACAACGACTACTACCACCAAAAGGATGATAGAGCAAACACTCGCATAATTTGACATCAACAACATGACAGACCCCCCACCAAAAGGATGACGGAGCGAACTCACACCGGCTACTACCACCAAAAGGATGATAGAGAAAAACACTCGCACAATCTGGCATCAACAAGATGAAAAACCCACCACCAAAAGGATGATGGAGCAAATTCACACTGGCTACTACCACCAAAAGGATTATAGAGAAAATACTCGCACAATCTGGCATCAACAAGCTGACAGACCCACCACCAGTACGATGATGGAGCGAATTCACACCGGCTACTACCACCAAAAGGATGATAGAGCAAAGACTCACACAATCTGGCAAAAAAAAGATGACAGACCCACCACCAAAAGCTTGATGACGCGAACTCACACCGGTTACTACACCCAAAAGGATGATAGAGCAAACACCCGCGCAATATGCATTCAACAAGATGACCCCCCAAAAGCATGACAGAGCGAAACTCACACTGGCTACTACCACCTATAGGATGATAGAGTAAAACCCTTGCACAATCTGGAATCAACAAGATAACAGAACCACCACCAAAAGGATGATTGAGTGAACTCACACCTGCTACTATCACCAAAAGGATGATATAGCACAACACTCGCACAATCTGGCATCAACGAGAAGAATGCCCCCCTGCCAATAGGATGATGGAGCAAATACTCGCACAATCTGACATCAACAAGATGACAGAACCACCACAAAAAGGATGATGGGCGAACTCACACCGGCTACTACCACCAAAAGGATGATAGAGCAATCCCTCACACAATCTAAAATCAAAAAGATGACAGACCCACCACCAAAAGGATGAGGAAGTTAACTCACACCGGCTACTACCACAAAAAGGATGATATAGCACACTCTCACACAATCTAACATCAACAAGATGATAGACCAACTACAAAAAGGATGATGGAGTGAACTTACACCGGCTACTACCACCAAAAGGAGGATAGAGAAAAACCCTCGCACAATTTGGAATCAAAAAGATGACAGACGCACCACCAAAAGGATGACAGAGCAAACTCACTACAACAACTACCACTAAAAGGATGATAGAGCAAAACACTCGCACAATTTGACATCTACAAGATGACAGACCCACCACCAAAAGGATGAAGGAGAAAACTCACACCTGCTACTCCCACTAAAAGGATGATAGAGAAAAACACTCGCACAATCTAGCATCAACGAGATGACATACCCAAAACCAAAAGGATGACAGAGTGAACTAACACCGACTACTACCACAAAAAGGATGATAGAGTAAAACACTCGCACAATCTGACATCAACAAGATGACAGACCCACCACCAAAAGGATGATGGAGCAAATTCACACCGGCTACTACCACCAAAAGGATGATAGAGCAAACACTCGCATAATTTGGCATCAACAAGATAATAGACCCCCCACCAAAAGGATGAGGGAGCAAAACTCACACCGGATACTACCACCTAAAGAATTATAGAGCAAAACACTCGCACAATCTGGCATCAACAAGATGACAGAACCACTACCAAAAGGACGATGAAGTGAACTCACATCAGACACTATCATCAAAATATTGATAGAGCACAACACTCACACAATCTGACATCAACAAGATGAAAGACCTACCACCAAAAGGATGATGGGGCAACTCACAACGACTACTACCACCAAAAGGATGATAGAGGAAACACTCGCACAATTTGACATCAACAACATGACAGACCCCCCATCAAAAGGATGACGGAGCGAACTCACACCGGATACTACCACCAAAAGGATGATAGAGAAAAACACTCGCACAATCTGGCATCAACAAGATGACAGACCCACCAACAAAAGGATGATGGAGCGAATTCACACCGGCTACTACCACCAAAACGATGATAGAGAAAATACTCGCACAATCTGGCATCAACAAGATGACAGACCCACCACCAGTACGATGATGAAGCAAATTCACACCGGCTACTACCACCAAAAGGATGATAGAGCAAAGACTCACACCATCTGGCAAAAAAAAGATGACAGACCCACCACCAAAAGCATGATGACGCGAACTCACACCGGTTACTACACCCAAAAGAATGATAAAGCAAACACCCGCGCAATATGCATTCAACAAGATGACCCCCCAAAAGGATGACAGAGCGAAACTCACACTGGCTACTACCAACTATAGGATGATAGAGTAAAACCCTTGAACAATCTAGAATCAACAAGATGACAGAACCACCACCCAAAGGATGATTGAGTGAACTCACACCTGCTACTATCACCAAAAGGATGATATAGCACAACACTCGCACAATCTGGCATCAACGAGAAAAATGGCCCCCCGCCAATAGGATGATGGAGCAAATACTCGCACAATCTGACATCAACAAGATGATAGACCCACCACAAAAAGGATGATGGGGCGAACTCACACCGGCTACTACCACCAAAAGGATGATAGAGCAATCCCTCACACAATATAAAATCCAAAAGATGACAGATCCACCACCAAAAGGATGAGGAAGCTAACTCACACCGGCTACTACCACAAAAAGGATGATATAACACACTCTCACACAATCTAACATCAACAAGATGATAGACCAACTACCAAAAGGATGATGGAGTGAACTTACACCGGCTACTACCACCAAAAGGATGATAGAGAAAAACCCTCGCACATTTTGGAATCAAAAAGATGACAGACCCACCACCAAAAGGATAACAGAGCAAACTCACTACAAAACCTACCACCAAAAGGATGATAGAGCAAACACTCGCATAATTTGGCATCAACAAGATAATAGACCCCCCACTAAAAGGATGACGGAGCAAAACTCACACCGGATACTACCACCTAAAGAATTATAGAGCAAAACACTCGCACAATCTGGCATCAACTAGATGACAGAACCACTACCAAAAGGACGATGAAGTGAACTCACATCAGACACTATCATCAAAAGGTTGATAGAGCACAACACTCACACAATCTGACATCAACAAGATGAAAGACCTACCACCAAAAGGATGATGGAGCAAACTCACAACGACTACTACCACCAAAAGGATGATAGAGGAAAGACTCGCACAATTTGACATCAACAACACGACAGACCCCCACCAAAAGGATGACGGTGAGAACTCACACCGGCTACTACCACCAAAAGGATGATAGAGAAAAACACTCGCACAATCTGGCATCAACAAGATGACAGGCCCACCACCAAAAGGATGATGGAGCGAATTCACACCGGCTACTACCACCGAAAGGATGATAGAGAAAATACTCGAACAATCTGGCATCAACAAGATGACAGACCCACCACCAGTACGATGATGGAGCGAACTCACACCGGCTACTACCACCAAAAGGATGATAGAGCAAAGACTCGCACAATCTGGCATCAAAAAGATGACAGACTCACCACCAAAAGCATGATGAAGTGAACTCACACCGGTTACTACACCCAAAAGGATGATAAAGCAAACACCCGCGCAATATGCATTCAACAAGATGACCCCCCAAAAGGATGACAGAGCGAAACTCACACTGACTACTACCACCTATAGGATGATAGAGTAAAACCCTTGAACAATCTAGAATCAACAAGATGACAGAACCACCACCCAAAGGATGATTGAGTGAACTCACACCTGCTACTATCCTAAAAAGGATGATATAGCACAACACTCACACAATGTGGCATCAACAAGAAGAATGGCCCCCCGCCAATAGGATGATGGAGCAAATACTCGCACAATCTGACATCAACAAGATGATAGACCCACCACAAAAAGGATGATGGTGCGAACTCACACCGGCTACTACCACCAAAAGGATGATAGAGCAATCCCTCACACAATCTAAAATCAAAAAGATGACAGACCCACCACCAAAAGGATGAGGAAGCTAACTCACACCAGCTACTACCACAAAAAGGATGATATAGCACACTCTCACACAATCTAACATCAACATGATAGACCAACTACCAAAAGGATGATGGAGTGAACTTACACCGGCTACTACCACCAAAATGATGATAGAGAAAAACCCTCGCACAATTTGGAATCAAAAAGATGACAGACCCACCACCAAAAGCATCACAAAGAAAACTCACTACAACAACTACCAACAAAAGGATGATAGAGCAAAACACTCGCACAATTTGACATCAACAAGATGACAGACCCACCACCAAAAGGATGACGGAACAAACTCACACCTGCTACTCCCACTAAAAGGATGATAGAGAAAAATACTCGCACAATCTAGCATCAACGAGATGACATGCCCAAAACCAAAAGGATGACAGAGTGAACTAACACCGGCTACTACCACAAAAAGGATGATAGAGTAAAACACTCGCACAATCTGACATCAACAAGATGACAGACCCACCACCAAAAGGATGATGGAGCGAATTCACACCGGCTACTACCACCAAAAGGATGATAGAGCAAACACTCGCATAATTTGGCACCAACAAGATGATAGACCCCCACCAAAAGGATGACGGAGCAAAACTCACACCGGATACTACCACCTAAAGAATTATAGAGCAAAACACTCGCACAATCTGGCATCAACGAGATGACAAAACCAATACCAAAAGGACAATGAAGTGAACTCACATCAGACACTATCACCAAAAGGTTGATAGAGCACAACACTCACACAATCTGACATCAACAAGATGAAAGACCTACCACCAAAAGGATGATGGAGCAAACTCACAACGACTACTACCACCAAAAGGATGATAGGGCAAACACTCGCACAATTTGACATCAACCACATGACAGACCCACCACCAAAAGGATGACGGAGCGAACTCACACCGGCTACTACCACCAAAAGGATGATAGAGAAAAACACTCGCACAATCTAGCATCAACAAGATGACAGGCCCACCACCAAAAGGATGATGGAGCGAATTCACACCGGCTACTACCACCGAAAGGATGATAGAGAAAATACTCGAACAATCTGGCATCAACAAGATGACAGACCCACCACCAGTACGATGATGGAGCGAACTCACACCGGCTACTACCACCAAAAGGATGATAGAGCAAAGACTCGCACAATCTGGCATCAAAAAGATGACAGACTCACCACCAAAAGCATGATGAAGTGAACTCACACCGGTTACTACACCCAAAAGGATGATAGAGGAAACACCCGCGCAATATGCATTCAACAAGATGACAGACCCCCCAAAAGGACGACAGAGTGAAACTCACACCGGCTACTACCACGTATAGGATGATAGAGCAAAACCCTTGCACAATCTGGAATCAACAAGATGACAGAACCACCACCAAAAGGATGATTGAGTGAACTCACACCTGCTACTATCACCAAAAGGATGATATAGCACAACACTCGCACAATCTCGCATCAACAAGAAGAATGACCCTCCGGCAATAGGATGATGGAGCAAATACTCGCACAATCTGACATCAACAAGATGACAGACCCACCATAAAAAGGATGATGGGGCGAACTCACACCGGCTACTACCACCAAAAGGATGATAGAGCAATCCCTCACACAATCTAAAATCAAAAAGATGACAGACCCACCACCAAAAGGATGAGGAAGTTAACTCACACCGGATACTACCACAAAAAGGATGATATAGCACACTCTCACACAATCTAACATCAACAAGATGATAGACCAACTACCAAAAGGATGATGGAGCTAACTCACACCTGCTACTCCCAATAAAAGGATGCTAGAGAAAAACACTTGCACAATCTGGCATCAACGAGATGGCATACCCACAACCAAAAGGATGACAGAGCGAACTAACAGCGACTACTTCCACAAAAAGGATGATAGAGTAAAACACTCGCACAATCTGACATCAACAAGATGACAGACCCACCACCAAAAGGATGATGGAGCGAATTCACACCGGCTACTACCACCAAAAGGATGATAGAGCAAACACTCGCATAATTTGGCATCAACAAGTTAATAGACCCCCCACCAAAAGGATGACGGAGCAAAACTCACACCGGCTACTACCACCAAAAGGATGATAAAGAAAATACTCGCACAATCTGACATCAACAAGTTGACAGACGCACCACCAAAAGGATGATGGAGCGAATTCACACCGGCTACTACCACCAAAAGGATGATGGAGCAAACACTCGCACAATCTGGCAAAAAAAAAGATGACAGACCCCCCACCAAAAGCATGATGACGCGAACTCACACCGGTTACTACACCCAAAAGGATGATAGAGAAAATACTCGGACAATCTGGCATCAACAAGACGACAGACCCAACACCAGTACGATGATTAAGCGAATTCACACCGGCTACTACCACCAAAAGGATGATAGAGCAAAGACTCGCACAATCTGGCAAAAAAAGATGACAGACCCACCACCAAAAGCATGATGACGCGAACTCACACCGGTTACTACACCCAAAAGGATGATAGAGCAAACACCCGCGCAATATGCATTCAACAAGATGAACGCTCGCTAGCAGCTCGCTAGGCGAGCGTGTAGCGAACGTAGCAGAATGGGTTTTCCCTGCTGTTGTGGCTTGGGGTTTTGGTTGCGATCGACCCTTCTTTGGTTTAATAGCTTGTGTGCTGATTTATGATGTGTTGTGGGTAGCCGTATGGCGTGAATCCTAGTTTATAGTTTGTGAAGCATAAGTGTGGCCGGTTAGCAATTTTATGCATTTGCTTAGTTTGAATAGAAATTCATGAGGAATTGATTGTGAATATGAGCCATGTTTGAATGGTGTGAATGAATGATGAATATATATGTTTTGTGATACGTATATTTTGAATGCATAAATGAATATATGCGATAAATGTGAAGAATGCATGAGTGTGTTTGTAAACATGTGTACATTTTAAGAGTGTCATGAGTCATGTTGCATGTGAAGCATCATGGTGTGCATTCTTGTGTTGATTGATTCCGTAGTGAATCTCCAGAACCTCGTGTGCCCATGTGGGGTGTGAGCGATGGTTATTTCTTGATTCCGTAGTGAATCTACAGAACGATTGTGTGCCTGTGTGGGGTGTGAGCAATCGAATTGTGTGCCCATGTGGGGTGTGAGCAATCGGATTGTGTGCCCGTGTGGGGTGTGAGCAATCCTGAAACATCGTGTGCCCATGTGGGGTGTGAGCGATGGGTGAACATCGTAGGCCCGACGGGGAGTTACTTCGGTAACGAGCGATGATTCCATTTGGTTCTTCAATTGAACCTGTTGAAATGAGTCGGTACCGCATTTGCATCTGCATAGAGTCGTGAGTCGGTCTCTATGAGTTGCATGTTGACATCTTGCATGATGTATGATGAATGAACATATGTGTAAATGTTTATGTGAATTGTGGATGATTGGAATGATTGGTATGCTTGAAGATATATATATATATATATATATATATATATATATATATATATATATATATATATATATATATATATATATATATATATATATATATATATATATATATATATATATATATATATATATATATATATATATATATATATATATATATATATATATATATATATATATATATATATATATATATATATATATATATATATATATATATATATATATATATATATATATATATATATATATATATATATATATATATATATATATATATATATATATATATCTGTGTGTGTGTGTGTGTGTGTGTGTGTGTGTGTGTGTGAATGTATGTATATGTATGTTTGTGAGTTTATGAATTAATATAAACATGGTTGACGCATATTGTATATGCTTGGCGTTATATTGTAAATGCTATGTGGAAACAATGTGTATGTGTAGAAGTATGATTGGCGAATATGCCCAGTTATGAAATGTGCATTGAGGTTTATATAATGAATCGTGGTGAGAATGTGAAGTATGTGTAATTTGTATAATATATAATTTTATGCATTGACTGTTATGATATTGTTTCTCACCCTTCTACTATTCTATAATGCTCTATGAGGCATTGTAGAGTAGGTTGCTGGAGGTCCTTTTTGTGAAGCGAGTCTTCATTGTTTTTGGTCGTTGGCTCTGATATGTAACATCTGGGTAGTTAGGAAGCCTTTTGCTCTTTTTGGAGATACAAGTGTTTTGATTCTTTTGTGATACATTTGTGTATGTATCTGCTTATGGATGATTTGTAAACATGAATTAACTGAATGATGTATATATGTTTATATGAATGAATTGATTCTATGTTTAGATGTTTCCGCTTTTATTCTAAATGTTGAGATGTGGGTTTTAGGACTAAGATTTATTTGTTATGACTTGCCCATTGTTGCATATCTACTTGAGCAGGTGTTGTATGCGTTTAATTTCATGATAATGTGATGCACCTCTTTTATACCATGTTTAAAATAAACTCTGATGAAATTTATATTAAGTGCCTAAATGGTTTATTCAATTATTTGGGGGTATAGGAAGGGGGTGTTACATTAAGTGGTATCAGAGCCAGTGTTAAGTCAGTTGTGTCCGTCTTGTCGTTGTGTTGGTTGAACAGTTGTTTAACCTTGTTGATATTTTTCATAATAGTTAGAATGGATGGTCGTAACGGCGATGTGGTGGCGGTTGCTTTGGAAGAAATGGTTAGGACGGTGCGATATGTGCCGATTGTGAATGCGACTGATGAGTTCAGGAAGAAGGAGATGGAGTTCCTTGAGCTGAAACAAGGTAGTATGTCCGTGGTGGACTATACTGCTAAGTTTGTGGAATTGGTTCAATTTCATCCTCACTATGATGCGGCTACGACTGAGTTCGCAAAGTGTATTAAGTATGAGAATGGCTTGCATCCTGAGATTAGGCAAGCGATGGGATATCAGAGGATAAAAAGGTTTTCAGATTTGACGGAGTGTTGTAGAATCTTCGAGGAAGATAGCAAGGTTCGTTCTGCTCATTACAAAAGTTTGAATGAGAAGAGAGGAAAGCAACTGGTAAGGAGTGGGCCTTATGTGACGCTTGCTGATAAAGGCAAGCATAGGGAACACTTTGTTAAGAAGTCCGGAGGTGGATGTTCGGGTCCCATTAAGTGCTACAAGTGTGGCGAGATGGGTCACAAGTCTTTTATGTGTAGGAAGCCCAAAGTTAAGTGCTCTAGCTGTGGAGTTCTTGGACATGATGCTACGGATTGTAGAATGGGTGTAGTGAAGTGCTACAATTGTGGAGAAGTAGGACACATCAGTGCTAAGTGTCCTAAACCTAAGCAAGCTCCAACGAGTGGGAAGGTATTTGCATTAGCAGGCTCCGACGCTACTAATGCGGACCGTTTTATTAAAGGTACATGCTTTATTAATAATATGCTTTTAGTTGCTATTATTGATACCGGAGCGACTCATTAGTTCATTTCTTTTGAGTGCGCTAAGCGATTGGATTTGTGTATATTTACTTCTGATGATAATATGGTTATTGAGACGCCCGCTTCGGGGTCGGTAACTACTTCTTTGATATGCATAAGTCGTCCTTCGACCAGGTGTGGTAAGGACTTCGTTATGGATTTAGTGTGTTTACCATTGGACGGTTTGGACGCGATCTTCGGTATGAATCGGTTGCAATCTAATAGAGTTCATTTAGATTGTTGTCACAAGTTGGTAGAGTTTCCTTCTTTGGAAGATGATCGAAGTGAGATTTTTCTATCCACTAAAGAGTTGAAGAATTTTTAGCGGACAAAGCTCAGTTGTTTGACTTGTTTGCATCGTTGTCGGTTGGGAGCAAGGTGGAAATTGATGTGTTTCCCGTGGTGTGTGATTAAGCGCTATTATAATCTGGTAAAGATGGTTTATACTCCATCATGATTTTCGGCTGTCTATTGACAAATTGAGGAACTGATCACCCTTAATCTCTTGTTGATAGTAGCTGGGATTGTGTCGGATGGGATAGACGTGTCTTACAAGCTTAGATGGTGCGTGTAGTGAATTGTTTGGAGTGAAGCCAAGTGCTTAAGGATTGTTCTGAGGAGTCGACGCAGGGCAGTGTTGAGATGTTGAATTTTGATGAGATTTGGAGTGCTAATGAAAGTGGGGGGTTGGCAGTTTCCGACTAGTTATGGTTGTTTGGAAGTTATCCTGACAAGATAAGTGATAAAGAGCCAGGATGTTAAGTGGGGTTATGAAGGACGCAATTTTGGGAACTGGTCCGGGATTGAGAACCCTATGTTATAGGTGTGATTTGATGGTCAAGGTGTTAAATTAATTGAGTGGTTGAGACTCGCGTTTGGTGTTGGCGCTACGACAACAGACTCCGAGGTTAAGCATATAAAGAGTGGATGGTGACTTCTGGTAATTACTAAAGGGAGTAAGATGTAGGATACAAGATTAGTATGGGTAAACCTTCAACCATTTCGAGAAGTTGAAGACGATTTGAATGGCCTTCTAAGTGCAGAATGTTGTTTCTAAATTTTGTAGTAACGGGAGAACCGTGATTCGGAATGACGCAAAGTTAGGAGCGTTGGAAGTTATTTTAGTGCTCTACGCGACGAGGAGGTAGTGACATGGAATCAAGTATTTATTAATGAAATATGTTTGGGTGTTGTTGTAAGTGCGATTCATTTTTTTGCCATAGGTCCACAACTGCGTGTCCGTTTGGAATGGGATTTTCCACACTTGAGTGAGTGAGTCAAGGGTTGTGTAACCAATGGTGTTTCGATGTGTTAGAAGGATGTAGAGAATCAGGTTGTACATCGCAGAATTGAGTTATCAGTGTTAGAGAGGAAGTAGTATTATGTCACTATGAAGAAAGTTCAAAGAATTTTGGAAACGTTGTCAACAGCTTGTGTGTTGGTTTTGTCGAATCCAACAAGAATGTTTGTTGTGCTTTGTGATGCCTTGGTGATATGATCGGGAGATACGTTAAATGCAACACCAGCAATGTTTGAATTATGCTTTAAGGCAGTTAAAAGTACAAGAGGAATTATCTGATGAGTGACTTAGAGTTGGTTGCTGTTGTGTGTTTGTACCGGAGTTTGGGGAGCTTCAATGGCTTAGTTGAGATTTGGGGTGGTTAATGATCTTAAGAACTTGAGGTATTTGTTTGGTTTGAGAAAAATTGCATATGATGAAGAGGAAATAATAGGGACTTCGTATGGAGTTGAGCTTTGTGTAGTGAGACTGATTATTGGTGTTCTCGATGAGATTCGAGAAGGTTGGAATTCTAATTGGAGTTAATAGATTGATGGAGTTTAAGGAATTGAAGTCGAAGGGCTGATTTTCGGATTTATGGGAAGGATGGCATGAGATGTTGTGATAGAGTCTATGTGTCCGAGTAGTGTGCATTGGATATGAGTACTTTGAAAGAATTGTTTCGGTGGCCACGGATGGAGAGTGTATGAGTGCGAGAGGATTTGACTATTGAGACAACCTTGAGGAAAAGGGATCGTCTTGGTAAAGGTAATTAGGCGGAATCAACTAGAGGGAGTTAGATTTGGAAGGTTAGGATGCGAGAGTCACATCCCGAGTCGGTTGAATCGGTTAATATTTTCGAGGACGAAAATTTCTGAAGTGGGGGAGAGTTGTAACGCCCCAATTCTGAATTTCCCAATTTGTTTGAGTCCTTTTTGATTTATTTGGATGAATGTTATTTTAATTATGGAATTTATGTGTCGATACGTTTAATTTCTTTTTGTGCTATTATACCGATTCAGAGAGTTTTCGGGGAAAATAGATTAAAGGGTATTTTAGACATCTAGTATTTTATATTAAGTGGGGTATTTTGTGAGAAAATATTTTAAGAGGTATTTTGAGGAGAAATAGAATAGAATAGAAAGAGGTATAAGTGAGAATTAGAGAGAAAAGAAATGAGATAGAAAGAAAAAGGAAGGAAAGAAGAAAAGAGAAGAGAAAGAGGAGAAATGGAGAAAAACCTAGAAATTCATCAAGAAACAACTCCCAAGCTTCAATTAATCGGGTAAGGGTGTGAAACCTTATTATTATATCGATGTGTATAATCATGTATGATTTTTGTTGGATTGTTTTGGATTGATTGGTAGTTTTCTACACTTTCCATTTTAGGTCAAAATTGGTTTAATCGATAGAAATCGTTGTTTAACGGTTAGAATCGTGATTATATGACGTAGATTAGTCGATATATGTTAGACTAAGGCTACTGGATATGAGTTGGAGTTCATCGGGTGATTTTGGATTCTGAACAGTTCGCTAGGCGAGCAGGTCGCGAGTGTTCGCTGGCAATTCGCTAGGCGAGTGCGCAACGAACGGTCCCAGACTTGGGACAAAATGGTTTTGATGTCCTTTGCTTGCAGCGAAGGGAGTAGCGAGGAGCTCGCTGGAGGTTCGTTGTGGCGAACGAGGTAGCGAACGAAGTCTGGAGCTTCTGTTTGTGCTCGCTAGCAGTTCGCTAGGCGAGCAAGTGGCGAACGCTCGCTAGCAGCTCGCTAGGCGAGCGTGTAGCGAACATAGCAGAATGGGTTTTCCCTGCTGCTGTGTGCTGTTGTGGCTTGGGGTTTTGGTTGCGATCGACCCTTCTTTGGTTTAATAGCTTGTGTGCTGATTTGTGATGTGTTGTGGGTAGCCGTATGGCGTGAATCCTAGTTTATGGTTTGTGAAGCATAAGTGTGGCCGGTTAGCAATTTTATGCATTTTCTTAGTTTGAATAGAAATTCATGAGGAATTGATTGTGAATGTGAGCCATGTTTGAATGGTGTGAATGAATGATGAATATATATGTTTTGTGATACGTATATTTTGAATGCATAAATGAATATATGCGATAAATGTGAAGAATGCATGAGTGTGTTTGTAAACATGTGTACATTTTAAGAGTGTCATGAGTCATGTTGCATGTGAAGCATCATGGTGTGCATTCTTGTGTTGATTGATTCCGTAGTGAATCTCCAGAACCTCGTGTGCCCATGTGGGGTGTGAGCGATGGTTATTTCTTGATTCCGTAGTGAATCTACAGAACGATTGTGTGCCCGTGTGGGGTGTGAGCAATCGGATTGTGTGCCCATGTGGAGTGTGAGCAATCGGATTGTGTGCCCGTGTGGGGTGTGAGCAATCCTGAAACATCGTGTGCCCATGTGGGGTGTGAGCGATGGGTGAACATCGTAGTCCCGACGGGGAGTTACTTCGGTAACGAGCGATGATTCCATTTGGTTCTTCAATTGAACCTATTGAAATGAGTCGGTACCGCATTTGCATCTGCATAGAGTCGTGAGTCGGTCTCAATGAGTTGCATGTTAACATCTTGCATGATGTATGATGAATGAACATAAATGTAAATGTTTATGTGAATTGTGGATGATTGGAATGATTGGTATGCTTGAAGATATATATATATATATATATATATATATATATATATATATATATATATATATATATATATATATATATATATATATATATATATATATATATATATATATATATATATATATATATATATATATATATATATATATATATATATATATATATATATGTATATATATATATATATATGTATATATATATATATATATATATATATATGTGTGTGTGTGTGTGTGTGTGTGTGTGTGTGTGTGTGAATGTATGTATATGTATGTTTTGTGAGTTTATGAATTAATATAAACATGGTTGACGCATATTGTATATGCTTGGCGTTATATTGTAAATGCTATGTGGAAACAATGTGTATGTGTAGAAGTATGATTGGCGAATTGGCCCAGTTATGAAATGTGCATTGAGGTTTATATAATGAATCGTGGTGAGAATGTGAAGTATGTGTAATTTGTATAATATATAATTTTATGCATTGACTGTTATGATATTGTTTCTCACCCTTCTGCTGTTCTATAATGCTCTATGAGGCATTGCAGAGTAGGTTGCTGGAGGTCCTTTTTGTGAAGCGAGTCTTCATTGTTTTTGGTCGTTGGCTCTGATATGTAACATCTGGGTAGTTAGGAAGCCTTTGGCTCTTTTCTGAGATACAAGTGTTTTGATTCTTTTGTGATACATCTGTGTATGTATCTGCTTATGGATGATTTGTAAACATGAATTAACTGAATGATGTATATATGTTTATATGAATGAATTGATTCAATGTTTAGATGTTTCCGCTTTTATTCTAAATGTTGAGATGTGGGTTTTAGGACTAAGATTTCTTTGTTATGACTTGCCCATTGTTGCATATCTACTTGAGCAGGTGTTGTATGCGTTTAATTTCATGATAATGTGATGCACCTCTTTTATACCATGTTTAAAATAAACTCTGATGAAATTTATATTGAGTGCCTAAATGATTTATTCAATTATTTGGGGGTATAGGAGGGGGGTGTTACAACAGACCCCCCACCAAATGGATGACGGAGCGAACTCACACCGGCTACTACCACCAAAAGGATGATAGAGAAAAACACTCGCACAATCTGGCATCAACAAGATGACAGACCCACCACCAAAAGGATGATGGAGCGAATTCGCACCGGCTACTACCACCAAAAGGATGATAGAGAAAATACTCGCACAATCTGGCATCAACAAGATAACAGACCCACCACCAGTACGATGATGGAGCGAATTCACACCGGCTACTACCACCAAAAGGATGATAGAGCAAAGACTCACACAATCTGGCAAAAAAAAGATGACAGACCCACCACCAAAAGCATGATGACGCGAAATCACGCTGGTTACTACACCCAAAAAGATGATAGAGAAAACACCCGCGCAATATGCATTCAACAAGATGACCCCCCGAAAGGATGACAGAGCGAAACTCACACTGGCTACTACCACCTATAGGATGATAGAGTAAAACCCTTGCACAATCTGGAATTAACAAGATGACAGAACCACCACCAAAAGGATGATTGAGTGAACTCACACCTGCTACTATCACCAAAAGGATGATATAGCACAACACTCGCACAATCTGGAATCAACAAGAAGAATGGCCCCCCGCCAATAGGATGATGGAGCAAATACTCGCACAATCTGACATCAATAAGATGACAGACCCACCACAAAAAGGATGATGAGGCGAACTCACACCGGCTACTACCACCAAAAAAATGATAGAGCAATCCCTCACACAATCTAAAATCAAAAAGATGACAGACCCACCACCAAAAGGATGAGGAAGCTAACTCACACCGGCTACTACCACAAAAAGGATGATATAGCACACTCTCACACAATCTAACATCAACAAGACGATAGACCAACTACCAAAAGGATGATGGAGTGAACTTACACCGGCTACTACCACCAAAAGGATGATAGAGAAAAACCCTCGCATAATTTGGAATCAAAAAGATGACAGACCCACCACCAAAAGGATGACAGAGTAAACTCACTATAACAACTACCACGAAAAGGATGATAGAGCAAAACACTCGCACAATTTGACATCAACAAGACGACAGAGCCACCACCAAAAGGATGACGGAGCAAACTCACACCTGCTACTCCCACTAAAAGGATGATAGAGAAAAACACTCGCACAATCTAGCATCAACGAGATGACATACCAAAAACCAAAAGGATGACAGAGTGAACTAACACCGGCTACTAACACAAAAAGGATGATAGAGTAAAACACTCGCACAATCTGGCATCAACAAGATGACAGACCCACCACCAAAAGGACGATGGAGCGAATTCACATCGGCTACTACCACCAAAAGGATGATAGAGCACAACACTCGCACAATCTGACATCAACAAGATGAAAGACCTACCACCAAAAGGATGATGGAGCAAACTCACAACGACTACTGACCAAAAGGATGATAGAGCAAACACTCGGACAATTTGACATCAACAACATGACAGACCCACCACCAAAAGGATGACGGAGCGAACTCACACTGGCTACTACAACCAAAAAGATGATAGAGAAAATACTCGAACAATCTAGCATCAACAAGATGACAGACCCACCACCAGTACGATGATGGAGCAAACTCACACCGGCTACTACCACCAAAAGGATGATAGAGCAAAGACTCGCACAATCTGGCATCAAAACGATGACAGACCCACCACCAAAAGCAAGATGAAGCAAACTCACACCGGTTACTACATCCAAAAGGATGATAGAGCAAACACCCGTGCAATCTACAAGATGACAGACCCCCCAAAAGGACGACAGAGTGAAACTCACACCGGCTACTACCACGTATAGGATGATAGAGCAAAACCCTTGCACAATCTGGCATCAACAAGATGACAGAACCACCACCAAAAGGATGATTGAGTGAACTCACACCTGCTACTATCACCAAAAGGATGATATAACACAACACTCGCACAATCAGGCATCAACAAGAAGAATGAACCACCACCAAAATGATGATGGAGCAAACACTCGCACAATATGACATCAACAAGATGATAGGCCCACCACAAAAAGATTGATGGGGCGAAACTCACACCGGCTACTACCACCTAAAGGATGATAGAGCAAAACCCTTGCACAATCTGCCATCAACAAGATGACAGAACCACCACCAAAAGGATGATTGAGTGAACTCACACCTGCTACTATCACCAAAAGGATGATATAGCACGACACTCGCACAATCAAGCCTCAACAAGATGAATGACCCACCTCCAAAAGGATGATGGAGCAAACACTCGCACAATCTGACATCAACAAGATGACAGACCCACCACAAAAAGGATGATGGCGTGAACTCATACGAGCTACTACCACCAAAAGGATGATATAGCATAACACTCGCACAATCTGGCATCAACAAGAAGAATGACCCACCGCCAAAAGGATGATGGAGAAAATACTCGCACAATCTGACATCAACAAGATGACAGACCTACCACAAAAAGGATGACAAAGCGAAACTCACACCGGCTACTACCACCTAAAGGATGATAGAGCAAAACCCTTGCACAATCTGGCATCAACAAGATGACAGAACCACCACCAAAAGGATGATTGAGTAAACACCCGCGCAATATGCATTCAAAAAGATGACAGACCCCCCAAAAGGATGACAGAGCAAAACTCACACCGGCTACTACCACCTATAGGATGATAGAGCAAAACCTTGCACAATCTGGCATCAACAAGATGACAGAACAACCACCATAAGGATGATTGAGTGAACTCTCACCTGCTACTATCATAAAAAGGATGATATAGCAAACTCTCACACAATCTGAGATCAACAAAATGATAGACCCACTACCAAAAGGATGATGGAGTGAACTTACACGGGCTACTACCACCAAAAGGATGATAGAGAAATGACTCGCATAATCTGGTATCAACAAGATGACAGGTGTCGCTACTGCGAAAATCGGCGCCGGCTGAACAGAAGAGTCGCCACCATGCGTTATTTATCCAAAGGAGGGAAAGGAAACGCTCGAAGTAAACCTACCGCAAAGACGGGAAAGGAATAGTCATCGAAACCAAATCCTGGATTCGGGAGTCGGATACGCAAGGGGAAGGTATTAGCACCCCTCACGTCCGTTGTACTCAACGGGGTCCACGCTTGTTTTCGGTCGAAAAGATTGTTATTCTATCTACTCTACAGGTCTGGGGTTAAAAGAAAAGAAAATGACTCGGCAAAGTATCGCACTTTATGCCTACGTATTCCCGTCTGTAACGAGAAATCAGAGTCAACATAGTTCGCCTACCTACGAGAAAGGAGGGGAAGGTTGCTCGCTAGGATATCGCATCCTATGCCTACATACTTTCATACAACATGAAAGATCAGAGCAAACGTAGTTCGGGTCACGTACGACACAAGTTTGTCTTGATTGTTTTTATTCCTTCTGAAAAAGGGTTTTTCTGATTACCGGTCCAAGCGGACAAAAATGACGTTTTGATGAGTTCGCATTCTTTTACGAAAGAAGTGTCTTTTATTGTGTTTGAAATATTACTGTGTTTTCTATTTGTTTTAAGATGAGAAGAGACAGAACTCTATCCTATGGTTGCGAAGGGAATCAAACTAACCTAATGTTATCATGCATGGGTTAAGACCTAATGTCTATCATGCTCCTCTCTTGCGCAGAGAGAAACAGAGATCCTAAGGGACAAACGGAAACAGAAACGATAGCATATATATAATAAAGCAGTAAAATGCATGGATGCAACAATACAAGCAAGGAAAGGGAGTCCCACTCAACCTCGAACCTAGAAAACAATAGGCAAAAGTGAACAGAATTCACTTTCAACCTAACAGGTTAAACAGCAAGCAATACAGTCAGGGAAATTCAATCAATACATCAAAAATTAAACAGCAAAAACTAAACAGCAAAAACTAAACAGCAAAAGCAGTCTTCATCAACATCTGTCTTCAAGCCATCTTCAAACACCTACAAGCTTCAAGCAAGCATCAGTCTTCCTCTTCAAGCCTTCAAGCAATGCCTCTATCTTCAATCTCCCAATGGCTTTTCTTCAAGTCCCAATCTCCAAGCTGAGGAACCAATCACAAGAATGAACTGGGGTGTTAAGCAATTAGTTGACCACCAAAGGTGGCAAACAGACTGCTAACAGCACATAGAATATTTCTCTCAAGAGTTCTATCTCTTAGACACTATCACCAAGCCTTCCAAAGGAAGGGGGTGGATTTCTTAGAGAGACTCTGCATCATAGAGAGGGATGGAGGCAAACAAGACCTTCCATGTTTATGAATCAAGTTTTCTACGCTAGAGCTCTGCCTAACTCCTAAATCCTATAACCTTCAACAGCTGCCAGCAAGAGATACTCTTCATCAACTCTAGAAATTGGTCTTCAATCTCTTTGGTCTCCAATGGGCTTCATCAGCACAGTCTTCAGCTCAAACCCAAACCCCAAGCAGGCCCAATACCCCACACAGTCAAATAATAACCCTAGAGAGGGCACACCACACAATCAAGCAAATACAAGCAGTATACTAATAGTAATAGTAAAATAAGGGAAGCCTAATATTTTCTAAGGGATCTATTATCTACCCATAATACCCCTATAGTCCCATACCCCAAAATTCAAACTACAACTCTTAAAATAAATGATTTACTACACCTATGCTATCCTTAAACCCTAGTTTTGATTCTCTTAATCACACC